>JARFJB010000025.1:1540000-2140000 GCA_036346205.1 Vesta saturnalis
GACTCAATTTCACCAACAAATCACTAAGAATTTTGAACACGTCAATAAGGTTATTGTATCAAATCGTAACTACAGAAATTTCAATTTCCGAACTCTGACGATTGTCAATACTAAATGTTACAGAGAAAATTGGTACTGGTATTTCATCTTAACTAAAAAGACAATAACGATAAAGAAATGTCCACCCGACCTTCCATTACGTGAACAGCGTCTTAACAACACTCGCCGATAGTCTGTGCCTCCAGTGCGGCCTTTGTACTCCACTTCTTGCGGACTACCAACAGTTCCTGTCACACATATATTAAAATACATTAGTTTTACTCTGTTGGAGAAGTCCGGTAGCTTCATCTCCCATACCCCTTTTTCTCTGCATTCTTTAATTCACGTTTAGTTTACTTTTGAAATGCAATTCCAGCATTGTGTCCACCGAGACCATCTAATCATATTTTATTAATTTTATTATATTTTATAACGTTAAATCTACAAACAGGAAAAAAGCTTACAATAGAAATGGTGAGCCATAAATTTGGTAGGCTTGAAAGGACTGCAGAATTGAAAGAATTTTAACCTTATAATAACACAATTTACAACTTTTATTATCCAGTAAATTTAAAAACCTGAATGCATTTTGAATTAATAAAATAATCAAATTATTATTTAGTGTTCACCGTTCTACATTTACATATATTTCTTCTTTTGGTCTGCATCAAATAAATATATCAATTAGAAAATTTCTATAAAAAATTATTAGACCTCCCAGTTAAATATTATTATTAAATTCTACTTTAAAACGTCATTAATGACATTACTATTGCTTTAAAACTATGAGGTATTGAGATATTAAATTCAATGAAATTTTATTATAAATATAAATGTCAAATTTCTCATTATTAACTGACAAATGCTTGTTTATTCACTAGCAAGTCTTTATAGAAGCACATTCGAGCTGGGAACAGATTTACTGTAAAGATACCAATATTATTCGATGCGAATGAATATTTCCACGTTTCTTTATTTTGCTTTTGTATTTTGTAAGTTTTATTTGAAAAATATATTTATTACAAATCTACTGTTCAGATGAGAAAATCTACTGTTTGTTTTTATTCTATCCTGCTGTTTACAGACATGCTTGTCTGACAACACTAGTTATCGATCACTAAATATAAATAGGGTAGGTAGCTTCATTTTCCAGCATATCGTTAAATAAGGTCGAAAAATGAATATAATAATTTTTTCTAATTCGGTGTATGTAACGACTCTTAAACGCATCGTTTGTAGTGCGTTTAGCAGCTTCTTAGAAGCATCGTTTCTGGTAACTTTTCTGGTGTAATAATACAGAGTCAGCCAGAAAAATGTATAAACACTTTAACAGATTATATCTGTGAATTTTTGTTGAACTTGGATCGGATCATGGCAACAATGTGCAGTATGATGTTTCATTAAAAGATGTCGTTACTCATATGGTAGATGCAACAATGGCTGGTGGCCAGTTGACATTCGAGCAGCGAAAATGCATTCTCAAGTGGTTTGTCAGGTTCGATAATGCCTTTGAAAGGCAGCGTCGTGGATGCGGCAGTTTCAAACAGATCCCCCAACCTGCTTATCAATTAAACGCGTAGTTGACAAGTTTGAGGAGCATGGAACGATTTCTGATATTCACAAAGGAAGAGCGAGAAGATAGTGTACAGCTACAGTCATGAATCGTCGGCAGAAGTCTGCTACGTAATGTGCACGTGAAGTGGGGATTAGTAGTGCAAGTGTACGACGAATTCTGAAAACTGCTAAATGGAAAGTTTACATTCCACGATTACTACACGCGATTGTTGATGACGATCCTGATCGTCGAATGCAATTTGGCGGATGGTAACAAATGGTAACTGAAGATCAACAATTTGTGGCGAAGGTAGTGTGGACTGATGAGGCCGTTTTTAAACTTAATGGAACAGTGAATCGGCATAACTGCGTATATTGGGCACTGGAAAATCCATATGTTCATGTCGATAAGGCGGTCAATCTACCTGGGGTTCATGTGTGTGTGGACTATCATCTAGGGGTTCAGTAGGACCCTTTTTCTTTGATGGTACTGTCACTGGAGAAATCTACCTGGAAATGTTACGCTCATCAATTTTGCCAGGTGAACGTGCGCTTTATGGAGCTGATGAAAAGGTCTTCTACCAACAGGACGGGGCGCCACCACACTACCATCTAGCCGTACGAGCTTTTCTGGATGACAATTTTCAGGGACACTGGATTGGACGAAAGGGCCCATTGAGTTCCCTTCACGATCACCAGATGTAACATCAAGTCTACCGACGTAAGCCACGCAGAGGCATGTGTTGCATTCTCCATTGAAACATTGACTGAAGTAGTTGCGACGACCTCTCGTCGTTCCCTTATGTATCTAGCTGCCAACGGCCAACATTTTGAACATTTAAAGTATTTTAAGTGCTGAATTGAAGACAGTACAATATGTGTGATGAGTATTTAAATGTAAAATAAACACATAAGTAATACTTTTGTTCCTTAAAGTGTGTATACATTTTTCTGGCGAACTCTGTATTTTGACATGTCAGTTGGTTAGATCTAGGTTAGATATTTAATCAAAAATTACAACATACGTAAACTTCTACAGAAAGTTAAAAAGCTAATGTTATGAGCGTTATTATTCTAAGAAAATCTATTAAATTTAAGAAAAATACATGTTTATAAATATTTAATTACCTTAGAAAGTACATTTTCAAGAATAAAATTACTATGTATACGTAGCATTGAGATAGGAGTGGGGTGGAGACGCTGTGAAGTCGCAAAAGTGTCCGCACTTTCCGTGATTTTCGCCAAATTGATGCTATTGACGTGTTTTAGAGGTTAGGTTGTTTGATTGTGCTTTATAAGTGTTTAAAATGGTTTATTTAATTAAAAACAATGGTTTGTTGTGCTATTCCAAGCTGTCATAGCTGAGGCAATGTTCATAAAACTCCTTTTTTCATGTGAACAAAGTATCTGCATTTTTTAAAGACCATGTATGAGGAAAATAAAAATATGACTCGAAGTGAAGATCCTCATGGTATCACTCCACTCCATTTCGAATTTGATCGTCTTAGTACCAGAGAGTTCAAGATTATGAGCGTTTATAAAAGTACATGTTTTGTAAAAAAAAAATTGAAATTAATTTATATCTCTTAAACGGTAATAGTTAGGTATAGGGAAATAGTACATGAAGTTGTTGACAAAGTAATAGGAAATCATAATATGACATTATATACACGATGTTCCATTTGAAAAATCAAAGTAGTCGCTATTTTACAGTAGAAGCAGCAACGCTGCAACCTCTAAAATATTTTAGGCGTATAGATCATTTTAATTTATGCGTGTCAAATTTTCAGGTTGATCCGTTGTCTGGTTTGCCAGAAACGTCTAATTAACGCTCATCGTGAAAAGCCCTGTATAATTAAATCATATTTTGCAAAAGTATACAATACGTATTCATTTTTTATAAGATAATTCAATAGGATGCTACTACATTATTATCTTCTGGACGTCTTCTTTAATACCTGAATTATAAACCTAATTTAATAAGAACTGTGAATGAGTACATTGATCAGTTTTATTCGATTAGTTGATTCAATTTATACTTTAAACATAAATATGCGTGTTCATTGCGCTGTAACAGAATGGATAAAGGAATATAACATTATCTAACATTCTTAAGTTGTGACAATTAAACCACTGAACTGTACTTACGAACGCGCGCTCCGCCCGCCAGATCGATCCGTGAGAGAAGAGACATCTCTGTCCTACTCTCGAGCGTTCGCGCATGCGTATATCAGTCGATTGTCATGTCGCAACGTTTGAAAAGGATTTGATATATTTTGATCACATTAATGATGAATTTTTCAAAAATTGGTTAATAATATGGGCATTTACAAATAACCATTGAAACTCATTTTACCTACTCTACTGTTATACTTGGTCTTTCTGCAAAAATAATGAACTATGAAAATAATTTCAAGGTATAATCATGGTATGTGTTAAACTTCGGGTTTTCATTAACGATAAAAGATGTAAAGTACATTTTATAAATTAAACACGTGTTCGCATAATACATTCTACATTATCGGTATGTATAAAATTGTAATCAATTTGTAAAGATGCATAAAAAATATAATCGTAAAAAGACGTGATGACGATTATCCAAGTCGGTGTATAAATGTAACAAAAAATAAGCAGTGTAGTAAAATTCAATTAATAATAAGTAAATAATTGCCGATTTGAAGTTACATTTTGGTTAGTTTGTTTTGGAGTGACGTGCTTTAACGCTGTCGCTCTCTCGCTCTGGGCATGCGCAAAGCGTCACGAAAAGGACAGGAGTAACCCTTGCGCGCTCTCTCTCGCCTCGTGATTTTTCTATGGCAGAGACCGCCAATGCGCGTTCCAGTATAAGCACAGTTCAGTGGATTAAACCTATGACATTATTATATGACATTGGAGTATTACCAACCCAAACATCTAAAAAATTCTATCCAACGAATTAGTCAGCATTGATGCAAATTTTGATGATATTTTCAATTATTTTCCACATTAGAAAAAATAGCGTAAAACACAAGTTTCACTTGGCGCAATTATCCAATTGGGACCCTCGTCGCTTTGCTTCTCGGGCAACAAACGTAGTGCACCAATAGAGCCACTTATGATACTTGTGTTTTAATAATGTATTAAAAAACAGGTGTTGAAGCACGAATTCAAGTTTAAAAAAACGCCACGAGTTTTTTAAAGAATCATTGTGTTAAGATCTAATAAACCACGTTTTTTATGAAATTTTTTGTAATTTGCTCATTTTTAAGCAAAAATGTTTACGTTCGATGATTTAATTTTTAATTTTAAAAGTAATTATTTTTTGACGTTTCTAAAAACCAATAGAAACTTGTAATTTAAGTCATGTGCTTACGTTTTAGCCAATCAAAACATTATTATAGTGGGAATAATGTAATAATTATTACCGCGAGTATAATTTTTAGTATTTGGTTTTTATTGAATGACAACGTATTTTTTTATTTGACTTCTGTCATCAATTTGAAAGTTCAGCAACCTTAATTTGTTAAAGAAAAATATAATGTTTAAAACGTGTTACTTATTGTAACGTCAAAAATAATTCAACGAATACCACACAAGAGTTCGATAAATTGAAAATAATTCTCAATTTATTCTCACTCTCTTATGATTAAAGCTGGGATTTTTAGGTACTAAAAACATAAAAAATAGTTAGGTTTAATAGGTACCAAAAACTGCAAAATAGGTACAATGCTTTGTAAGTTAGGTACAATAAATTAAATTTAAGTGCAAAAAAAAGGTAAAAATTCAAAAGGTAACTCAAAATGAAACACTTCATAGTCATGAAAAATTTATTTTATACAATACTGACCGTTCTGATCAAGTGGTAGCTAATGCTGCCTATTCTTTATTGTTACTGTAACATACTAAAATTTTTCAATGTTGTCAGAATTCAAACTATGACGCTTGTCAGTTAAAATGTTTTATATAAGGAAAATGATCGTTCAACATCGCAAGATGTAACTGGTATAAACTGAAAAGCGTTTGCATCATTAGCTGTCAAACTGTCCGGTAATGGAACCTCTTCTCCAGAATAAATTTTAACTAAACTGTTAATTGCATCAAAACCAGGATTTCTCTTGATAACATCTTCTAATTTTTTTAACAATAGAGCCCACCCTTCCTTCACACAGTTGTATATGAAATTTAACATTATTGAATATTTTCATCGATTCCTTAAGCGACAAACCTACTGATTCTAATTTTGTTATACTTTCAGAAATGATTTTGAAGTTAGTAGCAATATATACAAGTTGACTATGTACACCAGATGTAGAAAAATATTCTTGTGCTTTTTGTATGCAGACTGCTGACGTAGAATCAAAGCCCATTACAACCTTAAACAGACCGATTTAAATTTAAACAGAATCAGGGGCGGATAGGTAGCATGGATGCGGCCCGGGAAATATATAACAAAGCGGCCCTCAAGTGTTTTAGTATTTTGTAATTTTGTAATATGCGTCCATAGCGTAATTTATAAACAAATATTTACAACTGCTGAAAACAAACATGCAATTTATTATTATAAAAAAAACTTAAGGGTTTTATGACAAGGAACTACAATTACGTCAATTACAGTAACAGCAAGTTCTTGAGAACTTTACTTTTTATGGAGACTGTATCTATTATTTCGCCGTCGTCTAAATTTGCCAATAACTGTTTTTCAGTTGACATTAGCATAAATGTTTCTAGGTGTTCCTGAATCAATGTACTATGTAAATGGTTTTAATAAATTTTAATTTAGAATTTATATGCTAAAATACAAATGGATATGCATTACAATACATATTGTATTTTAGAAGAACATGATAACAACACTTAATACAATTTTTACATCTACAGTATGGTAATGATTGTGTTTTATCAAATTCCTCGTCATTGTTGTAATCATCATAACCACTAGAACAATCTAAAACATATTCGTCATTTAAAGATTTTTTTAGATTGTCCCACTTTCTTATAAAGTCTAATAATTCATCTTGAAGTGCACACTGTGTTATTTCAGGATTAAAATGTTTTAAATTTTTTGATAAGTCCAGTAACGAGTTTTCTGGAAGATTACCGACTTTTGTTATTTCCTCAAACTTTTTAGGATCTAGACAAGAAAAATCTGCGCTAACAGATATATTTTTTTCAAATCTAGATGTAATCTTTTCAATGACACAATCTATTATCCTGTAATATACATCAATCTTAAATTTGTTCCATCCATGACCCAAAGTTGCATCATCTCCTTCATAGCTATGCAGTTTTTTCTTTTTTCTCAGCCTTACTTCAGCTAGATCAGTCGCGACCTGAATATCAAAATCTTCTGAAATTCTCTCAAGTTGGTTATTAATAAATCTTACAAACATTTCTGTTTTATTTTTTATTTCTTGAAAATCCCTTTGAATGTCTTTAAAACTATCCAATGTATCATTTACCGTACGAGAAGCTTGTAATATATCTAAGCCAGAACATTGTAAATATTTGGATAACGGTGAGTAATTTCAAAATTCGTAAAAGAATTTTTGCTGTCAAAAGAGTTTCATATTTTGATAACTTCTCTATCAAACCTGTAGCTTTATATCTAGTTTCGGGTGTTGCTTTTCAAGTTTTCTTATCTTGTTTAATGTCACAACTAACTCTATGAACAAACCATTGTTATCACTAGCATAACTACCGAATATTTTTTTAATAAAGCATCCTTTGATCACCATCTTGTTTCACCGATTGAATGTAACTTTTTATTTGGACACACCTCAATCCAGCAATCAATTCTAACATAAGAATCCCTTAAGAAAACTGCGCACTCATTCAACAATCCAAATAAATTAACAGATTCAATCACAGATTTAGTTGTGTCTGTGATTACTGATTACTAAATTTAAAATATGTGCATAACACCACAAATTATATTAACTGGACATAATTCATCTAGTTTTCTTGAAAATATATTATATTCGCCCTGCATATTTGACGCACCATCTGTTGAATTTCCAACGCATTTTCTTATATCTATCTCTAAATTTTCTAATACTTGCACACCATAGCTGAAAAAGCTTGTCCTGTTGTTGACACACACTTTGTAACACTAATAAGACGTTCGTACACCTGATCTGTCACATATCTAATTATTATGGAGCACTGATCTGCTACAGAAATATCTTGGGTCGTATCAATTTGAATTGAAAACATAGTAGCTTTATTAACTTCAGCAGAAATTTTCTTCTTAATTAATTTACTTATAGAAATTAAAATATAATTAATAGTTGTTTTTGACAAAAACGTTATGGAGCCACCACCTTGTTTAGAATCCTTCTCGTGAAGTGCTGAACTTTTTTTTATTACTTCATCTAGATGAACATTTAGAATTGGATCATATTTCGCTAACAATATGAATTCTGTATTTTTCAGTGAATACGCTGCTTCATTTTCTTTCCCTCTGTAGCTTAATCCCCTTTTTCCTATTAATTTTATTATATCGATAATTCTTTTCAGTACATTTCTTCGCTTCTCAATTTGTTCCTTCCTACTTTCTGTGTAGCCAAATAAAACTAACTTATCAATACTTTTTCCTTCCATAGCCGTTATATGAGCATCCACACATATTTGATGAGTTTTGCTACTTTCGTGTTCTTTAATTCTATCATAAATATGTTTCCAATCTCTTGCACCATTCCTGAATGAATTATCGTCCTTTGCTTTCCCATATGCCAAACAAATACTACAGAATAATGCGTCATATTTTTAGAATACGTAAGTCAAACACGTTGCACATTATCCGGCCTATAATAAGCTTTTCTGGCGGTAAATGGTATACTAGTAGTTGGTTGTTGAGGATGAAACTTAAAAATTCGGTTTGGTTGTTGATATTTGGGGGCGCGAAAAAGTTGAGATTGACCTGACTTGTAGACGAAAATTCAAGTGGTTGTTTAACTGTTTCCGTAGTGGTTGTTGTATGGTCTTCTTCAATTGTTCCTTTTATTTCTAATGGAATTAAAATAGATGTTTTCTGAGCACAATTAGCAGGAGAAATATCTGTTGTTTCTTCTTGCACTTTCGATGTATCGGAGGTTTTAGATTTGAACATGGTAGATAATTTGATACACTTACTAGCTTCGATTTCCATTTGTTTGTGTTTTTTTATTCTAGCCATTTCGGCACCACCTTTCGCTTTACCTTCATTAATATCCATGTTTTTGTATAATTGCCGTTACTATGTACACAAGTCACAATTTGAAATTTGAAAATACAAAATGCATATACTCGTGGATTATGATTTTCACTTTTACAATCCGACACTATACTAAACAGCTAAACACTAGAACTTGCTAAATAAGACTATTAAATTTCAGTAAACTAAACGCATTCTTAAGTGTAAAAAGTATAACTACAGTACCCAATAGTTTTTAATCCTGTATTTGCCACGAATGTCACGATCAGGTGGTTCCGCATTTTCTTTCAGAAAAGTACAGTAAATTATTTTATTATCTTATCTTCGTACAAATTTCGGTGTCAGTGACACATTTTTCTACCACTTAATCTTTCCAAGAAGGATAGGCATGGAATGTTTAACATCGTATATTGTAAACTTAAAATATTACCAATTGTGAATTGTGATAATAAGCAAATTGAATTATAAATATTATCAGTGCCGTATTAACCATGGCGCCTGGCGGCATAAGCGGCTGCGGCCTTATATTTTCAATTTAATTGAAAAAATTTAAATTACCTAAATAACCACATTATCACACAGTTGTTGACAATTCAAACAGCATTTAAAATAAATTTACACATAAATGGAGATTTGTCTAGTAATTGGTCAATTGTCTTCCCAGATTTCAACGGTTGCCGGTTTATGTACTTCCGGCATACCACAATCAACAAAAATGTGTCGGCATTTAGGGACATATATTTATGATCCACAACGCTTCTACTTTAAAAATGAAATTTTAAATAATGCAAAATGTACCTACATTTGGTGTTTTTCGTTTAATCCAAAACAAATTACTACATTTACCCAGAAATCGTAAAAATATATATTTATTAGGGTATTTAAGTGACGTACAATAAACTTTGTTCATGTTCCCACATTTAAGTGGTTAATACTTTAGTGCCAGCCCAGATGCTTATTTACCAAGGGGTCCAAGGGATGCAAAATTATATATCATTTTTCCATTATTGTTTATTCGTAATTATGGTAGAAAGAAATCTTAAAACTCATTTGTTATCTGGGCCCCCCTCCCAGACTAAATCCTGACTACGTCACTGTCCATTCTGATTCTTATCAAAATTTGAAAACTTTCGGAAGATTTGTTGTTACTAACCCGTTCTAATAGGATGGATGCATTATTGGTTAAAATTTTATATATTTTGAGCTAAAAATAATGAAGTTACATTACTTCAAAGTCTCCGTATATAAAATATGTATGTGCAAAAAAAGTCCTTCTTTTGATTTCTTTATAAATCACTGCCGAAGAGGTTTACTTGCAATTTTCATTTTTAATGACTGTTAGTAGATGTGTACAAGGTATATTCATGCCAAATATCAAAACAATCAAACGCCAAATAAAAAAATTATAACATTCTAAACTCAGGTGTCTTGCTTTTTGAAACCGATATCGATAGTAAGTGGTTGCTTGACAAAAATAGTAGCTAAAACTATGCTTTCGGCGTTGAATGATATTTTTTACTCAATACTTTCGGTTTTAACAATTCCAAAAATGTATGTAGTACTAGGTTAGGTACCTATATGTATAGAAAATTTATCCCGTTTATTCCTTTTTGAAATAACAAGTGGTTAATTTTCCTTGTATCTGTATCCACCATAATGCATTCTTAGAAATTCTCTTTTGTAGGTATTGTTCTCTTATTCTCTAAAAGCAGTAAAAGCTAAATAGTATACCTGATCTTAAGTATTATCACAGACAACTGTTGTCTGGTATTATTAACTAAATACATTTAAGTAAAGATTTAATGTACCAATCACAATAAGCTTTACACTTACTAAGAATTGCTTTAATTATCTTTTTAGTAAAATTTATCTTTTCTTCCAATATTAATTTAATATGAGTCTACCAACCGCGGCCCGCCGGGATTTTCCCGGTAGCCCGCCGGTCCTATCCGCCCCTGAACAGAATAAAACACAAAAAACAGAAAACTAACCTGCTTAATACCATCAAAATTTTCACAATAAAAAGCCACTGTATTTAGCCATGTTCCCCACCTGGTTAAACTGGGTTCAGGAGGCAAAGGTGTATTGGGTAGCATTTCACGATACACCTGGACTCTAAGTGGGGCTTTTAAAAAGATTTTCTTTGTATTTGATATTAATTGGTTCACTTCTTCAAATTCATTGCGTATAGTTTCACATATACGATGGAGTGCATGTGCCAAACATGTAAAATGAATAAGTTTTGGGTAAAAAATCTTGATGCTGGATGAACATTTTAGCATGTATGCTGCCGCATCAGAGTAGAACAGTCGGACTCTATCGTATTTAATTCCTTCAGGCCACAAAATAGCTATAAACATATTAAATACATCTTTATAGTTTTAATAAATTTACGATTAAATAGCACTTACATAGAGAATCATTTATGAATCGGGCTACAGTAGCATGGTTGGTTTTATCTAACACCCGGCATGCGAGCAAATGTGGAACACCAGGTCCTTCTGCAAAAACTTTTCCCACAATTAAATTTGCAATATATCTACCGACGCTATCTGTGGTTTCATCAGCACAAATCCAAATATCGCAATTTCCAATATCTCTGCGTATCTTTTCAATTGCCTTAAAAATATGGTTAGAATTTTGAAAACCTAATGTTAGTAAATCGATGAAGATAAATTTACCTGATCGTAACATTTTGGTAGATAGTTTTTTGATAATGTTGTTCTATCTGGAACAGTTTTTCCGCAATACCTTTCCAGAAAGTTTTTAAATTGTGGGCAGTCTAATTTCGCTCACGGTATGTTTGCCGCAACAAAGGCGTTGCACATGTCCAAGTAAAACCGAGATTTTTCATTTAAAGAAGGATTTTTGTTAATTTGCGATTGCTTCTCCGATTTATTTCGATGTTGTTTATGTTTCTTGCTTTCCTCATGTTGCGTTAAGTGAGATTTCTGTTCAGAAGGAATCTGAAAGCCACAAGAAACTAATTTTTAATCTAAACCTAACCCTATTTAATTTTTATACTTACAACTTTAGAACAAACTCTGCAAAATAATGCATTGCCGTCTATGCGAAACTCTTTTTCTTTGCCTTTAAGCCAGTCAGTTACTAAGGCCACTTTCTATTGTTTCGTTTTAGGCATCGTTAATGTTAAAATTTAATTATATTAACTGAAACTGCACATATAAGTAGCACAGCTTATAATTGTGTGTTTAAGCTGTGGGTTAAGTATCGGATAGCAAATTTTTTTTGATAAAGTAGCTCACGTACCAGCACCGGACATATTAATATTTGTTACAGAAAAAGTTTAAATTAGGTACTAACCTTACAAAATAGGTATCATTTCTAAAAAGTGACAAAATAGGTAAAAAAGGTGTAATCAAATTAAGCTTATATGATAGCTGGTTTCCCGATTCAAATTCTGGTATAATAAAAAACGCAATCCTAGGAACTGTGGCAAATAGGTATTTAAACTAAAATCCCAGCTCTACTTATGATTATTACTGCTGAGAATTTGATCTAGACGCGTTTTGTTTTATCCAAATTCTGTCAGAAAACACGAAAATGCGTGTACGCCTCCTGAAATACGTGAAATTGCGAAAAATACGGTCGCGAATTTGCTCACATCAACGTTTTACACTGGACGCATCCTGTTTTTGATACCTTTTGTAAGTGTCATTCATAACATAATTCCGGATCAAGGTTTGCCAACCTACAGATTTTCGTGAAATGTTCCGTGAATTAATGGTTATAATGACATCGATGATGATGACGTCGAATTTCGTAATATCTCTACTAAAGAATCAAAATGGAACCCCATTACAAAAATGCTATTAAATTATATCAAGTCTGTAAAATACATAGATTTTAATTGCGCTAGCAAACAATCACGTTATCATTCAATATTAACGTATCGTTTTTAAGTTGGTAGCATATACTCTGTTCTATCTTATTTTGCATTCGAGCAGGCCATATAATATAAGTCTAGAGAGATTGTAGTAGGACTGCTAAAAGAATAAAAAGTTACTACCGTAGCTTGATTTTTGAAAATTGTAGGTTATATTTTTAAAATGAACACTAATGCAATGTTGCAGCAAAGCTTTCACGCTGTTTAGACTGTGTTTACACGAAAATCGTTGAATCACGAGTGATCTATTTAAAAAAGTAAATTTTAGTCTTTAGACCTTGAACGTCTATTACGTACACTGCGCATCATATAAAACTGGTACAACTCTTATAATCGAAAATAGTGTTTTTCTAGCTGTGTAAATGGATCTTTTAAAATGTGTCAATGATAAACTAGTTTTTGTCATAATTTCTAGGGCAGTGATGCCAACTCAACAAAAATGTTAGTAGATGTAACGATAAAATTAAATTTTGTAAAGCAATAAAACGAGATGTAAAAATAAAAAATTTATTATAACATTTATACAAAAAGAGTCACTAGCTTTAATTTAGAGTTAGTGTGATATTAATAATTAATAACTTGTCATAGCTCCATACTATTAATAACTTCTAGTAATCTTGTAGGCATGGAGTCAATTAAATTGAATGTTAAATTTTTATCTTCTACCAAGCTTTCCCAGGTTTCATGTATTAGGGTCCATAAGTGTTCTTTGTTTTGTGGAATTACATTTAAATTTTTTTACCATAAGCCCTCAAACATTCTCTTTTGGATCTGGACTTTTGGCAACCAATGGAAGCGTTTCAATGTTATTTTCAGCAAATTAATTGCGTACACAGCGAGCAGTGTGCACTGAGCAATTGTCATGCTGGAAAATAAAATTATTGTTGGCCGTCATGATGTGATTGGAATACTTTTCCATCAGGAAAAAATTACCCAAAAATTTACTGTATCGTTTAAAACATAATTTAAGGCAAATATGAACCTACCTTGTTTATGTTCTTCACTAAGTTTGTATTTTCGGGCGGCTGCACAATTCTTTAAATCAGTTTTTCTAATTCTTCTTAATGCGGTTGTTACTGAAGCATTAAAGTTTACTGCAACTTTTGCATGTCTTACCGTATCAAAGGGATTTTCCTTAAGTAATCAGTTAATACTTCGTCTTGCTCCGCTGTAGTTATAACTGGTCTTCCAGTTCCTCTTTTTCTGATAACAGTTTGATCGTTATCCCACCTTTTTTAATGCTTTAAATCGTGGTTTTGCTTCTATTAAACACTTGGGCCAGTCGTCTCATAGACCAACCATCCTCTATTTTGGAAATTATTCGCATTTTATCAAACTCACTTAAATGGGCTGGCATCGTGGATAATGCGCTTTGACAAATTTGACAAATGTGACTGATTGTCATTTTGTTTAGTTAAGTTAGGTTTACATTGGGAAAAAAAGTGTGCCAGTTTTATATGACGCGCAGTGTACATAAAACACAAATTGTACATTCTGTACATTGGTCATAAATGACAACATCGTGTCTTATCTAATACAATGAGATGTTTTGTTAACCCAATCTAGGTAAAAACTAATAAGAATGTCTTCACCTTTTTTCACTCTTCCAAAATAAAAGATGGAGAAATATGTGGGAAATCCAGAGCATAATTTCATAAGTAATCCAATATGAAGACTTGCTTTCGTGAAAAATTTACCTACTACTCACCACAGCGCAGGAATTAATTGTTTAATCATTCAATTCTGAAACCAGTCCCCATTCATATCTTTATGATAATCCCGATCCTCGATCCCCGAATCGAGTAAATAGTGCCGTCAAAAACCCTAAATTACACCCCGCGTGTAAAATGGTACACCTTTACCGTCACTTATAATTTTGAATGAATTACTTTTGATGTCAAAATCATGTACCCAACGACGGATATTAGTACCATTTTAATAAATCCACGTTTTGTCTAGATACACAAAACTGACATCTTGTCCTGAACTTTGCAACTGCAGAAATTTTCTGAAAAACTTAATTTTGGCTACAACGATGTGTTTGATTTCACATAAACCTTTCTACCCGTTGGCACGTTTGTGTTTGCAACTCATTGATTTCAAATTTCTAAGTTATGTCGTTCGACCCCCATTTAAAGCGAAGTCTGTTTTAACGTGATGATACAAGTTGCCTAAAGTAAAATATCCATTTTTCGAATTAAATTCTCATTAGTCGTTGCAGATCTTTTCGAAAGGTGAAATTGAAAAACTCAGATTTTCCGCGTTTACGACAATACGTTTTCTGTCTTTAATTTTTGAGGTCTCGCCGTTATGATGTATTGGATAGTTCGCTGGGAAACCTAAAATCAAATATATACTTAATGTGCACACGAGAAAATGACTTAAGTTCTTACTCTTTGCGTTGAGTTTTGGCAATTTCTCAACAAATTATTATTAATTCAATATGACACTTGTTCATCATATACGTTACTTAAGCAGGCAACACAGCACAATTACTTTTGACCTGCTCTAATGCAAAAAAGGTGGAACAGAGTATAGTAGTAATGTCAGCTCACCAGAATTCATTACTAACTTTCAACCAACTTCGATGCTTTTAACTTAAGACGACCATTCGACGGTCCCTTTTGTAAACACATCATTTCGTATATATAACTAAATTGCGTAAATGTTTCTTATTTATAAAGAAGTCACTTTTTTTGTCCCGTTTCTGACGTTTCATTGCTCATAGGGAATTAATTAAATGTCTAGATAGGATATCACAAGTTCTACAACTTACGAGACTTTTAGGCAGTAAAAAAAATCAAAATAGTCGCCTAAATAGGCGTTTATAATCTTCACAATAGTCCGTAAAAATACCTGTTTAGGCATATTTTATATTAAGTAAAATAAATATTTGAGAAAAAAATAATTAGGATTATTATTAATTTATTACCTAGAAAATTTATTTAAAAAGTAGGAACAGTAAATTTAATTTTTTCTTGAACTATACATAATTTGCGTTAACAATTAAATACTATTCTAGGTTTTCTGAAGTGAACCTTTAACGATTATCAGCTAAAATATTTTTATATTTCCAAAAACTTCTCTTCACGTCACACTTGGTGCAAATTTAAACATTAAGTTTTCCGCTGAACAATCATTCTCGTCGGCACGTTCACCTGCAAAATTTTTTGACAGTTTGTGGAGATGTTGGAATCCCTCGTTTTTTTCTAAACAGGTCAAAAGTTTTTTGCAAGATACTGCCGCCACAGAATCTGGAGCTTTCTGCAAAAAAATTTGAATATTTTCTGGAATACCTATGGGTTCTATAAGGGGCAAATCGATTTTTTCTAACTTAGTGATGCTTTTTACATTTTTTTGAAAATGACATTTTCATTCATTTTAATTCTTTTTTTTTAAATAAATTTTGAGCTTTTTGGATGGCTTGTTTGTGATATTTACTTTTTAATTTACTCACGTCTTTTATTCAGTCGAAATGTGTGCTGCAAAATACAGCAGCTTCAAGCCACGTTTCCCATCAGGTTAAAACGGGTTGTAGTGATAAAGGCACTCATTTTAGCCGTTCTTTATACTCTTCAACTCTTAGAGGCGCTTTAACAAAGATCCTCTTTACATTCGCAATCAAGCCATCGACGTCTTCACAGCTACGTGTAATTGTTTCTGCAACCAAGCTTAACATATGTGCAAGACAAGTAATGTGCACTATTTTTGGACAGAACACTTTTAAATGTCTGCTGGATTTTAACATGTACGCTGCTCCGTCGGTAACAAACAGGTTGAACTTTCGAGCAATAATGGTGGTATTTCATAGAATTTATAAAAAAGCATATACATGTTTACACATATATTTTTACCATTGTTTTATTTGCCAAGTGATTCATTTACAAATCGTGCCACTGTTTCGTGATTGGTTCGTTTAGGTTGACGAGAAGCTAACAAATACGATTTTCTCGTGTCTTCCTCTGATATTCTACGAATTTTAAAAAGGGTCAGTAATAAAATTTGTGAACAATATATTTACATCCAACTTACAATAAATCTCTGCCGATGGTCGGTTACCGGTACTCTTCGGAATTTTTGGTATATTAGGCATTTTTAGGCGGTTAAACAAAAAATAGGCACTTAAAATCAATTTTAGGCATTTTAGGCAAAATTAAATAGGGTTAAAATTAACCCATTCGACCAAAGAAGCAAAAATACACAAGTTTCACACATATGCCTGAAAAACCGCAATTGTCCATTTTGCCTAGAATCAGATGCCTACTTATGTAAATAAATAGCGCGCGATCCGGTTTATGAGGTAGTGTTAAGTATGAAGTCTAGTGCGAAAAGAATTTGCTTACGACGCTGTCTTGTACGTGTGGAACATAAATATACCGATGCGTATAAATAAATATAGCGTAAACAGTTCGTTTGTTAAGGTTAACGTTAAGTGTTAATAAGTAACTATTTTTAAATAAATAATCATTATAGTGTAGTGCGTATCTGGGGTGGTAGAAAATTATAGAATGCCGAAAAGAAAGTGTACATTTAAGGGAGATTTGGAAAGTGAATATCCATTTATTAAAAATACAACCTCAGATAGTGATGTAAAGTACTTAAAATGTGAACAGTTTTCACTTGCACCTGGTGAAATAGCGGATATTGTTCAACACATATCGACCCTTAAGGATAAAAACGTAAATGTTGCTGCTTCTAGTAGCGGCAAAGTATCGTCTTCTTTTCGTAAGAACACATTTGAAAATGAAGAACAAACGCTAGCTGCGATTGAATGTATTGGTAATATCACAACGTGATCCACAATCAGTCCTTTTGGATGTGCTTGTACCAAATCTGAAAGTATTGTGAGTAACATTTTACAAAAAGAATCATTAAGCTCTATAGAAAATGATCTTGGAGCGGTTAATTTTGTAACAATCTATACCGATTGTTCAAATCACGGTAGGTCAACATTTGTCCTATACTCGTAAGATATTTTATGAAAGACAAGGGCGTTCAAGTAACTTTTTGATGAAATTGTGTGCATTAAAAAATATACAACCGGTCAAAAAATAAAATAGTGGAAAGAAGTTTCTGTTTCTAATGATAAAAGATGAGTTCAACTTTTTAACCACTTCAGTAGTGAAGATATGCAAACAACAACATATTAAAAATTGTTGAAATGTGCATGTGTTTACTGGGATCCAACGCCGCCACAGAAAGGATTTTTATGATATGAACAAAATTTGGATCAGCGAAAAACTAGTCTTACTGTAAGAACTTTAAATGACTTGATGACAAAACATAATTTTGAAATGAATTGTATTGAATTTTTTTGAGTATCTCCAAGATCACCCAGATATTTTACGAACTATGAAAAAATATGCAAATGAGGAACGTTTCGCTACCCATTTTGTTAACTATATACTTTTAAAAATCGAAGTAAAAAACAGAATTAAATAGATGTTTTTATTTTTACTTTCTTGTTAAACAAAAGGTATTGCGATTGAAAAAAAATCGAAAAAAATTAGTTGCGTTATTTTGATGTTTTACGACTCCCTGAACCCGCAAAATGTTTAGAAAATTTTTCAAAATGTGTGTGCGTGTGTGTGTGTGTGTGTGTGTGTGTGTGTGTGTGTGTGTGTGTGCGTGCGTACGTGCGTGCGTGCTTGCGTGCGTGCGTGCGTGCGCGCGTTCTTGCGTGCGTGTGCGTGCGTGTGTGTGTGTGTGTGTGTGTGTGTGTGTCTGTGTCTGTGTCTGTGTCTGTGTCTGTGTCTGTGTCTGTGGTCACTCACCAGCCGAAACTATACGGACGATTTTGATGTTTTTTGCAATTTTTTTAAACTTTCAAAATTGAATACGGCCGCAGTTACAGTCATATATACATTTTTTTTGTAAAAATTATATTTCCAATACCGTTCAAGATATAAAAGAATTGGCAGTAGATATACCTGGTTAAATAAAGGTTCTTTAAAAAGATTTCTTTATGTAATAAATTATGGTATAAATTTGCCTACATTTAAAGAGTCAAACTTAAGCAATTATTCGAAATTGATTTATTCAATATTCTCTCCAAGCATTTTTTTTTGTTTTTTTATATTTTCTAGGTAACCAGCCACTCTTATGAAAGCAACTGACCTGCATCTTCTAAAGCTAGGAGATATGAATTTTCAAATATTTAATATTTATATTGTTATAACTTTCTAACTATTTTGGTTACAAACTTAGGATTTGGGAAATACACTTTGTTATTTTGCGCCAATGAAATGATATTATCCTGTTGATTTCGGTTTTTCCGGAAATTGAAAACATTCCTCTAATTGCTGGTATAACGTACACATATTCTTAGTTATTTGAACGGGAGCGAAATTTGTTTTAAAATGATATGAAACAGTCCATAGTTATCTTGAAAGATGAGCGAGATGTCTATTTTTAACTTCCAACCTACACACACACGCACGCACGCACGCACGCACGCGCGCGCGCTCGCTCACACGCACGCACGCACGCACAAACGCACGCGCGCGCGCACGCGCGCACGCACGCACACGCGCACGCGCGCACACACGCACACGCGCACACACGCACACGCGCACACACGCGCACACGCGCACACACGCACACGCGCACACGCACACGCGCACACACGCACGCGCGCACACGCGCACACGCGCACACGCGCACACGCGCACACGCGCACCCACACACACGCGCACCTCACACAGCGCACCCACACGCACACGCACACGCACACGCACACGCACACGGACACGACCACGGACACGGACACGGACACGGACACGGACACGGACACGGACACGGACACGGACACGGACACGGACACGGACACGGACACGGACACGGACACGGACACGGACACGGACACGGACACGGACACGGACACGGACACGGACACGGACACGGACACGGACACGGACACGGACACGGACACGGACACGGACACGGACACGGACACGGACACGGACACGGACACGGACACGGACACGGACACGGGCACGGGCACGGACACGGACACGGACACGGACACGGACACGGACACGGACACGGACACAGCCACAGGCGCAGGCGCAGGCGCAGACGCAGACGCAGACGCAGACGCAGACGCAGACGCAGACGCAGACGCAGACGCAGACGCAGACGCAGACGCAGACGCAGACGCAGACGCAGACGCAGACGCAGACGCAGACGCAGACGCAGACGCAGACGCAGACGCAGACGCAGACGCAGACGCAGACGCAGACGCAGACGCAGACGCAGACGCAGACGCAGACGCAGACGCAGACGCAGACGCAGACGCAGACGCAGACGCAGACGCAGACGCAGACGCAGACGCAGACGCAGACGCAGACGCAGACGCAGACGCAGACGCAGACGCAGACGCAGACGCAGACGCAGACGCAGACGCAGACGCAGACGCAGACGCAGACGCAGACGCAGACGCAGACGCAGACGCAGAACAGAGACAGAGACAGAGACAGAGACAGAGACAGAGACAGAGACGACACAGACACAGACACAGACACAGACACAGACACAGGACAGACAGACACAGACACAGACACAGACACAGACACAGACACAGACACAGACACAGACACAGACACAGACACAGACACAGACACAGACACAGACACAGACACAGACACAGACACAGACACAGACACAGACACAGACACAGACACAGACACAGACACAGACACAGACACAGACACAGACACGCACGCACGCACGCACGCACGCACGCACGCACGCACGCACGCACGCACGCACGCACGCACGCACGCACGCACGCACGCACGCACGCACGCACGCACACACACACACACACACACACAGATATATATATATATATATATATATATATATATATATATATGACGGATTGCGAGGTCGATGCAGTTTCCCACAATACCTACCCAGCAAAAATGCGAAGTACGGTATTAAAATTTTCGCGCTCGACAAAGCAAGAACTTTTTATGTTCTACATCAATAAATTTATGCAGGTAAACAGCCAGACCGACCATTTCAAATTAGTAACAAACCGAAGATATCGTAATGCGACTTTGTGCATTTTTTAATCGCAATATTACATTTGACGATTGTCTTACTACCCATTGGCTGTACGTTTGCTTAAAAGTATCAACTAACCTGTGTTGCTACTCTGCGCAAGAATAAAAGAGAAATTCCACCAGAATTCTTGAAGATAAAGAACAGAGAGGAGAAAAGTTCGCTATTTGCGTTCCAAGGACACATAACTTTAGTTCAGTATGTTCCTCACATCATGACAAGTTCATCGACAACAGTACTGAGGATGAACGAAAACCGAAATTGTAACGTTTTATAATTTGACAAAAGGCAGAGTAGACGTAGCGGACGAACTTTCAGCCAACTATACTGTAACACGCAACAGTCGTAGATGGCCTTTGACTGCGTTTTATTCCTTATTGAATACAGTCTCCATCAATTCCTTTATGGTTTTCAATGCAAACAACAAAGACGCCAATCCCACTACTCTTCGACAGTTTGTGAAACAGTTAATATTCGATCTGATATCGCCTCATATGAAGATGAGACAAATGAACCCAAGAGTACAATTGAACCTGAAACGGAAGATGTCAGAAATAACGTGTATTGTCCCAGAAAGGACAGAGAGGAGCAAAGAAAAGCAGGAAGATGTTACATTTGTGAAAGCAAGCAAGACAGGAGATATTTCTATTTATGCGCCGTTTGTAGTTAATAGTCTTGAACATGGAATTGTTACCGGCGACACTTGTTCTATCGAGAATGATGCTCGGAATGAATGAATAAAACATTTTTTCTGGATATTGTATTCCATTGAATATACGTTTAACAGGTTTTTCTTGTTTCATTATTTCATACAACTCAAAATAGTTGCCTGTTTCATCCGATACCTCACCGTACGATCATATTGCGGCCGAGCCACCGTATAAGCACATTTCAGCCCATATCGCACCTGATGTTACAAAATGCTACCATGCTTCCGCCGGGTTAAATAAGTAAACGGGATGCTTACTATACACACCACATGTTCGGGTTTATCAAGAGTTGAAATTCAATGCTTAAATTCGAAAGAACGTAGAATTGAATTTGTATGTGAGAAATGATCTTCTGATGGACTCCAATTAGATCTGGCTAAAATAATATTTGAGCTAAAAGAGGAAATTACTACTTTTAAGAAGCATGGTGTTTTGTCCGATAACAATGCAATGTTTAGAGAGGAATTATTTAGCGAAATGAATGATCGCAACAACAGATCCACACATACCATACAGGGAATTGAACGTTATTGGTCATATATGTACCAACAACACAAGAGTGCGTCGTCTAGAACGGTTCAACCGAGTAAAGCATTTGTGAGTTGCAAGAACAATGTTCTAGTAATATTAAAGAACAAAAAAAATATCAAACGACACTAATATATTTCTATAATCCGGATGAGACTTATGCAAAGGGAATATAGCGAACTCGTACGGAATATTCTTTAAACGCTAATCCAACATGATGAAACAAATCTGTGCGGACAATTATCACAAAAAACTAATATCTTTGTCCAACAATAATACTAACATTTTAAGGTGCTACTATCAAAACATTCGTAGTTTAAGGACAAACATTGACTTTCTTCATTCTTATGTGTGTATTTGCGACATTGTTTATATTGTAGAGACTGCACTTACACTCGATATTTATGATAGTGAATCCTTAAGGGATACGTATTAATAGATCACTCTGCAGAAATGGGGAGAGGGTTCAATAATTGCGGTGAAAAATATTATAAGGAAGTAGATGTTTCATTAATAAACGCTATTCCATCAACAGGTATTATTCGCTGTAAATGTACGATTGATTTTGGTGTATTATTTATATTTGGATTTTATATAAGCTAGGTAATTTTCAATTATTTTTTTAACTTCTTGAAGAACAAAAATTTTGTATGAGTCGTTATAATTGACGATTTTAACATACCTAACTACAATAATATTCATATTACCAATAATCGTACTGTTATTATAAATCAGTTCATTAATTGTCTCACTTGAAAACAATTTAATACCATAGTTTGTACAAAACATAGATTACTCAATTTGATTAGATCTAGTATAAGTTGTACTGCGAGTCACGATGATTATCCAATTGTTGAGGAGGATACTCATCAGCCGACATTAAATATTACTTTTTCTACTCCTATCTATGTAACACACGAATAAAACTCTCTACTATACGTGTAAACCTTCCATTACGTAATACGGTTACGTAATAAAAATTAGAACTGTTTACGTTATATATATATATATATATATATATATATATATATATATATATATATATTATAGATGCTTAGATATAAGATTAAAACAGGGATTTGAGATCAATTACAGTATATTTACACTGCATTTATTAAGTATTTTGGCATTTGGGTATTTTACAGATGTTTAGCACACAGTTTAGAGTTATGATTATATTAGGAACATATTTTAAGTCAGGTAAAATGCAGGAAAGATGTGAAAATTTGAGAAAGGGTTACGGTACGGACATGATTTAATTATTACTCACAATATTAGTGAAAATATAAGTGCAACAGAAAAAGTAGTGCATAGTAAACATTAAGCACAATTTACACAACAATTTAACATATGGATATTTACATGCAGATACATTTTTGTGTAAGATTTTTAAAGAAATGTGTTTAGCAATATGGATTGTTAAAGTCACAAAAATTTAAACGCTACAATAAAAGTGAACATTGGGGATGTTAAAGACATATTTTATAAGTTGTGTGAATAACAATTTGAATAATTTGGACGTTAAATACGCAAATTATATGAACATTTAAATTTAATTTTTTTTGCAAATTTATAGTTTTATAGAATAAGTTGAGCTTAGAATAAATTGTTAATGTGATTAATAGGAGGTTTTCCTCATTTCCATGCAGTAATTTACTTTGTACAAGTCATTTGAACATAAGTTTATGAAAATGAAGTTAACTACACAAATTATTTAGTTTAAGTGTAGAAAGTAAGATTTTTTAGATATAAGTAAATTTTGTTTAGGATAATCGTACATTTTTTAACAGATGTATATCAAATGAGGTATCATTTTATGCGGAATCTTGCACAGATTTCATTTCTGTTTTTAAAATTTAAATCAAAAGCATATTAAGAAAGTTATAGCATAATTTATATTTTAGATAGGTTTTGAAATTTATTTTAACCAATCACAGACTTGGTTACTTAGTTTGTATTCTTAGAAAAAAATTTAAATTTTTGTAGTTAACAGGAGAGTATATAAGGAATTGTTCCTGAACAGCTCTCTCTCTTCCATTTGTTTCTCAAAGTTTAAATTTTTATGACAAAGATCAAAGTGTTGTGTTTTGTGTTAACACGTAAGTTTAAAACCACGTTTATTTTCGGAAATTTTGATACGAGTTTAGTGAAGAGCCGAGAGTTCAGAAACAATTGTTCTTAACCTACAATCTTAAATAAAGTTAGGTTACCGATAAATTTCCATATTCGTAAAGTTTGTTACGATTTAAGTTTAACAGTTTGTTACGATTTAAGTTTAAAGTTTTTAAAAGTTCGGTTGTTGTAATTGTTTTTGGTTATGTTGTAAATAAAAATTATTCAATTTTTCCGAATTGATGTTTATTTCCTGGTGCGACATATTAATAAACGATATTCCACATCGGGTGCTAAAAAGAAAAAGTGAATTAAAATAAAAATTTTACAACCTTAAACAATATTTAAACCGAAAATTATTGAAACATTTTTAATACAACAGTTAAATAAATATTATAATAAATAATTTAGTGCTTGAGTGAAGACATTTAAACAATTATAAGTACGATTACCACAAGAAAAGCAACCATTTATCCGAGGGACATTGATGAATTATTGGAAGTACTGCAGCAGCAAGTGGAACGGATCAATAACATCGATCACAGACTGAAAGGAGTCTACGTTTGTAAATGGAACCAGCTGAATGAACACATCCTTTTGAAATTATGCCCATGCACATGTGAGTCAAATTTTTATCTTAACCCTTCAATTTGTATTTATTATTTGTGTGATTTCCTGCATTTATAATTTTATGTATAGGTGTAAATGTTTATGCAATAGCTGTGTAAACATCTGTAAAACAATTAAAACTTTAGTCTTCTTTCAAAATTTTAATTTCAATTACAAAATTATTAAGATCACATCTTTAAGAATTTACCAATTAACAATTTTGACAGTTTGGTATTTGATTTCAGTTAATACACGATGCATGCGTTATTGTGCAAACTTTAGTAAGTTTTATTTCACATACAAGATATTTAATATAACGTGGAGTTTACATAATAAAGAACCATTTCATAAATCCAGTTGTGCTTCTGAATGCAATTCAATTCATATATAAAAAAATTAAATACATATCAAAGTGTAAATTATATTTATTTATATTTTCCAACAAATCAAATTGAACTCTATCCCCATTTGAGATTTATGAGGTAGTACGGTACATAATAAATAATAAAATATTACAATTAATAAATAGAATCTTATCCCCTATATAACTTAATTTAAATATATTTATTTTTGAAATATTTTACCATTACAATATATATATATATATATATATATATATATATATAGATTAACATTTTTTAAAATGTATATACTTTTTTAATGTGGGTTTGAAGTATTTAGTGCGTATACAGGGTGAGTCAGTTTTTTGTAGACAAACTTTAACAGGAGATAGACCACATGTTTCTAAAAAGAAAAGTTCCTATAAACATATGTCGTAGAAGGCTTCCTTTCCGAGATACAGGGTGTTAAATATAATTTTTTTTTCTCAAATTTTCATTATAACTCATAAACGAATGCTTAGATTTTTTTCATGTTGGGGGGATAATGTCTATTAATTAAGGGGCATAAAACAAGCGATAAGAGTGTTCACAAACTTGCACAGTGGTGGAGTGGAGGGGGTGCTCAACCCCTTTCATAAATAGAACTTCTACGCCAATGACTATTTTTTAAAAAAACTGTTATTTTCATTATCTACATACAGTTTAACAAAAATAATGTACCTTCTGTTTCGAAATTCCTGTGCGTTTCCGAGTTATTTTGATTTTTAGTGTTTGATGTGGTACTAAGTTAAGTAATGTGCTTTATGTGAAGAATTGAATGTAAAGTTTTTAATAAAAAAGATATAATAAAACATTTAGAGCCATTTTAGTACCTAACGATCGTTTCTTTAAAATTTCAAATACATTTTCATTTATAAATAGGTAGGTTATCGGTTTTTTTTAGTATCCATTGTTATTATCCTCGTTTAAAAAGAAATGCATAATTATTATTGTTATGCGGTCAATACTTTCTGTATAATTATGTATCAATTTCGCCATAAACATGTATGTAGTTTTTAAGTGAGATTCTAATAAGTTATAGACCGCTGCTCACTTGCTCTCATTAAAGAGCCGCCACTGTATCAAGCCATACTCAAATACAAGACTTTTGTAAATTGAAATCTGTTTAGTACACTAATTTTAACAATCCTTATTTATTATTGTAACAATACTTAATTAATAATTGTGAAATTAATAAGAATTCTTAGCAATAACGATTCATAAATAAATAACAATAACACTGGTATAATGAAATTAGACACTTTGTTCAAAATGTAAACCGTTCTTTTCAATACACATTTCACAGCGACGTACAATAGAACGTCTTAAGTTAATTAAATGATGCACCCTTATTTCATTGCAAGCATCTCTGATGCGATTGTGAAGTTCTTCAAGTGTATTAACCGGAGTGGTATACACTTTTTCCTTCATGAATCCCCATACAAAAAAGTCAAGTGGCGTTAAATCGGGGGATCTAGGAGGCCACGCCACTGGACTTCCATGACCTATCCACCTCCCCGGGTAGTTATTATTTAGTCAATTTCTTATATTTCTGCCATAATGGGCCGGACATCCATCAAGCTGAAACCAAGAATGTCCTCTTAAATTCAAAGGAATGTCTTCCCACATATTAACATGTTCTTCTTCTAAAAATTGTAGAAAATTTTCTGAATTTACACGTTGTGGCAAGAAATAAGGTCCAAACACGTGGTTGCCGTAAATTCCAATCCAGACATTTGTACTAAATTCATGTTGAAAACTTCTTGGTCGAATGGCATGTGGGTTTTCATGTACCCATATATGCAGATTGTGAAAGTTTACGATACCACGACGAGTAAAACAGGATTCATCAGTCCACAGTATGTTGGATAAGAAATCTCTATTATCTTGAATGGAGTTAAGAACCCACCTACAATAATTAAGTCTTCGTTCGGCGTCACCTGGACATAAACCATGAACAGGTTGAAAATGATATGGGCGTCTGTGATCCCGTTTTAAAACCCGGGAAACTTTACTTTGGGAAATACCAAGAGCAACAGCAGTACGTCGAGTACTTGTCGTTTGGTTCCTATTAAATTCACGCAATATACCCTCTCCAATTTCTTCTCGTCCACGGTTGTTCTGTCGGCCCCCATGTACATTTTTCAAACCCTGGTTAAAAAATCGACGATGGATACTTACAAAAACGGAATAATGAGGTTTTCGTCTATTTGGAAATCTTCTCCGATACTCCCTAGCTGCGTACCTTTAATTCCCATTTGCAAACCCATAAATAAAATGAATGTCGGCTTGTTCGCTATTTGTAAATGTAAACGGCATGTTACACCAATTAAAAGCTGGTAAATCAAATGAAATAACTTCTTGAACTTAAAAACAATAATTAATAACAGTGAAATTATTCAAGATGAAGCAAGTGTTTGTAAAAAGTCAAACTGTCGTTTCAAAATATAAAATTTAATACTTACTTGTTTTCCAAGGAGTATCATATTTTGTTGCAATGAAATAAAGGTGCATCATTTAGTTTACTGAAGACGTTCTATTGTACGTCGCTGTGAAATGTGTATTGACAAGAACGGTTTACATTTTGAACAAAGTGTCTAATTTTATTATACTAGTGTTATTGTTATTTATTGATAAATCGTTATTGCTAAGAATTCTTATTAATTTCACAATTATTAATTAAGTATTGTTACAATAATAAATAAGGATTGTTAAAATTAGTGGTGTACTAAACAGATTTCAATTTACAAAAGTCTTGTATTTGAGTATGGCTTGATACAGTGGCGGCTCTTTAATGAGAGCAAGTGAGCAGCGCTCTATAACTTATTAGAATCTCATTTAAAAACTACATACATGTTTATGGCGAAATTGATACATACATAATTATACAGAAAGTATTGACCGCATAACAATTATAATTATGCATTTCTTTTTATACGAGGATAATAACAATGGATACTAAAAAAAACCGATAACCTATCTATTTATAAATGAAAATGTATTTAAAATTTTAAAGAAACGATTGTTAGGTACTAAAATGGCTCTAAATGTTTTATTATATCTTTTTTATTAAAAACTTTATATTCAATTCTTCACATAAAGCACATTACTTAACTTAGTACCACATCAAACACTAAAAATCAAAATAACTCGGAAACGCACAGGAATTTCGAAACAGAAGAAGGTACATTATTTTTGTTAAACTGTATGTAGATAATGAAAATAACAGTTTTTTTAAAAAAATAGTCATTGGTGTAGAAGTTCTGTTTATGAAAGGGGTTGAGCACCCCCTCCACTCCGCCACTGTGCAAGTTTGTAAACATTCTTATCACTTGTTTTATACCCCTTAATTAATAGACATTATCCCCCCAACATGAAAAAAATCTAAGCATTCGTTTATGAGTTATAATGAAAATTTGAGAAAAAAAAGTTGTATTCAACACTCTGTATCTCGGAAACGAAGCCTTCTACGATATATGTTTATAAAAACTTTTCTTTTTAGAAACATGTGTTCTATCTCCTGTTAATGTTCGTCTACAAAAAACTGACTCACCCTGTATAATCTATTTATTAATTGTAGTAAAAGCACTTAATTGGGAGTCCAAGCTGATTTGTTTCTATTAATCTACAATCCACCTCAACCTTTAGGTATGTGAAAATGAGATTTTAGGGAAACATATATTGATATTCATATTTAAAGAAAATTCTCATCACCATGTAAGAACATGTTACTCTGCATTAAATTTAAATTTTCATTTTAGAACAGTGAAGAACATAATGAAATAACCTCATAAATACCAGTTGATGCCTGCAATTACTTGATACACTTCTACGTGTAGTGGATTAATAATGTTAATAGACTAATGACTGCTTATACAATTTGCCAATTACGTTTTAAAACATAAAACGGAAACTTATCGAATATGACTTTTTAATATGACGTTTTAAAATTATGTAAATTTTACATGAAACATATTTAATAACGCATTAAGGGTTTTTTGTTAGGTTATTAGATAATAACTTTGGATATGATCTAATTTATAAGTACGTTACAACAGGTTCATTTTGCTTATGACTTCAGTTATTTTGAAATGTTAAAAATAAGCAAATACTAAATAAATTCATGGATTTATTTGTAAATTTTAGATACTAATTTTGGGTATGATCTAATCTATCAATGTTACAACAGGTTTATTTAGCTTATGACTTTAGTTATATTGAAAAGATGAAAATTGTACATAACTGAGTGCATTAATTTCATTATATACTGTTTCTGCAACTTTTTGTTTTATTAAGTAAAATAAAACTAACTTTATGATCTATTATAAGTTTTGTTATGTACGAATAATTAATATTAGTCAAGTTTCTTTGGTATGTGTGAATCCTTGCGATATTGCAGGCTCACATTCCATTAATATAAGTAATTTGATTGCAATCTCATTATATTTAGAATTTACATCAGTTCTACATACATAAAGATAAAATTTGCATCGATTGGGGCTTGAATCTCGATGGCGAAGATGGTTAGGGCGGTACTCTAGCAAAGTACAGATCGTAGGTTCAAATCCTACTCGAGTTGAACTTTTTATTTATGTATTTAATAAAATTAATAATAATTTTTAACTTTATGATCACTTAATAAACGAGGTAGGTACTACATTCACAATATTTATTAAGAACGACTTATTCTAACATTCTTGTAATAATTATAATGTAATAAGATATTCATTACGTTTAGGTTAGTTTAACTCACGGTATTACTTCTGTCATTGTCCTAATCGATGCAGTTAGTGATGTGTGTAACGGATGCCTGAAAAGTTCAAATTTCACGTTAAGTTATATGATATTTTATAGTTTATGTGTTACTTTATAGAATGAGAAATGATTGCTTGTCGGCTATATATGTTTAATTAATATTGATAAGAAAAGCTTGAATTTACTTCAATAAGTTAAGTATATGCTTAATGAGAAATATTTAAATAAACGTGGTAATCTGCAAATGCATAAATGAGTTGTAAAAGGAGGGGAATGACTGTTAACATGACTTGCAGTTTAAGTAAGTAGTTAGCTTTAGCTGAAATTAACAAAAGAGTGTGACCGTTGCAGAGGCACGAGTGACAGTAGCGCATAGTTACTCTGCCCTCTAAATTAAGAAAGTAAAATAAAAGTTAGTGGAGGAAGTAAGAATACCTTCCTTATTAAAATAATAAAAGGCTAAAATGAATAAAAGTGCATATAACGTCAAATAAGTGATAAGAAGAAAAGTGACGCTATAAAGAAATGAATTACGTGCTTTGTGCATATTTCAGGTCCTACATGACTACATTTAAATGGTGAACGAACGATATAAAATACGATAATCGGTCTAAATTGGTAAATCTGTAAATAAGGAAGAATAACTCAAAAGTATTAACGATTAGTTTGTACGATTCAGCATTGCCGTTCGTGTTTGCATGCGGTTCGTAGTGAAACTTGAACAATTACAGTGATAATTAAAAACTATAAGTATATCCAACAAATATTCACAGAATCAATAAATTGTTGGAACGTAAATTTGGAATTGTGATCGCCTTCCGTTCTTAAGAAAATTAGGAGACGGCAGCGGCAGCATCCTAAAATGTGGACATGTGATTCAACGTTTTCTATTGTCAACGGTGGAATATTGGTATTGAAAAACATACCAGCACAGCAAAACACAAGAGTGCAATTTCTTGCAAATACACCAACCAGCAAATTACAACTTATTATGGAAAGGCTTCATTTGGTACAAATGAAAGTAAATTATGAACTGTGGAAGGCACCTGGGTATACCATTCTATTCTACACAATCATAGTTTCAGGTCCAGTGATTGCAGATCTAAACTTATCAAACGTTAGTTTGATAGCAAGTATTCGTGCGCTCGTACAAAATGTGAAACGATAGTCACCGATATCTTTTTTCCTTACATACAGAATCAGCTTCAAAATAACTTAAGTAAAACAAATTTTATTATCTTATGTTGTGATGCCAGTAATGACAGGCATATAAAATTGGTACCACTTTTGGTTAGATATTTTTGCCAGAAATTGGCATTCAAAATAAAATACTTCAGTTAGAAGAATTACCTGGAGAAACATCAGAAATAATTAGCACTTAATGCACATAATGAATAATATAGAACAGTTTAAGCTGACAGAAAAGTAGTACGTTTGTGTGCTGATAATACGAATAGTAATTTTGGTGATAAAGCTAGGGGAAAAACAATATATTTTTTAAATTAAAAAGTTCCCTAAAAATGATGCCCTTGTTGGCGTTGGTTGTTATCCGCATATAATAAATAACTGCATAAAAACAGCTTGTGACGTTTTACCAATCGACACTGAATCATTTGTGGTCAAAATATAATCTTATTTTCATATTTATACTGTTCACGTGGAAAAGTTAAAGAAGTTTTGTGAATTCGTTGATGTAGTGTGTAGAGATGTTTTAGGTTATAGTAATACTCGTTGGTTGGCATTGTTACCAGCAGTAGAGAGCATTTTACAGATTTATGCTGCACTAAGATCATATTTTCAATCCATAGCCAATGTCCAACATTTATTAAAAATTACTTTGAAAATCCTGTTTCTGCGTTCTGGCTACATTTTGCTTCTACATTCCATATCACAATTCTACAGTTAGAAGGAGAAAACATATCTGTAGTTGAAGCAACCAAGATTTATAATACTCTAATAATTAAATTACAGGAAAGACTCATTATTGTATATATATATATATATATATATATATATATATATATATATATATATATATATATATACCAACCACTATTATAACAGTGTTGAATAATTTGGATGAACAAGGGGTTGTAAATAAACATCAAATTGATACAGATCTATTCAACTTGTATACCACCACAGTGGAACAACAATGGAGTAACCATCAATTTGATTGGGATTCTGCATGGAAGGGAATTTAAGGTGGTAAGGTAAGTTAGTGAGCACTAGCAACAGATGGATCAAAGTTTTCAATTTCTTTAAAGAAAATGATCATCCTTCAGAAACTTCTTGTAGAATATATTCTTTGTTTGCCTGGTACAAATGCCCAGCTTGAGGGAGTGTTCTCTCATGTGAATAATTATTGGTCGAGTCATAAACTCAACTACCTACAGGTTGAGACTCTCAAATTGGTCTTAGCGACCAATCTAAATTTAAATTTAAGCTGTTCCGAACTTTATAGCCTTTTCAAAGTCAATGCGCACCTTTTAAAAGCTATACATTCTTCTGAAAAGTATGGTTTTAAATCAGATAAAGCTAAATCTAAGCTAGAACAAAATAATAATACATAACTATAAATATCTGGTGTGGAACATCACACGACCTTCCAACCTACAAAATTGAAATTAAAAGAAATGAAATAATGTTAATAACATTTTTTTAGGATAATTATACAACCTCTTTTATAATGTTAATTACGAAAATATGCAACATTGTAAAAACAGAAACAATAATCTATGTCAAACAAACGTTTAAATCTTCATGTCTGACAGAGGTTAATAGACATCTAGATGCCAACTTAAAAAATGATAAGAAATGAAACAATTTGAATTATAATTTGTTTAGGGTAACAATGCAACCTCTTTTTTATACGTTCATAATGAAAACAGGCAACATTGTAAAAACAAAGAAAAATTAGCTGTCAGAATGACGTTTAAAAATTCATGGCAGCTATTAACAAAACAAATTCCATTCATATTTAATTGGTTTTTTGACTTACCTTGCGTTATGTTAAAAAACTTTATAAAGAAAAGTTACGAAAAATTACATTTTCTTGAAAAAATACGTCTACACTTTTTCTTATAAAATTAATCGCTATTCAGATAATAAAAAATTTAACTAACACTTAAATTTTACTATAGGAATTTTTTTGACACTAAATTTCGCGTCGTATCAAAAAATTGCATAGAACATAACTAATAGATTCTTATAACGTCTATACTTAGATATTTTTATATCTTTGCTGTAGTTCTAGAAATATTTGATAAAAACCAAAAACTGCCTCTAATCAACTCCCACTCTCCGCAGCTGGATTTCTCCCAAAACCTAATCAGTTCGAAGCCAAGTGAAAAAAGCTTAAATACAAAGTTTTAAGTACGTAGGTTTTTCCTTCTGAAGTCATCGTGGATACTAACATACATCCACACACACACACACACACACGCACGCACGCACCAAGACGCACGCACGCACACTCCCATCGACCCACACACACCCAACCCACTGACTCTCCCACACACAGACACCCATCGTCCTACCCTCCCATCCTCCCACCCACACACACCCACACCCACCCACACACCCACACACACACATCACGCACGCACGCACGCACGCACCCACGCACGCGCGCACCCACGCGCACCCACGCGCACGCGCGCACGCGCACGCGCACGCGCACGCGCACGCTCACGCACACGCACACGCACACGCACACGCACACGCACACGCACACGCACACGCACACGCACACGCACACGCACACGCACACGCACACGCACACGCACACGCACACGCACACGCACACGCACACGCACACGCACACCACACACACCCACACCCACACCCACACCCACACCCACACCCACACCCACACCCACACCCACACCCACACCCACACCCACACCCACACACCCACCCACCCCACACCCCACACCCCAAACCCCCACTTCCACCCCACCCACACCCACACCCACACCCCACACCCCACACCCCACCCACACCCACACCCACACCCACACCCACACCCACACCCACACCCACACCCACACCACACACCCACACCCACACACACACACCCACACCACACCCACACCCACACCACACACCACACCACACACACCACACCACACACACACCACACCACAGCACACGCACACGCACACGCACACGCACACGCACACGCACACGCACACCCACACGCACACGCACACGCACACGCACACGCACACGCACACGCACACGCACACGCACACGCACACGCACACGCACACGCACACGCCACGCCACGCGCACGCGCACACGCACACGCACACGCACACGCACACGCACACGCACACGCACACGCACGACACGCACACGCACACGCACACGCACGCGCGCACGCACACGCACACGCACACGCACACGCACACGCACACGCACACGCACACGCACACGCACACGCACACGCACACGCACACGCACACGCACACGCACACGCACACGCACACGCACACGCACACGCACACGCACACGCACACGCACACGCACACGCACACGCACACGCACACGCACACGCACACGCACACGCACACGCACACGCACACCACACGCACAGCACGCACACGCACACGCACGCACACGCACACGACACACGCACACGCACACGCACACGCACACGCACACACGCACACACGCACACGCACACGCACACGCACACGCACACGCACACGCACACGCACACGCACACGCACGCACGCCACGCCCCCACGCCCACGCCCACGCCCCACGCCCCCCCGCCCACGCCCCGCCCCCGCCCCGCCCGCGTACGTAAAAATAATTTCATTAAATGTTAAAAGTATTCAAAGCGATTATAAATTTCAATGCTTACAATTCTTCATCGACAAACATTCACCTGATATTCTTCTATTGCAAGAAACTAATGTCAGAAACGAACATCGAGAAATACTTAATCCTAGCCAATATGTTTACGCTTGTAATCCGAAAACCTCAGACTACACAGGCACCGCAATAATTATCAAAAGGAATAGTAACATTAAAATCATATCGACGCAAATCATTGTAGAAGGGTTATTACAGAAAATCATAATTGATTTAAACTCGAACATAGCTAACATTTACTCATTCTACTTACCACATAACTCAATGTTAGCGCTGCACGTACTACGTAAACTAAATACAGATATTCAACTTTCAAAATATTCAAACGATGGAATAATAATAGGAGGTGACTTCAATTGTGCACTAGAACCATCTATTGACAGATTAAACTCGTCCGAACGAAACATCAAAGTTCAAAGTTTTTTAAAAGAAATAATCAGCCGGAACGAGCTTTACGACTCCTTTCGATTTTTTCACCCAACTATCCCTGGATACACGTTTTTCTCCAATAACACGGCTTCAAGAATAGATCTCCTCTTGTGCAATATAAATATAATCAACAAACTGAAATGGGTCACAAATTTATTGTCCTTTTCTGACCATTTAGCTGTGCAACTAATTTTAAATGAATCAACACCAACAGGAAGTCCATATTGGCGATTCAATAACGTACTGCTAAACGACGAACAATATACGGATTGCATAAATAACATAATAGAACACGTATTAAATAAGACAACATCTCACGAAGATAAATGGAAGAAATGGATTAGCCTTAAAACAGAAATAAAAACAGCCACACTTATCTACACCAAACACAAAAATCAAACAAAGTTTCTTGAACTCAAACAATTACAAAAGCATTTCATGTTTCTCTCAAGTACAAAAACTGCACAACCAATATCACAAAAAATATCTTAAAGCAATCTAATGAGATCTACAAAGGTTATCAAAATCATCAGATATCAATAACAAGTATTTGGAAATTGTTAACGATGACATACCGGACAAAACTAATATCAAAGCAGGCAACGTCGAGTTTTTACAACAAATTAGGGTAAACAACCAAATAATAACAAACCCTTTAGAAATATGTCCGGAAGTGCATGCTTTTTTTGAAACCAAACAAAAAACCATTTCAACACCAAAAACGGATCCAGTGCTGCAATTTGGCTTACCTCATTTAAACGAAATACAAAAAAGTATTTTAGACGAACTTATTACATTCGATGAGTTGACGACTGCACTCAAACAATTAAACAAAAACAAATCTCCTGGCCTAGACGGCTTTACAGTTGAATTTTACCTACATTTCTGGAATAAAATTGGAAGGGCTTATTATCACGCAGTAACAGACAGTCTCAAAAACAAAAGTAACATAGCAAAATTAATTAAAACGTCGGTAATTACTTTAATAAAAAAGCAAGATCATGATCCCTTAAGCATCCAAAACTAGAGGCCAATCTCACTGTTAACAACAGATTATAAACTAATTGCAAAAACTTTATCTAACCGACTAATGAGTGTCATTTCACAAGTAGTACAATCGGATCAATTGTCAAGTGTTCCAGGACGATCAATTTACGATAGTCTCCACTTACATAGAGACATGATAAGTTTTGTTGAAGCTGAAAAAAAGGCCTTAGCGGTGATCTCCCTGGATTTAGAAAACGCGTATGACAACGTTCTCCATGATTTCTTATTCAAGGTGCTAGAAGAGATGAATTTTCCAAACTCGTGTATGAATGCAATTAAAGCACTATACACCAACTCCTATTTTCACATCCGAGTAGGAAACCTATTAACAGCCGAGGTAAAAATAAATAAAGGAATAAGGCAAGGGTGTCCTTTATCTGGTCCCTTATTCATGATATCTTTAGAACCCTTACTTAATTTATGTAGACAAAAAATGCTTGGAACAACCCTACCCACTGCTCTTCATAACACACCCCTAGTTGTAACTGCATATGCCGATGATATCACACTTTTTATATCAAGAAATGATGATTTTTCAATATTTATTAACTGTTTTTCTCTGTTCTCAAATCTATCTGGAGCAGTGCTTAATCTGAAGAAAACAAAAGGGTTATGGTGTGGCACATGGGTAAACAGAAAGGACACGCCACTTGGGTGCGACTGGAAGAGCGTTGTCAAAATCTTGGGAATTTCTTTCAGTCATTCTGAAAAACTAACTATAGAAACAATGACCGAAGTATTAAAATGAAGACACAAAGAGCTATTCAAAATTGGAAACATCGTTCAAGCATTTTGTCAATAAGAGGTAGAATAAAAATAGTGAACACCTTTATAGCACCACAACTGTGGCATATCCTACAAGTAATTCCAATCGCAGATAGAGAACTCAATCACATACAAAAACAATTAATACATTTCATATGGAATGGTAAGAAACATTGGACAAGTATGGAACATTTGTGCGTTCCCTTGAACCAAGGCGGATTAGGACTAGTACATCTAAAGTCAAAAGTAACAACATTTAGAATTTTAACAGCAGCAAAATATCTTAGCAGTGAAAATTCGAACTGGAAAAAACTGACAGAACACAACTTAAAGAAATGTACCAACAGTAAGCATCACTGGCAAGGACTTTACCTTAAACCAGCGAAAAGATTCACTAAAAAAACACTGTTTATCAATAGCATAATAGAGGCATGGAACACAATACCCCTTAGATTCCTTAATTTTCCAATATGCCTAGCAGATTTAAAAGAATTACCCTTACTTAAATGTCCATTATGGCCCGAAACCTTCCATGAAAGTTTGGATAACGCAGTATGGAAAAGATGTGGACTTTACTCTATCAATGACTGCATACAAGAACAAACTTGGATTGATGAACAACTATTATTAAAAAACTACGCCCCACCTTTGGTAAGACAGACATTACACAGTAACTATACAACACTCAAAACGCTGTGCCAGCAATGTTTTTCACAAGCTTTGGATAACCAACAACAGAATCATCAACCTCTCACTGTGTGTTACAATAAAAAATCAGTAACGAAGGAAATCAATAAACACACGAAAAAGGAACTATACGAAACAATTGTGCAAACGTTTTTCAACATAACAGAAAATATGACAGGGTCCTGGGGAAATGAAGTAGTATCATGGAAACAATTTTACAAAACACCCTCCTTGGGACTAGACTCTATAGTAGCATGGCGTTTCGCCAAAAACAGATTGGCAGACATGCTTTTTCTAAACAAGATAGGAATTTCAGAAAATAGCAAGTGCCCGAGATGCAATCAGGAAGGAGACACGTGGCACATTATCATGACATGCAACCTAACAAGAGCAATATGGGAATACATCACTAAAATCATTAAACAGTTATTAAAAGTCAGAATAGTGTTCACAAAAGACCTGTACTGCCTCTACGAAAATAATCAAAAATACAATAACAAAAATATCGCAAATTATCTATTAGTGCTGGGAATTAGCACAGTTTATAAACATTTTATTACTTACGTGAAAAACCCAAACGTTACACCCGACTATTTAAAGAACTATAAAACAAGACTAAAGCAGAGACTAATTAATGAATATAAGTGGTGCCTAAAAGAAAACAATGTCAAAAGTTTTGAAAAAAAGTGGTGTTTAAATAAAGTGCTTTGTACAACACAAAATGGAGTACTGATTTTCAGCAAAGACTTGGATACGATATAAATTTTATAAAAACACCCTCCTTGGGGAGTTAGTTCACTATATTGTAAAAGTAATGTGTTTTATTTTTGAAAAATGAACAAAGCTTTTAACATTATGTAAATACTTTTAATGGAAAATTTGTAAAAACTGTTTTTAATAAATAATAATAATAATAATAATAATAATAATAAACACACACACACGCACACGGACACGAACACGCACGCACACGCAGACGCAGACGCAGACACAGACACAGACACAGACACAGACACAGACACAGACGCAGACACAGACACAGACACAGTCACAGACACAGACACAGACACAGGCACAGGCACAGACACAGACACAGACACACACGCGCGCGCGCACACTCAGATACAGACACAGACACAAACGCAGGCACAGAGATAGACACAGACACAGACACAGACACAGACACAGACAGATACAGACGCAGACACAGACAACGACGCGGACGCGGACGCAGACCCTATCCGAGACCCAGACACAGGCACAGACTCAGGCACAGACATAGACACAGACACAGACTCAGACACAGGCACAGACACAGATAGAGACACAGAGACAGACACAACACACACGCACATCAATTTGATTTGCAGATGAGGTTTGAACTAATTACCTCACGTTCAATTCCTTATCACTAGTAACATTGTCAGAACTAGGATTTCCCATTTTACACTATCTTTTTATTGACATTGATATTAGGAATACAAGTTAAGCACACCATAAAGTCACTGTTAATGTTAAAACCACACCACTGCATTTGGTATGATTCACCGAATAGCATAAATTAACCACTTTTTATTGCACGTAGTTAGTAGCGCACATTTAACATATTTCTTGTAGGTTCCTCGTTAGCCATGTTAATATTTTTTTTCAAATAAATAATTACTCAAGTAAAAATTTAAAATATAATTGATGTATCTGTCAATGTGCGTATTAAAACTTATTGTTTAATATACCTTGGTTCTTATGCATCTTGACGCTCTGGATTCTAAATCATGGTATTCGTCCAATTCAGTCAAGAAATGATATTTTCTTTAGATGTTAATAAAAGTGTTCGTCTCTTTGTTGTAGACGGGACCCTTCACTAAATCCTTTTGCATAGCAAATGTAAATGTCCGTTAGTTACAAAATAATGAAAATATAAATTAAGTACAAATGAATTCTAAGTATTGATAATTAGAGATGATTACATTACAATAAAATAACTATCAACCTGGTTAGCAATTATATTAAACAATTTCTACGAAATAATACTTTTATTGTAATTTGATTTCCAGTTAATGAAGAAAGGTTAAGTAAGAGATGTAAGCATTGAAAGAATGTAAAACAACTTCCGTATAAGACTAGTTCAACAAGAAACGCGCGGAACAAATTTTCTCAGAGTCGAAGAAGTTCTAACTAAAGGCCAGTTCTCACGTAAGACATAAAGTGTATTACCGGTATCTTTATATCAAATACACAGCATCCAATCAGTCAGAAAACAGGTCTGCAACGATGGTCAATCAGGAAGAGCAACCCTCCCAGAAGCTAGTGTGTCTCACGGCTTGTCACCGGCATAAACAAACAGGCCCATATCAGGAAGTAAAAGTGTTGCTATATTTGTATATAATAACATATTTATCTGTGGCAAATTGATGATATCCTCTTTTCTTATTCTACACTTTTTAATAAATAATCAATCCTTCACAGTGCAATAAAATCAACATGATGACGCTGTTGTCAGATAAAAATCTAACATTTTTTGTGTATAAAAATTAATTATAACCTTTAATTAATTAATTTAGAAAAATACGGAATGCTAAATCATTAGTCGATTTTCGAACATGTTTAATTTAATTCCCTTTGAAAATGAATCCTAAAAAATTAACACATCTTATACTGCCACTGTTAGATAATTTTTTGAACATTAACAAGTCAATTAGTAACCTGGCATTAAATTTGAAAAATTATAAAAAATTTAAAGAATTACATACGTCTAACTGAACGTTTGTGCTTAAGTTAATTAGTAGTAACTAACAAATAAATTATGCGTTAGGAATTTTTTAGTATCAAGAATGTTGGTAATTTTATGCGTCTTCAAAAAAGTTTTCAAGATAATTAGCCTGTGTGTAAGTAATTAAGACGGAATATTCTTAAGATTGCCGCTATTATTCACAATTCTTTATCTACTTTCAACCTTCATATGATATTTTATTTATATTAAAATCTGAATTGCCTTAGTTAATCATTTTTGAAAATTTTTGATTACCAATTAAAGTAATAATATAAATATACTGAATTCGTTATAATCCTATATCTTAAAATAATCGGGACATTTAGTTCACGCAGATTGCAGGACAACCGCTTGACAGATTTCGATGATTTTTTTTTTTAATATGAAAGTAATTTTGCGTAAAAAAAACTAACGGAGCCAAAGTTTTATTTTAAGGTTTTAATTTTTTTGATAAAGTGTAGTGGCCGACGTTAATATATACGTTTGTATTTAATTTATTATGCCTTTTATTATCATCATTAAATTTAATTTTAAACGCAAAAATTTTGCGGAGGAAAGGCTAGTAATCATTAATTTGCACCAATTTCTAGTATTGTTTTGACAAATAACATTTGTAAATGCTGACAACCAATTACAAATTAGCAAATATTTTTCAAGTTACACCTGCGTGATAGAAAAATCACCTGGAGAGTTTAATAAAACGTTTAGTGAGTGGTTTGACTTGATTAATTTAACGATTGCATTTCGGGCATCTTTTATGAACTAGATTAGGTTATTAAAATTTGATTTATTTGGTGAAGACATTCTGTGTATATAAGTAGATGTTTTTTCTTCAAGCATATAAATGTAAAAAGGTGTGATTCATAAAACACATTATGTTCAGTAAAGGATTGTTATGTGCATCCTTTGTCAATGTGAGGAATTTCTTTTATCATTAAAACAGTTATTGAAAATTAAAAGTTGCGTAAATGTACCTAATAATCTTCCAGTTATTTTACAAAAGAAGTATTTTATTAAATTATAAATTGCGAATGAAGATGGGCATGTAATCCATATACAAATCAATCAGTTTAGGACGAAATGTAAAGGCTTATGGTGAACAGATGTACCTATTGAATTTCACTTTATTGTATGACTTGAAACCACCTAAACAAGGGTCATATTTTTCGTACTATATCAACTACATTCTGTTACCTTAATTTATCAACGATACAAGCAATCACAACTTGTATAAAGTAATAATGAGCTCGTCTTGTGTTTCGAATATTAAGCTACTGTTAGAAGAGGTATAAGTAAGTAACTTTTCGTTAATATCAAGGCAACATTGACAGTTCTTAAAAACACTGACACAGAAACTATAACTTATACATTTTTGCACGCTTTAAAACCAATCTTGAAACTATTCCTACCACTCTTTTTGCGTAACTTCAGAAATTAGATTTTTGTACACTTTAAGTGCTTCATTTTTCGACGAAAAGGTAATGTCCCGCATTTTATTCTTAATTCTAGAGAATAAGAAAAATCGCAAGGGGGAGGGGGGCGTACCTACTTCTTGTAAACAAACAGTGATGTACCAATCGGCTTTAACGTCCTTCGATACTCGAGAACAATTGTAGCAATGTGTTCCGTTTTCGAAAAGAAAATTGCTATCATTTTCTTGCAACACTTCTCGCTCTTCTTGCTTTTGTTGGTCTAGCGTTAGTTTCCAATACCCAGCCGCCCTCTCTTTCGGGATTAAAACTATAACGCCAGGACTATATATCACAAGTGCGTCTCTGCACCAATAGATACGTTTCTATTTTTCAAAACAGTATACAGCATGGGTCAGTGGTTCTTTATAAATGGCTACACACTTACACCTACACACCTATAACCTACTTACTTATACACTTACACCACTACACACTCACACACACACACACACACACACACACACACACACACACACACACACACACACACACACACACACACACACACACACACACACACACACACACACACACACACACACACACACACACACACACACACACACACACTACACACTTACACACTTACACACTTACACACACTACACACACTTACACACTTACACACTTACACACTTACACACTTACACACTTACACACTTACACACTTACACACTACTTACACACTTACACACTTACACACTTACACACTTACACACTTACACACTTACACACTTACACACTTACACACACACACTTACACACTTACACACTTACACACTTACACACTTACACACTTACACACTTACACACTTACACACTTACACTTACACACTTACACACTTACACACTTACACACTTACACCCTTTTACACTTTTACACTCTTACACCTTACACACTTACACTCATACACTCTTACACTCTTACACTCTTACACTCTTACACCCTTACACTCTAACACTCTTACACTCTTACACTCTTACACTCTTACACACTTCCACTCTTACACTCTTACTCTCTTGCATACTTACACTCTTACACCCTTACACTCTTACACTCTTACACTCTTACACTCTTACACTCTTATACTCTTACACTCTCACACTCTCACACTCTCACACTCTCACACTCTCACACTCTCACACTCTTACACTCTTACACTCTTACACTCTTACACACTTCCACTCTTACACTCTTACTCTCTTGCATACTTACACTCTTACACCCTTACACTCTTACACTCTTACACTCTTACACTCTTACACTCTTACACTCTTACACTCTTACACTCTTACACTCTCACACTCTCACACTCTCACACTCTCACACTCTCACACTCTCACACTCTCACACTCTTACACTCTTACACTCTTACACTCTTACACTCTTACACTCTTACACTCTTACACTCTTACACTCTTACACTCTTACACTCTTACACTCTTACACTCTTACACTCTTACACTCTTACACTCTTACACTCTCACGGTCTGACACTCTAACTCTGAAACTCTGACACTCCCACACCCTCACACTCGCACTCTCACACCCTCACCCTCTCAAAATCTCACACTCTCACCTCTCACCCTCACACTCTCACTCTCACAATTTCACACTTACACACTTACACACTTACACACTTACACACTTACACACTTTCACACTTACACATTTACACACTTACACTCTTACACACTTACACACTTATACACTTTCACACTTACACACTTACACACTTACACACTTACATACTTACACACTTACACACTTACACACTTACACACTTACCACTTACACACTTACACACTTCACACTTACACACTTACACACTTACACACTTACACACTTACACACTTACACACTACACATATACACTTACACACTTAGACATATTTTGATTTTAGGTTTGATTTTGTTTCAAATACGTTAAACTATATACGTGTAAGTGTTAGAAAATATAAATGAATCACTAATATTTGTGTGGTTGTGCTTGGTTTCTTTAAATGAAATAATTATAAACTCGCAATACATCTGTTCATTAGTGAGTAAAGCGGGATATACACGCTATTGTAACATTTTATGTGTGATTGCGACATTTTTATTTTACAATTAAGTCATAATAAATTGTTTATCAACCTTAAGGTTTTAAACAAGGTGTGCTTTATTAAATTTGTATAATTGCGTCTATCACAAACATTGGGTTATATAATAGATATTATAATTTTTGTGTATAGTTAGATATTCTGTAACAGCGTGATGACGAAATTCCGTATTTTAATTAAGGTAAGTATAATACGACGATTTTGAATTGATTTTGATTTTTTTTTGTATTCGTTTATAATTGACTTCTTCTTCAAGCGTAATCTCGCTTGAAAGTATTTTATTATATATATATATATATATATATATATATATATATATATATATATACAACGTGAACCAAAAAAACTCAGGCGCCATTTTAATTTTATTTAAAAAAAAAATTTTAATTTTAGATCGTTATGACGTCATCTAAATTATAGATAATTTTAACGATCTAATTTAAAAATTACGGTTTTACACACACACACACACACACACACACACACACACACACACACACACACACACACACACACACACACACACACACACACACACTATATATATATATATATATATATATATATATATAATATATATATATATATATATATATATATATATATATATATATATTTGGTATTCCGGTATTCCAAATCCGAAATGGCAGGTATGCACATAATGTATGGAAGAGCTTTTGGGAACTGTGCTGAAGCTGTTAGTTTATATTCCCAGGAATTCCTAAATCGGCGGATACCGAATAAAAAGACGTTTGCCAACATTGACCGGCGTCTTCGTAAAAGTGGTACATAGTATCAATTTATAAAAATTCTATTCATATCGGGTTCTCATAGGTTGTTTGAAGCCACCAAAAATTGACAGTGGTAGGAGACGAACTGCAAGAACACCAGTTTTAGAACAAAGAGTGTTGGATGCAATTGACGCTGATCCCACAACAAGCTCTCGTCAATTGGCAAGAGAAAATAATTCAAATCATTCCACGCTATGTAGAGTTATTAAAATGGAACTCTTGCGACCTTTCCATTGTCGAAAGATACAAGCTTTGACCATTAATGATTTTCAAGCAAGAGTGAACTATTCACGTTGGTTTCTAGAAAAATTCAATAATGACCGAAATTATCCATCGATTATCTTATTCACTTTTAACTTCCATAACAGTCATTACTACGATTATCAAAATCCACACGTTTTCATTGAAACCAATCATCAACAGTAATTCAGTGTGAATGTATGGGCTGGTATTATTGGCAATAATTTAATTGGTCCATTCTTTTTGCCACAACGTTTACATGGTAATTCATACACCAATTTTTTGGATAATGATTTACCCGAGTTACTAGAAGATATCCATCTGGATGGTAGGGGTCGGATGTGTTTCATGCACGATGGTGCGCCTCTTCATTTTGCACTCACTGCTAGGCGGTCATTAAATCAAACTTTTAATGCAAGCTGGATTGGATGTGGAGGACCGGTTCCTTGGCCTGCACGTTCACCGCATCTAAACCCTATGGATTTTTGTTCTGGGGTCGTTTAAAGACATGGTGTATTCGGTGCCAATTACAAACGTCCAACATCTCCAACAACGAATATTTGATTGCTCTAATTTAATAAGAGATGATCCGCAATTATATTACAACGTATGTCAGTCAATCATGAAAAGAATTCGTAAATGCATAGCAGTCAACGGTGAACAATTCGAACAACTAATTTGTTTGTTAATTAATACTTTGTTTAACTTAATAAACTCTTTGCAACTATGACTTTTAATCCACGGCCCACTTACTAAATCTTGGTGCGGTAGTATTTAATTGACCGCAGTTGATGAAATCAAACCAGAAAAATCCTCGTCAACAAAGAAATAATTTTCATTTTGGGACGGTATTTTGAAATTCCTGAAGGTTTTCGACTTATTTGCGAAAAACGATTTTCAAAACTCAACTTTGAGGGCCTGTCACTTTGTAGCCATACATTTTAGAGAAAAAAGTTATCTGAATTTTCGTGTTCAATTTATGTTTAGAATAAACAGTATATATATTTTGCGATGGTTATAAATAGGTATAATAGAGGGGGTAGAGTTGTATCGAGTTCAAATATTGTATCATATGCATTTTCAAATAACATTTCATTACGAGAAAATACAATATGCGAATTTAAAAATATGGTTTTTATACAACAAAACAGGCTTCATGGGTTTGCAAATGATGCTGTATTCATAAAAGCATTGAGCTATAGCGGTAGCATGTTAAAAAGGTCAAACGATACATATTAGCGTATAAGTTCAATTTCGTTAAAGATAAATAAGAAATTTCACATTTAAATCAATATATTTAGGCCATTAAACACATAACAGATATTGATTACATGAAGTACAATAATTCTAATGTGTAGAACATGTATAGTAATTGGTACAATGCATAAAAACTGCGAACTATAAAAAGGGTTATGGTACGAAGACGTTATGATAATAGATACTAGACTAAGTGCTTAAGAAGTTAAAGTGCCTTAGAAACATATCTAATAACTTGAACATTACATGTGCAATGTGATATTAACCATATAAATACAATTTGTGTACAAAAACTTACAAAATATGACAACAATATGAAAGTGTGAAAATACAAAATTAGAAACTATAAAGTACAGATAAACAGTGATTGTGTTAGAGACATATATGCGAACATATTAGATATCGATTGTTTCTGAAATCTCAGAATCTACGTTGCTCGCGGTTCACTTCCGATAATTTTAACGAAGATTTTAACTTACATGTTTACAAATGCACCATTCGCACTATGACTTAGCCACAAAAAAAAATAGAAGATAAGAGAGTGAGAAATCAGGAGCAATTCTTTTTATACTCTCTCATAGCTACCATAACTTTCAATTTTTTCTTTACATTATATACAATAGATCCTGGCATTCAATTGGTCTAAACAAAAAAATTAATTTAACTAAAACATAAATTATGCCATAACTTTTTCAATTCAATGCGGATTTTTTTAAATAAACTAGACAAATTCTGCATAAATAGACACCTCACATGCTATAATTCGCTTCATGAATTTACATTTTGAAAATTTTATACCTAAATTTACTAATATCTACTAAATATTTTATTTTACAACTAAACTGATGACATATTTAGCTTCTACATAAAAAACATACATTTATCTCTACCCATTTTACATAGTTTTAGTAAAATTTCTATTTTAATATCTTAATTTTATGTACTTAACCTAACTTTTCTAAATTTATGTTTAAACTACATATTTAAAATTAATTTCTTTGTACAAATAAGGGAAACCTATTGTTATATGCTTTTATAATTTATTCTGAACTTATCTTGCCCTAACTAATCTATAAATTTGTAAACTTCTTAATTATTGTACTTCACCTAACTTTATATAATTTAATTTAAACTTGCGTTTTAAACGTTTATACCACTTGTAATGTTTATCTAATATGCTCCTATATATGTCTCTAACACAATCACTGTTTATCTGTACTTTATAGTTTCTAATTTTGTATTTTCACACTTTCATATTGTTATCATATTTTGTAAGTTTTTGTACACAAATTGTATTTATATGGTTAATATCACATTGCACATGTAATGTTCAAGTTATTAGATATGTTTCTAAGGCACTTTAACTTCTTAAGTACTTTTTAAACACTTAGTCTAGTATCTATTAACATAACGTCTTCGTACCATAACCCTTTTTATAGTTTGCAGTTTTTATGCATTGTACCAATTACTATACATGTTCTACACATTAGAATTATTGTACTTCATGTAATCAATATCTGTTATGTGTTTAATGGCCTAAATATATTGATTTAAATGTGAAATTTCTTATTTATCTTTAACGAAATTGAACTTACACGCTAATATGTATCGTTTGACCTTTTTAACATGCTACTGCTATAGCTCAATGCTTTTATGAATACAACATCATTTGCAAACTCCATGAAGCCTGTTTTGTTGTATAAAAACCATATATTTATATTCGCATATTGTATTTTCTCGTAATCAAATGTTATTAGAAATTGCATACGATACAATATTTGAACTCGATACAACTCTACCCCCTCTATTATACCTATTTATAACCATCGCAAAATATATATACTGTTTATTCTAAACATAAATTGAACACGAAAATTCAGATAAATTTTTTCTCTAAAATGTATGGCTACAAAGTGACAGGCCCTCAAAGTTGAGTTTTGAAAATCGTTTTTCGCAAATAAGTCGAAAACCTTTAGGAATTTCAAAATACCGTCCCAAAATGAAAATTATTTCTTTGTTGACGAGGATTTTTCTGGTTTGATTTCATCAATTGCGGTCAATTAAATACTACCGCACCAAGATTTAGTAAGTGGGCCGTGGATTAAAAGTCATAGTTGCAAAGAGTTTATTAAGTTAAACAAAGTATTAATTAACAAACAAATTAGTTGTTCGAATTGTTCACCGTTGACTGCTATGCATTTACGAATTCTTTTCATGATTGACTGACATACGTTGTAAAATAATTGCGGATCATCTCTTATTAAATTAGAGCAATCAAATATTCGTTGCTGGAGATGTTGGACGTTTGTAATTGGCACTGAATACACCATGTCTTTTAAACGACCCAGAACAAAAATCCATGGGGTTTAGATGCGGTGAACGTCCAAGCCAAGGAACCGGTCCTCCACATCCAATCCAGTTTGCATTAAAAGTTTGATTCAATGACCGCCTAGCAGTGAGTGCAAAATGAGGAGGCGCACCATCGTGCATGAAACACATCCGACCGCTACCATCCAGATGGATATCTTCTAGTAACTCGGGTAAATCATTATCCAAAAAATTGGTGTATGAATTACCATGTAAACGTTGTGGCAAAAAGAATGGACCAATTAAATTATTGCCAATAATACCAGCCCATACATTCCACACTGAATTACTGTTGATGATTGGTTTCAATGAAAACGTGTGGATTTTGATAATCGTAGTAATGACTGTTATAGAAATTAAAAGTGAATAAGATAATCGATGGATAATTTCGGTTATTATTGAATTTTTCTAGAAACCAACGTGAATAGTTCACTCTTGCTTGAAAATCATTAATGGTCAAAGCTTGTACCTTTCGACAATGGAAAGGTCGCAAGAGTTCTATTTTAATAACTCTACATAGCGTGGACTGATTTGAATTATTTTCTCTTGCCAATTGACGAGAGCTTGTTGTGGGATCAGCGTCAATTGCATCCAACACTCTTTGTTCTAAAACTGGTGTTCTTGCAGTTCGTCTCCTACCACTGTAAATTTTTGGTAGCTTCAAACAACCTATGCGAACCCGATATGAATAGAATTTTTATAAATTGATATTATGTACCACTTTTACGAAGACGACGGTCAATGTTGGCAAACGTCTTTTTATTCGGTATCCGCCGATTTAGGAATTCCTGGGAATATAAACGAACAGCTTCAGCACAATTCCCAAAAGCTCTCCCATACATTATGTGCATATCTGCCATTTCGGAGTTGGAATACTGATTATTATTCATTATGGATAGAGAAATTGTATGAAAACTGATCAAAAACCACAATATGACAACTATTACTTTTAGTCCACTGCCCACTTACTAAATTTTGGTGCTGTAGTATTTAATTGATGAAATTGCAAATAACTCGTAAACCGTTCACTTTATCAAGTTGAACCAAGAGGACCAAATTTGCAGAAAATAACAGACCAAAATACCTGAACAATCACATACAAAAAAGTTGGAATAGAAAGTATACGGGAACAATGTGAAAACTAATACTTCCAATCCATTCATAGGCAATCCAATCAAACCAGAAAAATCCTCGTCAACAAAGAAATAATTTTAATTGGGGATAGTATTTTGAAATTCCTAAAGGTTTTCGAGTTATTTGCGCAAAACGATTTTCAAAATTCAATTTGAGGGCCTGTCACGTTGTAGCCATACATTTTAGGGAGAAATTTTATCTGACTTTTCGTCTTCAGTTTATGTGTAGAATATTTACTTGACGCAAGGGTACGTTTTCCTGGTTCACGTTATATATATATATATATATATATATTATATACATAATACTGAGAACGATGGGCTCAACATTCAATTATGTTATTGAGTATTATACAAATATCAATGTATAGACCGAATCTAGATGACGATTAGTGAAGTGAGTTCTATGAACGTTAACACGTATATTATTAATCATACAGATTAATGATCATCTCAGAGCTATCGAGGCAAGTCACAATCGATTCAAACTTGAACTGTATTACTTAGTTACGATGTAATATATTATTATACACAGAATGAAATCACAGTCAACATTGTGAATGTCATGTGAGCCCGAATTGCTGCTCAGATGGAACCACATAAAGTGAGTGTGTTAAGTTCTAACTTTTACTGTGTATTTAAAATTAATTTGTAAATACAATACAATTAATGATTATTAACATTGAACTTCTGTCGTTCATAAACCAATTTCTATATTCATCTGATTACTGAGGTGGCAACACAACGATAAAACTTAACTAGTAGTGTCTTCATTGAGAACCTTAGATTGCAGTCAACATATCATTCATAATGAATGACTGTGATCCTTCATTCTGATGTATATATAATTATTATACATCGTAATAGGGAAGTACAACAGTTCAATGTTGTGAATGAATTGTGATTGCCTCACCATAGCTCAAGATGGATAGAGCCCCACTCTTAGCATATTAGTGTGAGGTCTTAAGTGGATGTTCAAGTCCCACTCGAGTTAATCTTTTAACTGTATGTACTTTAAAAGTTAATTTTAAATACAATACAATTAATGATTATTAAATTGAACTTCTGTTCGTTCACTAAACCAATTTCTATAGTTTATCTTTAATTGCATACAGCAAAAAAAATTAACAATCAGTCACGTGTTGTCATGTGAGAAACCTTACGAATTGCGGGCTCACATGACATTCACAAAAAGTTGACTGTGATCCTTTTCTTTATATTATTACATGTAATAGGAATAATACATCAATTTGAAGATGTACTGCCTCCTTGTAGATGGAAGCCCCCTCGATGGAGTCGTGGTAAGCCCACTAGTAATGAGTGGTTAAAAGTCATTTAATCATAATTAATGATTATAAATTAATTTTATCACTAAACAATTTTAATTAATTCTTTCTTCAACCAAATTAATTATATCATACTGTCAGAAAAAAAATTAACAATCGTCACTTTGCATTAAAACTTGAATTGGGCTCACTGTTAAAATTATTATCTATGGAGTATAATTAATTTATCGATGGGAAGTCTCGTTCAAGTTTGAAGATGACTTGCCCTGAGTCGTGGAAAGCCCCACTCAGTAATGATGTGTTCATCCATATTAATCTTTATGATTATTTAAAATTAATTTTAATCTCATAAACAATTTTAATTATTTCTTTTTTCATACACAAATAAAATTAATATCATCATGTTGCATAGAAACCTTGTTAACAGGGAATCATTTTTTTAATTTAATATTATCCGACCAAAGTTACCTTTATTTAAATATTAAAAATATTAATATTTTTAAACATATTAAAAAATAATAATTGTAAATCTTAATTAGATATTATTCCGACCCAGGGTACCTATTTTTAAATATTTAAAATATAATATTTAACATTTTTTAAAAAATAATAACTATGGTAAATCTTAATTAGGAACAGTTCAAGTTTGAATCGATTGTGACTTGCCTCCTCGATAGCTCAGATGGAAGAGCCCCACTAAGTGGAGGTCGGGTTCAAGTCCCACTGAGTTAATCTTTACTGTATGTACTTTAAAAGTTAATTTAATAAATACAATTAATGATTATTAAATTGAACTTCTGTTCGTTCACTAAACCAATTTCTATAGTTATTATCTATTACTATTGCATACAGCAAATAAAATTAACAATCAGTCACGTGTTGTCATGTGAGAAACCTTAGATGGGCTCATGACATTCACAAAAGTTGACTGTGATCCTTCATTCTGTGTATAATAATTATATTACATCGTAACTAGGGAAGTACATACAGTTCAAGTTTGAATCGATTGTGACTTGCCTCCTCGATAGCTCAGATGGAAGAGCCCCACTCTAGCAAAGTGGAGGTCGTGGGTTCAAGTCCCACTGAGTTAATTTTACTATGTACTTTAAAAGTTAATTTTAAATAATCAATTAATGATTATTAAATTGAACTTTGTTCGTTCACTAAACCAATTTCTATAGTTATTAATTATATATCATACATAAAAATTAACAATGCAGTATATTAAACTAAATTGCGGTCTCATGATAAATATTACTGTATCTTCATTTGGTATAATAATTATATTACATTGTAACTGGACTACTACAGTTCAAGTTTGAATCATTGTACTGCTCGATAGTCGATGGAAAGCCCCACTCAGTAAAGTGGAGTTGGTTAATTTGTCCCATCATATGATTTAATTAACTTTGTCTTCTAAACAATTATTTTATATAATACATTATAGATATAAAATTGAACATGTTGTTCATAAACAATCCTTTAATTTGGCTAATACATCACAAAATTGAGTACCAATTTAAATAATTTACATGTACTAGAGTATGTTCAATTAATGTTGACTGCTCGATAGTAATGAAACCCACTACAAGTAGGATTGGGTCAATCCCATGTAATCTTTACGTACTAAAGTTAATTGTAAATGATATATTTAATTATTCGTTGTTCTAAAATTTTATATTATTATATATATATTGAACAGTAAAAAAAATTAAAACAGTCATTTCATTTAACTCGAATTGATGTTACAAAATTACTTGTCCTTCAATTGAAATAATTATCATGTAATGGGAAGCTACGTCTATTTGAACGATGGCTGCCTCCAGTCAGATGGAAGAGCCCCACTCTCAAAGTGAGGTCTGTTCAAGTCCCACTCGTTAATTTTACGTTTACTTTAAAAGTTAATTTTAAATACAAGCAATATTTTAATATTTTACTACAATTTAGTTATTATCTATTACTATTTGAAATATATTCTACAAACAGTTTGATTGAGAAACTTAAATGGGTCATGACTTCACAAAGTTGATTGATCCTTCATTCATAAATAATTAATTAATAAGGGAATAATAAGTTCAAGTTTGAATCGATTGTGTTGTCTCGATGTAGATGGAAGAGCCCCATTAGAAAGGGAGTCGGGGTTCAATCCCACTGAGTTAATCTTTTACTGATGTACTTTAAAAGTTAATTTTAAATACAATAATTATGATTTTAAATAATTCGTTCTTCACTAAACCAATTTCTATAGTAATAGATTTTACATACTGTAATCAAAAAATTAAATATCAGTCAGTGACTTGTCTGTACCTCGATAACTTAGGAATGGAAAGAGCTCACATAATTCAAAAAGTTGACTGTGGATCCTTCATTCTGTTATAATAATTATATTACATCTAACTAGGAAGTAATACAGTTCAATTTAATCGATTGTGACTTGCTCCTGATGCTCAGATGGAAGAGCCCCCTTAAATGAGGTCTGGGTCAATCCCATGAGTTAATCTTTTACTGTATGTACTTTAAAATTAATTTATAAATACAATATGATTTTAAATTAACTTCTGTTGTTCACTAAACCAATTTCTTATTATTATATTATATTATAAGAAAAAAAATTAACAATCAGTACGTGTTGTAGTGGAACCTTAGAATCGGGTACATAAAAAAAAAAAAAAAAAAAAAAAAAAAAAAAAAAAAAAAAAAAAAAAAAAAAAAAAAAAAAAAAAAAAAAAAAAAAAAAAAAAAAAAAAAAAAAAAAAAAAAAAAAAAAAAAAAAAAAATGTGAGAAACCTTAGCGAATTGCGGGCTCACATGACATTCACAAAAAGTTGACTGTGATCCTTCATTCTGTGTATAATAATTATAATACATCGTAACTAGGGAAGTACATACAGTTCAAGTTTGAATCGATTGTGACTTGCCTCCTCGATAGCTCAGATGGAAGAGCCCCACTCTAGCAAAGTGGAGGTCGTGGGTTCAAGTCCCACTCGAGTTAATCTTTTACTGTATGTACTTTAAAAGTTAATTTTAAATACAATACAATTAATGATTATTAAATTGAACTTCTGTTCGTTCACTAAACCAATTTCTATATATATATATATATATATATATATATATATATATATATATACGGGTGTAAATCAAATAGGTAACTTATGAACGGGCCGTTAGATTTTTTCAAGTTTTGACGGGTTAATAATAATTTTTAATTACATATACTAATATAACCCACCGAAATTTGAACAAAATCTAACAACCCGTTCAAAAGCTACAGCAGGAGTGGTATTTGATTTACAACCGGTATATATATATATATATATATATATATATATATATATATATGTATATATATATATATATATATATATACCATTTCAAATTACTGAATTCTCAGGGTGGGCCTTTCTCCTCTCCAGGGGCGCCACCCAAGGAAACAACCCGGTCCGTCTCGTCCTCGTGCCAATACTTGACTTTTACGGCTTACAAGGGTGACTCCAAGTAGCATCAGTGGAGGATATCTTTAAACTTCAAATTTACGGTTGAAGGCGTCCCTAAAATTAGAATGATTTCGTACAGAAGGGCAGTTAGGAATCTAGACAAATGTGTTTGCTTCCCTCACGGTTGTTTCACCAATAAATGATGATTAATAAATGATTTTTATAAATGCGAGCTTTCTGTAAATCAGTGAAATTTATACGGTTAAGAATTTAAAACGATCAGCATTTTTAAGCGCGGTCAACTTTCACGACTAACTTTTTTGAAAATTAAACTTTGAGCAAGTACCCACTAAATAAACATTAATTCCGTAATTTAAGTACATACGGTTTACCTCAGAACACGGAATACGTTACTGTAGCTGGTAAATCCAAACGCAATAAGATGGTCGAGTACTAGTGTACCTTGTTCTTGTAACCTCGATACACATCTAGTGGTGGGGTAATTGGAAATAAGTACTTAAAGCGACTTAATTAATAACAACGGATACCGAGCTAATAGCGTAGTGGTGACACTACGTGCTTATCGTTCTGGAGGTAATGGGTTCGATTCCCGTTACTGTCTACCTTGTATGAGGTTTTTTCATACACATGTAGCGACATGGTCACTGCGTACATGCACACCATGTACGGCTACTTAGGCGATGCTGCGGTAGTATTTTCCCCCTCAGAACCCTAACTCCGCTCCTTCCCATCCTATCCTAACCACACCCATCCTTAATCCGACCATGCATATATACGTAATGTATGTATGTATGCTGGGAATCCATGATTGTAGTTGAAAGAGCTCGGAAAGCTCGAGCAGCCCGACCCCCCCCCCTCCTTGGGGAAGGGAATGAAATACGTGGCCTTTTCCTTTTTTTTCCTATAACTACGAATCATTCTGTCAACTTAGGTGCTGCAAATACAGAAGTGCCTAGTATTTCACACTCGTTAACGTGTAAATTATATTTTTAAAGGACATTGTGTTCTCAACTTATTGTACTTGGAAGTTAAAGTAAATAACTGATTATATTTCATATTTTTCTGTAGATACAGAATAAGTAAACCTTTTTGATCACCTTTTTCGTCATGCGAAGATTCATCGGGACAATGCGAACTATAAATAAGATTTATTATTTTTCAATTCAAATAGGTATACATTCATTTCCACTAAAACGTAAAACTTGTTTTAAAATGTTCTAAAATACAATCGCTTGTACAGAAATTAGTTAGGCATTATTAATAAAGTAATGCATTATTACATACTCGCACTAAGTACCTGTGAATAACATATCAATGCAAGACAAACCTTTTAAATATTACACCCCTTTTTTGCTTTATCTACACCGCTTCCAAGGAAGATAGACCTGTATAGGTTTACTTATTCCCTATGATTTAATGTAATCCGCCTTCCACTCTGTGGTATAGTGAGTGAGGGAACAACCCGATACACATTTCACACATAAACTTCGGGCATGGGAGCTTTTAGTGGAGCTACTTGTATTTCAAAATCTAAATCACAACCATGACTTACCGTCAGTTATTATTTTCATCTAATTTAATTGCAAGTTTGTTGTGCTAGTACATATTGTTTTTGTAAGAAATTCAAGTTTTATCTAAAGAGTGAACATTTATTTAAGTTATTTATTTAACTGAATTTGACAAATATCAAGGATTCATTACTCCTAATTCATATCATGGTTGTGGTTAAATGGTTTAATAAAAAGACCTGAATATTTTTTTCAGCGGACACGTTCAATATTCTTACAAAAACTGCACTGCAATACTTTTTCTAAATTCAGAACTATCGCACAAATTATTTTTTTCAATGCGAAAGTCTGAAAATGCAACTATGAAGAAAGCAGAGAAAACAAGGAAAATGTAAAATTCTAATGTGGATGAAGAAATGATAAAAGTCCGAAAGTTGAATAAAATTATAAAATAACCCCCGAAAGATGGTTTTTCACCATTGTATTGTAATGTACCTAGGCCAGTCTAACGACTGCACAACTCGAATGCAAGAACAAAGTCAATGTGAGAACTTATTTAAGCCAAATGATCGTTATGAAAAACCAGGTGGGATCACTTACGTTGTGTAAAAAAGTTGTTACAGGATATAATGTGTGTCGGGTATCTAAGGGAGGATAAAATAAACGTAATGCAATAAAACACAGTATAAAAATTTATAAGTAAGTGCAATGTAGTTCTGCTATCTTTATTGCGGATTGAGGAAAAGGAGCACGAAAGAAAAACCTGACTGGCTTCTACAACAAGAATAACAACATAAATAAAGTAAATCAATGTAGTAATAATTTAATACAGGCCTGTATTTCATAAATGGTGATCACCAGGTTATACAGTTAGCTAACTGCAGTTTAAGAAAAAACATCACATGTTAAGTGTCTGCATTTACAATTAACGAACCAAAAGGCAACATATTTCATGACAGGCACACACACACACACAGTATTCCAACGAGAATATGCTTTAGTATTGCACCGGTTATCTTCCCAAGGTCAGCATTATGCCAGTTCTACCCGGAGCCGTTTTACACTTCCACTACATTTACAAGGGAACATCCATCTTAAAATACGGGACATTATAGGTCTGAAATTTCAAAATAAAATACACGAAAAATGACATCAAGAGACCTCTCTCCATTAAATAATAAAATTCTAATGTAATATTAACTTTCAAATTATCAGTGATATTAATTTATATTAAATGGGATAATCACTCTTACCTTGGTATTGTAAGATAAATCATTTCAATTATTATCTAGTTCAAATTATAAAAGAACCTTCTATCTTAAAATCAAGTTATATCAATCTTATAATTAAGTTACCCTTTTGTTGATATCATAATATTATCAGCATTTACTGAAAGAAAATACAATTAGTGAATATATCACATTACCTTTTATTTTATTTTAGACCAAAAAACATTCATTCTCTTTTAGAAAATCAAAATCAAGAACCCTCAATTATTTTCTTAACAGCCTATCTCCAAGAACATCTTATTTCTACTATCAAATAGGTACAGAAGCACCAGTTGTGGTACATTATAGTATTAAACATTAATAATTTGAGTCACATTTGCTTACATTCATTGAAACTAATATATAATTGTAAAAAATATTTCATATCTAATATATGGATTTTCACAAATATTAATTTGTTGAGTACATTATATACCGTAGTAACCATTTATTGATAATTTTGGAACCTTTGACTTTTGTTTGAAGTAAGACATTCGGTAACAATGTAGTGGTCATTGGGTTTTCAACATATTCCTAGAACTTACTACTGTTTAAATATGTAAAACAATGCCACGGTTTTAAAACTAGCTCATATGTAGTGTGATAAGAAAGAGGTTAATATGAAGGCTTCACTTATGTTGATAAACAAATGTATTTTTCCTTTAAATAAGTTGAAACAATTTTACATGAATTGATAAGTACATAAATAATTTGGGCGCCTTTAAATAGTATATTGAGTATCAAGAACAGTAAGGGATGTTTATCGGTCGACACTCTCAAATTTGGCCGGAGACCGGTACAACCCTTAATGTTCGTGATGCTCATACTGTTTTTTGCAGGATTGTTTAAATTTACCACAATTGAAATTATTTAATTTCTACTAAATAAACGGGTGCCGGTTTAGTATGCGGTCTACCTAAGGTTATCTGGTTAAGTATGCGGTCTACCCAAGCTTATTTGGTTTAGCACGCGGTCTACATTGAAAATGAAAAATAAAATACTAAATAAATGTTCAAAAATTATTTATTGGTTACATTATATTTACAAGTTAAGTACGATATACAGTTCGCATATTTTGTAAAAATGTGATGAAAAGGTCATTAGCTTGATAGTTAGTATTATTGACTTTCCAAGTAATGTAATGTTAAGTACCCTTCATTTAATTTCGATTTGTCGAAAAGGGATATTTTATCATTATAGGAATTAATTAGAAAGAAATTACCAATACATCATTTAAGATTATTTAAATATTATATTATTAGGTAGATAGCAAAGGGTAGGTAGACCACATACTAAACCGGCACCGATTTTTACTTACCGCGCTACATGCACGGTAATTGAATTACTTACCAGACTTGTGTATCCTAGTCACCAGTAAAATCAACCTTCTAATATCGCAACAAACCCGGTAACTAACTAAAATCGTCCTATCGTTCAAAAAATAATAAAAATACATAAATTAGTCCAACACTTACCAAACAAATTCTTTGAGTGATTCAAATACATGTATTTGAAATCCCAGGTCTAAAATTGAAATAAGTACTAATGTAATTTTAAGAGTATGTGTACACAGATAGGTTTTACAACCGGCACCAAAATTAAAAAAAAAAGATAAATTAAATTTTAATCAACACATAAATGTTACAGTGGCTAGTGCTTACAAGAACTAAGGTTCCATTATGAGCAAAGCAAAAAACTTTACGAAAATAAGTTCAGTTAAACTTTTCTATTTTACATTAGTTAGACCAAAGCTGAAATATACAAGCACAGTTTGGCGTCCACATACCTTTAATTCAATAAAAACAACTGAAAAAGTTAAAAATAAATTCTTAAGATTTCTCTATTTTAAAAAATATGGTACTTACCCAAACTATAACAACGTTAGGTCAGTTGTCCTAAGAAATGAGTTCGAAATTCAAAGCTTAGCAAAAAGGTGAAAGGTGAAATATATTTCTGTTGCGCTTGGCTTTTAATATTTGAAATTTTAGAATTAAAGATCTGTTAACTTTAATGCAAATTAACATTCCTCGCGTTTTTGCAAATGTTGCGACTTTATAACGAAATTTGCAACTTAATAATGGACTTAGATGTTACCTTGAAATTTAACGTGTTTTCGAAACAATTAGTAAACTTTTATGGATTCGATTAATATTATGTGGACGACCATAAATATTTATTCTGTATATACATACGTAATTAGGGCAATGCCCTGTGTAGTTTGTTTAAATCTATATATATATATATATATATATATATATATATATATATATATATATATATATATATATAAAATGGTTATTGAGCACAATTAACTATAACTTTCAATATGTTTAGTTAATTGTGCAGTTAATTAGCAATTTCTATCTTGTCAAATTTTCCGGTTTGTTTTTTTTTCTTAGAGTTATGAGTTTTGTTCCATTCATTAAAAATAAATAAAATCATTATTTAGTAGGCGTTTTTTTTTATTTTCATTATTTACCTAGGGAGAGAAATATTACTTCTCATTAAAGGTATGGGGTAAATAATGGCGATTTCTCAGGTTAGTAATAAAAAAATGTATTTATCTTGACTATCAAAAAATGCAAGTTACACAAAAAAATCAAATGGAAACCCCTATTTTTTATTACTCAGATCGATTTAACGTCAAAAACAAAACGTAAGTTTGTTTAAAACTTTATTTGCCTAAACGTTACAGTTTCATACTTATTATCAAAAAAGTCCCAATTTTAAAATTTGTGATAAAAATGAGCTACATACTTAAATCTAGTATTCCTTGTTCGTGGTCACCATGGAAACCAAATAATTGAGAATTGAAATAAAGAAAAATATTTTAATAAGTTACTGCAAAAAATTATAAAAATTGATAATTTTGTGATTCAAAAGTCATTTTTGCCAAATAGAAATTTTCTAAGACATTTTTTTCAAATTCGATATACGACATAAGTGTAAAAAATTAATACTTTAATATCTTTTAAGGTTTACAGAAAGCGAACACATACTGACAGATTTCTTCATAAATTATCCAAACAGCATCTCCGTCAGAAAATTTGTATAATTAAATCTTTAGTAGATCGAGCAAAACGAATTTGTGATCCTAAATTTTTAAAACATGAATATAAATATTTAACAAAATCCTTACAAGGTAATAGATATTCACTTACTGATAGGACTGAGAAAATCTTAATTAAATATGGTGCTAGCACTATTTCTAACCTACAAAAAAAATTAAAGAACATTTAAGGTCACCTAAAGATATTTCAAATCCATTGTCATCTTTCGGAGTGTATATTGTTCATGTGGAACTACAAAACGTAGTTTTGATCCAAGACATAAAGAACATGTGAGATTTTGTAGATTAAGTCAACCAGAGAAGTCTGCGGTACCTGATCATCCCTTAAATAATTTAAATTATGATATCCAATTTGACAATATGGAAATATTACCAATACAAACACATTATTATGTTCGTTTAGAACGTGAAGCTATTGAAAAATATACAAGAAGAAAGTCTCCGTTTAAATAAGATTTGCCGTCGTATAATTAAAAAAAAGGGTATGATGATACGTCTTGACTTGAATTTTAATTTTAGCTTTTAGTGTCTCATCAAATTTTGTTAAATTTGTTTCTTGGTGGACATTTTTCATTATTAGCCTTCGACTGTTGGAAAGTGTTATGATTTGCCATCTTAAAGAGAGTTTAACAACACTTAATCTTTTAATTCTCTAGTTACTCTTTACTAAAATTGTATTCTATAGTTGGCTTTATACGTTTTCCAAACTGTTATTTTAATAGCAGGTTTGTGCTTATGTTTTAATTTTTCAAATTTCACAAAATTGTTTTGAACATCTTTAACAATTTTATTAGAAAATACTACTACTGACGAAGATAACTGTAGGTGTTACCGAAATATTTAGATAGATTGTATATAGAAACACACCAAATAAAAAATCCAAATAAGATAAGTATTTTAATATGTATAATAATGGTAAAAGTTTACATTTTCATATTCCGCTATTTTCTGTTTACAATTTTTCTTACAGTATATTAGCTTGTCAATACATAACAAAAGTGTAATCCGCCGATATATAATTAAAAATAAGGAAAAAGAGAGAATAATAAGTGCATATCTATATAAAACAGTTAGAAAACGCTGCCGGGATTCACAACGTACGGATAACATCAAATCGGCCACACAAATTTTTGTATATTAGCGCGGAGGGTCGGGCTCAGTAGGGACCTGTTGCTATACCGGCTCAGTAAGATAACGTTTATAACATATATATATATATATATATATATATATATATATATATATATATATATATATATATATATATATATATAAGGTACTGAGGAATAAGGCCCACGTAACATATTTTTATGAGTACCGTACGTAAATAAACTTTATTTAAAAAAACAAAAATAAAATAAATAGTACAATGCTTGAGACATAATATATTCCAAATTTTATAATTAAAAATTATTATTAATTTTATTAAATACATAAATAAAAAGTTTACCTCGAATAGGATTTGAAACTACGCCCTGTACTTTGCTAGAGTACCGCACTAACCAACTGCGCCACCAAGGTTCAAGCCCCAATCGATGTAAATTTTTGTCTTTATGTATGTAGAGCTGATGTAAATTCTAAATATAATGAGATTACAATCAATTTACTTATATTAATGGAATGTGAGCCTGCAATGTCGCAAGGATTCACACATACCAAAGCAACTTGACTAATATTAAGTTTTGTAATATTTAAATAAAAATATACCGAGTTATATTTAACAAAAAAAAAATCATTATGGGCCTTATTTTACGCACACTCTGAAAATTAGGCCCATGAAAAACATAGCTTATTTCTGGCATCTTGGGCATACAAACGCATCTTCGTCATCCGAAGTCAATCCTGCACATTCTTCGTGCACCCAAGTTCCACAAAGCGCACATGCACGCATGTCAGCCTGATAATCTTCATTACATAAAAAGCATAGCCAATTTTCACTTACTGAATCATTTTTATTTGCTGTCTGTTGTTTATCCTTACTCTTTGATGTGTTTTCTTTTGTTTTATTATCATTCTGAACAGGAAATAATTTTTTTGTTACATGCTGTGCAGTATAATTCAAAGCCTTTTTTCTTTGACAGGTTTTCTTATTGAACAAATCTGGTGTTTTCAAATTTTTGCTGAACGATGCACTTTGTTTTGAATTTTTCAAATTGGAGGGTCCAGCCACAGGGGGTTTGTTATTTGAAGATAGTGCTACCAGTGTTTGAGGAAACGCAGGATTTTTTGAAACATGTACTGGCGGCGATATGTTTTCTTTGTTTGAGATATCCGATACGAACTGCTCTGTGGCTACTTGCAAAGATGATGTGGAAGCATTTGGTTGCTTTTTTTGATTTTTTACAAAGTAAGACAAAGGTAAATTATCCTCTTCATCTGGAGAGTCTAGGTCCTGATTTATTAATCTTCTGGTAACTTGTGAAGGTGCAAATGCTATTTCTGGAATACTATTTGGATTGAGAGGATAAATACCTGTGGCTCCAAATCCACTCGTAATGTTAGCAACTGCCATAGATTTTTCCCATACTGGTGTGAATACAGCAGAAAATCTTTCTTTAGTTAGACGTCTGTCTGGATGTTGGTCCCAATAGTGTAGTAGCTCATCATCCCAAAAGTGTTCAAAAGATCTAAAAACAGCTTTATCTAGTGGTTGTAGTTCGTGAGTTGTATTGCTAGGAAGACATAGGAGCTCAATGTTATGTTGCTGAGCTTTTTCTGCTATGGTGACATCCAAATGAGAAGCAGCACCATCTAAAATCAATACCACCTTGCCTTCAGGTTTGTACCGAGCGAAGTGATCTAGCCACGAACAAAATATCTGTGTAGTAATGCTACCTTTTGCGCTCATGGAAACTACAGATCCAGTGGGTAAATTGTCAGAAAATGTAGGCTTCAAACGAACTCCCTTGAAAATTACCATCGGCGGTATTGTGTTACCAAGGGCATTAACGCAGGCTACAATGGTAACATTTTCCGCATGTTCATGTGCAACCAAGTGCACTCTTTTTGTGCCTTTTAATGCTATGACTGATTGCTGATGGTGCAATGTAAGTCGGCAACCTTTCTCATCCATGTTAAAGATCTTCTCTGGGCAGTCACGTAAACTAAATTTTTCAAGCAATTTTCTTAATTTGGTAAAATAATCATCAACTATAAAACGATTTAGTTTCTGAGCCCGTGCCGGATTCATCGATTGTGCCTTGCGCTTACTTAACTTAGGATGCCTTTTAAGAAAGGCAGCGTACCAGTCCTTACCATCAATTTTCCGGTTACCATTTAATTTGTTAGGGATTCTATTTAACTCTATAAAATTGAAAACACTCCTTCGTAATGCTTTAGGAGTCAAGGGCATTCCTATATTTGCCAGTCTGATGATACGGTTTTCCAGTTCAGTCTCCTGTTCATGAGTTAAAATTGGTTTTCGCCCTAATGATCTGTCCGTAACCCCGCTTTTAAAATGGTTCCTTAATGTACGGCAAGGAATTCCACATTGTTGCTCCACAGATCTTTGTGAATGGCCATTTCGTAACAATGTTAAAGCTTCTTCCATCATCTCCTTATTCCAGTTTGCACGAAGTCCTCTGCATTTTGTTTTTCCCATCTAAAAAATAAAAGCAACTTATTTTCTATTGAAAACCACTACTAAAAATAAGGCCCACTAGCACTACTATCCGGAATATGCTGAAAATACAGCCCGGGCCTTATTTTCCGATAGCAGTTACTAATTTAAATTCCCGCGTATTCACGATCACGAGCATAAACAAACTTTCTTACGTCATACCTTTTAACCTTAATAAGTATAGAATTTAATAATTTCAAAGACAAAAAATGTATAGTATTCCAAACAGCTGCAAATTAACTTACATTTTAGGTAATTTTATAATTCTCACTCTTAATTTTCTTAAACCACTAAAGTTAACTATAAACACTGCTCGTTTAATGCACCTACAGGTCTGTAGCATCACATACTCAATAGTAACATGTGACCATGTGCAAATGCGCAAGTTGTCATATTTTTCGACGGGCCTTATTACCCTCCAGTACCATACTATATATATATATATATATATATATATATATATATATATATATATATATATATATATATATATACAGGGTGTTTCTGAAATAGGGTTCCGCATTTCTAGTGCATGTAGAACTCATTAAAATAAGACAAAATGTTCATATAAATATGTGCCCTAAAACGCACCCTTAAAAAGTTACAGGCCCTTGAAAGGGTTCGAATGAAACTGATTTTATTCAATTATTTCAAAAACGATAAAAGATAAAGAGATGAAATTAAGGGAACATACATAAATTTTCACGCCGAGTAACATGAGCTAGGACATTTTTCGTTATTCGAATCATAGGCGTCCTTTTCAGGGGGATGGAAAGGGTATCAAGTCCCTAAAAAATTTTGTACGACCTTTTTGCAATTTTTTTTAACAAATTCATAAATTTTGGACAGTTTTATGTAAAAAATGTCGTCTTTGCGTAAGTCGATATCGGCAACGGTTTTTGTGTAAAATGAGTTTGAAAATTATCATTATTTGATAAAATTACTGTTATTCACTTCGGAATCAATTCAGTAACGTTCCTATTATTTAGCCAAATTGCATTTAGAAATAATCAGAATCATTTAGTACATAAACTAAGATTATTTTAATGTCGAGTTTTCCTTATTATTTACTTCACAAAACTATCCAGTTAAATTGCAATTAATAATTTCAGATAAAATAAATAAGCTTAATTATGATCAGCATAATGCACTGTAATAATGAAATAATTAATAACACAATTTAATAAGAAACAAGGTAACTAACACTAATTACTAATAAAAGGGACAAATTACAGTAACTGTTCGAAATGACCACCGTCCATTTCAATGCAAACCCTCTGAAAAATTCTTGGCGTTTGTCGTATTTCCATGCAGGCGATTTCAATTCTCTCCCGTAATTGTTCAATGGTTTCGATTGATATTTTATACACTTTCGCTTTGAGGTGGCCACACAGAAAATCGAGTGGGTTTAGGTCGGGGCACCGGAGGGCACAGGAAACAGGACCTCCTCGACCTATCCACTTTTCTCCATAAACTTCATTTAAGTGTTGTCTTACGTTCAAGAGGTAATGGGGCGGTGCTCCATCCTGCATAAACCACATGTGTTGACGTTCAATTACAGGTACATCTTCTAAAAGTTCCAACAAATCGTTTACTAAGAAATTATAATAATCCTGACCATTAAGCAATACGAAAGGCCCGATTAGCCGATCACCTAAAATGCCGGCCCAAACATTGATGGAAAATCCGAATTTGATGTCTTGCCTGAAATACACTATGGGGATTTTCTTCCGCCCATTCGTGTTCGTTATGAAAATTAACGTATCCATCTTTACTGAAACTTGCCTCGTCGGTAAACAAGATACGTGAATAAAAATTTGGAAACCGTCTCAACTTTTGTAATAGCCATTGGCAGAATTCTCGGCGGGGTCCGTAATCATTAGGATTTAAAGCTTGAACTCGTTGGATGTGAAAAGGATGAAGGAGCTGCTCGCAAAGAATTCGCCGAACTACAGAAAAACGCGCGATACTTCTTACACTAACTCTTGGATTTTCTTGAACTATTCTCAAAACACGTTCTTCAGTCGCCGGGATTCTTACAAATCTGGCTCTGCCACGATCGTTCACCCTTGCCTGGAATGAACCACTTTCTCTTAAACGTTGATGGATCCTCTGAAATACTTGTGGAGATGAAAGTCGTCTATTTGGGTATGCCACCGCATACAAACGCCTTGCTCTGTTGCATTACCATTTGCACGGCCATACATAAAATGCGTATCCGTAAATTCCGCATTTGAATAGTCTGGCATTTTAAAATAATAATAATTGTAACAGCCACTAAATTAATTTTGATTAACTTTTGCAAAAGTTAGGTGACAAGTTATCAATAAATAATTATTTATTCTGACAGGGTATCGTAGCCAACGCTATTTTTTGTTTCCTATGGTAACTTTATTTTCGGCCTAATAATTTCTAGAACATTTATGACAATTTTCAAACTCATTTTACACAAAAACCGTTGCCGATATCGACTTACGCAAAGACGACATTTTTTACGTAAAACTGTCCAAAATGTATGAATTTGTCAAAAAAAATTGCAAAAAGGTCGTACAAAATTTTTTAGGGACTTGATACCGTTTTTGAAATAACTGGATAAAATCAGTTTAATTCGAACCCTTTGAATGGCCTGTAACTTTTAGGGTGCGTTTTAGGGCACATATTTATATGAACATTTTGTCTTATTTTAATGAGTTCTACATGCAGTAGAAATTCGGAACCCTATTTCAGAAACACCCTGTATATATAAAAGCGAAAATCACTCACTCACTGATAATCATCGCACAGCCGAAACGGCTCGACGGGTCTACTTCAAATTTTGACCGGACCTTCCTTTCATGCCCTATGTGTCGAATTTTCGAAATTCGGCCCCTAAGTTCCAAAAAAAGTAAAAAAAAAGGATTTTCTGACCAAAACGGCGCCCCGCATCCGAAATATCAATTCGATAGAAAAAATCTCGGACACGTCGATTTTTATTTGTAGTCTGCCGTCTTCTCCGACGATCAAAAAAATTTACAGTGACGTGAGGCCGGGTGTGGGTGGAAGTCCTAACTGATATATTAACCCTAAACCGTTGGTCCTAGAGACATTAAATTTGGAGGGTGTGTTCTTTGTGAAGTGTAGGTATCCACTAAGAAAGGGTTTTTCGGAATTCCACTCCTAAGAGGGTGAAATGGGGGGTTGAATTTTTTTGTGAAACTTTTTATTCTATGGGTCGATTGACTGGAAAATTGGTACACATATTCTACAATTAAAATTATCAGACGTCTATAACGTGTTCTATGCAATTTTTTGATACGACGCATAATTTAGCGGCCAAAAAATTCCTAGGGTATAATTTAAGTGTTAGTTCAAATTTTTTCAATATCTGAATAACGATTCATTTTATTAGAAAAAGTGCAGACATACTTTTTAAAGAAAATTTAATTTTACATAACTTTTCTTTATAAACTTTCTTAATATAATGCAAGGTAACTAAAAAATAATTAAATATGAATGAAAATGGTTAAAATGTATTATTGATATTTTATAGAAGCGGGCGGCTTTGAAATTTTTTTTTAAGTTAACATGTCTATCTGAAATGAAGTCTTAAACGTCATTCTGACATAGATTACTGTTTTTGTTTTTACAATGTTGCCTGTTTTCGTTATGAACGTATGAGAGGTTGCAATTTGTTTTAATTTTTACCTTCCAACCTACAGAGTGATCAATCTTAAGTGTATACCACGTGATCAAAATATTTAAGTTGGTACCACTGATAGGTTGGTAAGAAGCTGTATTGCTCTAGCTATTCTAGATCATGGTTCGAGTAAAAACTACGATCAGTTTCAAATCTGTATGAAGGTCATTAACTTATACATATTATAAAATATTATCTTAATTTAAATAATGACTATTTTGTATTTGATTAGACTGCATCCCTATAAAATAGAACAAAATAAAAAAATATTATTTAATGATTGGATTACATCATTAGAAAATAATGAATATTAAGTATTTAAATGTTATAATTTCATTATAATTAAATAAAATTTACAGTACATGTTTATGGAATGACAATGTCTTTTACAAATTTTCTTTAACTCCTTAGGTACACATTAGTTATCACACTTTGCTTTACAGCATATGTTCAAAATGACCGCCATTAAATTGTAAACATAAGTTCACCCTACGTTGCATATTCACAAATACATTTTGTAACATTTCGGCACCAAGAAAATACAAAAGTGAAAAACGAAGGTATAATATGACATAAACTGACATAAACTAAAACGACTAAAACCACACTAAAAATCCAAAGCAGCCAACTGCAAAACACAACAATATTAACAACTAGGGATTTTTGTAACACCACTACAGTACACTTGAGATTGATCACGTTGTACATATACATATGTAGATATAGAAGGTTATGCAATTGACTTTTTAAATTAGCATCTATACTTGAAATCAAATAAGAATGAAGTAGAGGGCGCCAGAATTCAAGTTATGTTTACACTGCTATAATGTATATATGGCAGCAAAATAATAACAAGCAAGTCATTGTCCAAGTTTGGTGAGAAATTTATTCACGCAATTTACTCACTTGGCAACAACAGTTTCAATCACTGATGTATTCAAAGTTGCTGTATACCGTAGCGAAGCACGGGCATTCCGCTAGTAAATAAATAAAATTACATCAACTTAGAAGCGTTCACTTAAGCAATTTAAACTAAAGCATCCAAATTATTTTACTTAGATATTAAAACCTAAAAAACTTGTAAAAATATAGGGTAAAATTGATAATCTACTAGAGGGTGATATAGTAGCGCCGGAGAGAGGTGTCTGATGGCGGACTCGAGAATGGGGATATAATTATTACCGTGAAATGCATCTGTTTCCCTTTATCTTAGTGCGAAGTTCCCACTTAAAGAAAGACGGGTTATAATTTATACGTCTGCTATATATTTTAAATGTATGTCGATTCTAAAGTCAAAGCGCATGCCGCTGTCAGATGTCTTCTTGGCTATTTAACCTCAAATTATTCTTCGTATTTCGTTTCGTATAATCGCATCGTGTTTTGTAGTTATAATGCTTCGTAATTTATTAGTTTCCATTGCATTTGTAAACAACAGTTTTTTTCAAAACTATTATTATTAATATTCACTATTACGAGGTAAGTTTATAATTCAAAATGTATTTCCAATTCATTGAATGCATTTATTTATTTTGCGGCAAATAATGATGTCATTAAAAGGTAAATCTTTGAAAAGCAAACTCAAGTAGCTTTAATGAATATACTGCATTATTTCGAGATGGAACGCGATAGCGGGGGGCCAAGTTTACCTTTAACTTCCATTATCCAGGTACGCTAATAATTTTCACTATTTAAATTTATATTTATGTAATATTAGGTTGCAGCGAACTGCTCTCACATGCGGCATTTCCGAGAAAACCGTAACTCGGACAAAAGTAAGAATGGCTCTCGCTTTAAGATCTGGTAAATCGGCGCCGGATTCATCGCAAAAACATAGGCTGCGTTTGAAGTCGACGAATACGTGAAAGACGTTTTGAACTGGTAAATAATTCAGAAATTATTGTTGAAATGAATCGTGGTTTAATTTTATTACTATCGAAAAACTCCAAACTGAACTTAAAGAAGATAAAATATTTACCTTCAGTAAAACGAGTTTGAAACAATTGTTACACAAAATTGGTTTTGAATTCAAAGTTGACGATGGAAGAAGGCGTTTAATGGAGCAGGTTCATATTGCTGGTGCTCGAGCAACATTTTTGCGAAAATATTTTGCTAATAAAAGTTGTGAAATTACTTACGATCTTGTCTTTTTGGATGAGACGTGGATTTTTAGTCGAGGAAGCGTTCAGAAATCAGCCAGTGATGGGACGTTCAAAAAAGAGCTGAGGAAATGGTAAAACTTCTAGTAATCATTGTCGGAGAGTCGAGTGAAAATGATAGTGAAAGTGAAGGTGATGACTTTTAATTATAAGATGTTCGAATATTTGAATTTAAAGCAAAAATTAGAACCTTAGCTACTTTATAACATTGTAAAGAATTATTATATTTAACAATGTAACAAATCTTTTACGTTCTTCGTTCATTTAGTTGTAAAATATAAGAAAAAAGGATTTTTGATAATTAATGAGTTATAAGTTGAGGTAGGCAACTTAATTTGCATTTTGGTGTAACTTAAGTTGCATATTTTCTTAAAGGTTTATACTTCCATATCTTTGAATTAATTTTTTCTGCACGTATTTCTTGCGCATCGCTACATCATCTGACATCCTAAGCGTCATTTTTAGATTTCTTGATGTATTTTGTTGGAGCATGATGCCATCTTGGGTTTCCACCTAAATTTTGTGAAAAGTGCCATTGATTTAATGGTAAGATACTTTTAACTCGTATTATATTAAAATCTGAAACATTTGCTCTTTGCAAGCACTTTTACTACTTTTACTTTTATCATTTTTACTTTTACCCTTTTACTTTTATTACTTTTGGTATTTTCGATGCTTATGATTGCAATTTTGCATTTAATTAAGATCTAAATTTAGATCACATTTTTCATTTGAACTTTCGAGAGAATGCAATAAACACTGGATTATTCAAATTTCATAAACATAAATTTAAAAGAAGTAAAATTAAACTTTGGTATGGTTTACAACGTACATCATTGTTATTACGACATATTGCGCAATATTGGTGCAAAGATTACATCACCTTTGGTTTACATTTCCGTATTCGTTTAGATACCAGATGTTATCAAAAAGTTGTGTACAAAAATTTTCGAACATTTTAGTAATTTAAGACTATTGCAACTAGTTTTCAAGTTATATTTTACATAATTCTAAATTTAAATATTAGTAAACATAGTTTGATATCTTTTATTTTGACAGTTTGGTGATTTTTTATTGTATCCTCGGTTTAGTTATTCCGAACATAATCAAAAAAATAACTTGGCGTCCGAGATAATTTTTATTATTGTTGCATTGAAGTTACTATATTGATGTTAAGTGGAAATAACCAAGCAGAAATTGTGGTAATTAAGCAAATCAAAAAAAGATTGAACCGGCCTGAATTAATCTACCGACTGAGACAACGGCAGTATCTTTTAGCGTATGGTATGTATCTTTAGTTATTTTAACAATAAGGTTTTGAGAACATTTACAATCTATTTATATATTATTAAATTATTTGCACCTGGCGCTTTAAACATTATTTATAACATATACCTCTGAAGCTATACTTAGGTTTACATTCGTATATATATATATATATATATATATATATATATATATATATATATATATTGACAAACTGTAAACAGATTTTTAAAATCGGTTATATATAACTAATATTAAATCTCATGTTCTAACTCGAACACTAGAAACTCCCTACCAGCTCGAGCCACCACTCCCATGTATCAAAACTAATGAGGTTCAAGACGTCATTAAAAATCTGCACCCCACAAAAGCGCCGGGATATGACCTTATTACTGGGAGAATTCTTAAAGAACTGCCTTATAGTGGTTTAAAATATATTACGCAATTGTTTAATGCAGTACTGCGCACAGGATATTTTCCAATCCAATGGAAAGTCGCACAGATTGTTCTAATTCCGAAACCCGGAAAACCACTAAATGAGATACAGTCTTACCGGCCAATAAGCTTGCTCCCTATAGTAGCCAAAGTGCTCGAAAAAATAATACAAAGAAGACTGACATATATACTCGAGAATAACAGTGAAATTCCTAATCATCAATTCGGTTTCCGCCAAATGCATTGCACAATAGAACAAGTACATCGAGTGGTCAACAAAATTAATGAAGCGTTTGAAAATAAATATTATTGCTCCGCGGCGTTTTTGGATATAACACAAGCGTTTGACAAAGTATGGCATATTGGACTGTTATACAAGTTACGATTAATCCTTCCAATAAATTATTTCATTCTCCTCAACTCCTATTTACGTAACAGACACTTCCTGGTTAAAGTTGATAACGTCCTTACGGAACTCTATCAAATTGATTCTGGAGTACCTCAAGGCAGCATTCTGGGGCCATTACTATATCTAATATATACTGCTGACCTTCCGACTGCACCAGAAGTCTTAACAGCAACGTTTGCTGATGACACGGCAGTTCTCGCCATTAATGAGGATCCAGCGGTTGCCACACAAAAACTACAAACATCCTTAAATTCGATACAAGCGTGGTTACATAAGTGGCAAATAAAAGCAAACGATAGCAAATCGACACACATAACATTTACTACAAGACGAGATACATGTCCCCCTGTTACCTTAAACAACAAACAAATACCGCAACAAACTGAGGTAAAATATCTTGGCCTACACTTGGACAGAAGACTCACCTGGCAACACCACATTTTTACAAAACGCAAGCAACTTGGCATACTTCTTACCAAAATGTACTGGTTACTTGGAAGAAGCTCAAAACTCACCATTGATAATAAGCTCCTTATATACAAAGCCATTATTAAACCAATCTGGTCTTATGGTATTCAACTATGGGGAACTGCTTCGACATCAAATGTTGAAATCCTAGAACGCTTTCAATCTAAGGTATTGCGTATGATTGTAGATGCGCCTTGGTACGTATCAAATGCAATTCTTCGTCATGACTTGCAAATCAAAACGGTTAAAGAAGAAATACACAACTTTAGCACAAAATACAGATCTCGGCTTCGAGCACACCCAAACGATTTAGCTACAAATCTTATGGAACAGCCATTACAGACCAAGAGACTACAAAGATTCACGCCCAACGAGTTACCAAACAGATTTTAAACTTTGTTTATGTAAATTAGTTTAGATGTAGATGTAAGTTTAGTTTTTAAGTCTTATCCCAATAGCCAAACCATTTTAAATACAATAAATAAAATAGTGCTGCTGAGCACTATTTGACATGTTAATTAATTATTCAAATGATTTGCTAAATGTTTATCTACAGTTGCAAATAAAGTGGGAAATTTAATATAAAAAAAAAAAAAAAAATTTTTAACATCCAATACAGTGTATTTATTTATGACAAAATCAGTTATTTATAAGTGGCTTCGATAATCAAATTACAGTCTTGACTCTTTTGACGCAGTTACATCTGTCGGCTAAAAACGATCCCCCACAATTAACCAAACTTTTCGCACTTCATTCGGGCACTGCCTACTGCTAGCTAATTCGTTTCTTATTGAAAATTATTGATATAATTAATTTGTAAAACAGATCCAAAACGAAATTTTGTTGACCCAGTCTCGGTTCTGATAATCGTTTACAGTTGTACAATATATTTTTATCATACTACCCACACTCGGTGGACTTTGCATGCCAGAATAAATACGAACAGACCTTAATCGAAATTCGGCTTTATCTATACGAGTGGATGGGGATTTTTAAGACCTTGAGATGCAACATCCCTAGATATTCGAACGATAATTTTATTTAAATTTGACAGCGCGGCTTAATTTTAAAAATAACGTTTGACGATGTTTTGTTGGTATTCAAAATTAGCGAGGTTGTTTGAAATAAAAATGAATTACATTCAAAATCACAAAATGGACACACGACAAAAAGATGATAAAAGATGAGTAAAGTATTAAGAGGCAGTTTGGTCTAAGGTCGGAAAACACATTAACGCACGTGATGCTTATACTATGTTCTGCACGAAAATGCATTGATTATCTTCACTTGTAATAGGTACTTTTTTCCAAGTTACTTTCGGTTCTCAATTTCAATAGTGTTCTTGTTGCTATAGATATGTGTAAACAGAAAAAAATATTTGTAAATCCGTTCGAATTTTAGTGAGTGGTTTTTCACATTAAGTAATGTCCGAAGAAGTACTAGAAGGTGATGATAACGAAATCGAAGATATTTTGGCCATCGGTACAATACATCCTGAGAAGTCAAAACTGAGACACGAAGTCACATACACAACATTTAAAAAGTGGTGTAATGAAACGCATGTTAGTGTTACTAACAAAGTATTATTGGCGTATTTCGTACAACGAAAGTTGAAGTCCTCTGACAGTCTTTAGGCAGAGTATTCAATGCCCAAATCAACCATAATTCTGAATGATGATAAATATACCAAACTTATAGCATTGTTAAAAAGTAAAAGTGTTGGATACATAACAAGAAAATCATAAGTATTTACCAAAGAAGAGACGAATAAATTTTTAGCAGAAGCTTCTGACAACGATTCCTATTAATAAAGGTATGAGTAAAGAATAAAATTGATTTGTACTCACCTACATCAAATTTGGTTAATTTCACATAGTTTTGATATTGGGTGTAGTCGGGGCATCCAGAAAACAAAAACTTTGTGATTTGACCGTTGATCATTTAGAAGTGCGAGATTCCTTGATTGTGGTCAAAATTAACAAGGCAAAAACAATTATATAGGTAACACATCCCTTGAATGTGCGACCCATCGCTCCCATTTTCGTTGTCAAGAGGCGGTAAAATAGTGCAGCCATTAGTCATAGGGATGTCTAAAGGGTATTGGAAGTTCGTTTCCAGATGACTAAGATGGTAAATTTGATGGGTGTGTTCATGTTATGAGTGTTGTACTTGCTTATCGAACCTGTTGTACGAATAATTGGTACTATTGTCGTTTAGCTAAATACAGGTGTTTCCCTCACTAAAACAACGTTTTTTGGAGGATATTTTTCAAGCTTGTAGAAAAAATTTCATGTTTTTCTCTTGCGTAGCTGCATTATTTTTTTCTTGGAAATTTTATCATTTCTGTCATGAATTCGCTTTAAGTTCTTTTTGGACTCGTGCATTTGCAGTAAGAATATTGTTTGGTTTTTTTCAATAAATCAACTGTGAGCTATCAACTATGAATGTCCGATACAAGTAGAGAATATCCTCAGTCCTTCATCTGCTGCAGATTTTGAACATAATGAATGAACCTAGTATTATCTTTGGAACTCCGCACCGCAAAGGCAGCATTTACCTATATCAGTTGGTTTTAATCACGTTTCCATTCCAAAGCGCATGGTACGAGGAAGTACGATACTGGGTAGAAAATTTACGGCCAGAAACACTATACCACCCCAACTACTCTTGCTATCGTTTCCCTACCCACACAGTAATCCACCCTCACTCTGACACATCCATTATCCATCATTGTGTCTATGGTGATCTGTTACATTGCATCCTCTTTGCATCGCCGGATATTAATTCACAAAACAGCTAACGATGTAACAGGATATACATTTTTAACAGTTAAAATGTGACAAGACGTTACAAGCTGAATAATCACTGATGACGTAGTACTACTCATTTATACATTTTTTGTTGTTACAGATACAAACAAAATGTTCCAATGTGAATATTCTCTAGTTCGCCATCTAGGAAACATGTGTTGGCTAAGGGCACCATCCACTACCCCACTTGCACACAGATAAGCAGCTGAGTCGATCGTACAACTGACTACTCCCCAAAACAACACAACAAAGAACAATATGGAGCAACCAAGTACGGCTGGTGTCAGCAAGACAAGACAAGACAAGTTGTTGATACCCTTCGGTAACCAGATCCATAGGGTTTCAATAACTCAAGAAAAGTACCCGAAGTGTTAATATTGCCCACACACTGATTGTGCAACTGGTGTTCCTAGATATGCTTTACAGGGACGCTGGAGGAGCAATATTCGTAGATGAATTTATAAACAGTCGTGACCTTAGGGAAAAGATGTAAACTAATTTATGATTCGTTGAGAGTTGTAGGTTCATGGCTGCTTCCTTAGATACCCTACCTCAGACTATCAGACAAACAATGTGATTATGAAATATATATATATATATATATATATATATATATATATATATATATATATATATATATATATATATATATATATATATATATATATACGTATTCGAAAACTTTAGACAGTTATGTCTGGGTGTGTATGACTTAGAACCTGCACAGTATGTTACCGTACCTGGGATGGCATGGGATGCCATGTTGAAATGTATTAAAGAGCAGTTAGAATTACTGACTGATATGAACATGTACGACTCTTTCAAAAAAGGTATTTGTGTTAAGTGGAGAGATTGTTCCAAACTTTGACCATAATCATCTCAAAGTATTTTTTTTTCAGTATTTGGATGCAAATCACTTATATGGATGAAGTATGCATCAATATCTACTTCACGACGGGTTTATGTAGGTAACTCATGGTAAAATTCATAAATTTCATGTATTCAGATTACATTGGATGTAGAAATACATTATACTCATCACCTACATGATGAAAACAATGATTATCCTTTTTCCCGAAATGATATTGTATGTATTGTTTGGTGTACACACTAACACATTTTAAATATTTACGTAATTTTAAGATAGTAATCGAGCTATTGCTTTAGAGACCATCAACTTCTTCAGCCGCCGATGTTTGCGTTCATATTTCGCCACAGTCTACACGTGAAGCCGTAGACATCGCTGTAAGTACAAACAATACATTTTTGAAGTTAAAGTGCTTGTATTTTTCGCATCTTAATTTGTATTTTTAATTACAGAGTACACATCGGATAATAACAAACAAGACAACAGAAATCTTATATGTTGGTGGTAGTGATGGTGCGTTAACTCAACACCCGTTGAGAATAATAATAAATACTTTAAAACGGTATTTACAGGTGAAAAGTACATCATCGCTTCTCTGGTTCGAGCATTCTGAAAGCAGACGTATTCAGCACGCCGGGAACTCGCGTAAAGTACGATTATCCTGGTTGATTGGTTTTCTCACGACACGAACACTGTATATCGGTTTCAAGGTTGCTATATCCACGGTTGTGAAAGGTGGAAATAGTAAATAGTAAGTGGTAATAGTAAACGTGAGCAGGACACACCGTTTTTGCGTCGTGAGAATACGGTGGCAACATTAGCTTTCTATCTGCAATTAGATTTTTTAAAATACACAACTAGATGGAGCCACAAATAAACAAGGAGGCCACTGCAGTGGGACTAAGACTCTGTGTCAAGTTTAGGAGTCATAACGGTGTCTACTATTTCAAATTCCCCGCTATAACGGTTAAATCTCTTTTTAGAATATAGTACTAGGTGGCACCACAATCAACCTCCTCTAGTACAGAAAACATTCATTAGTTTTAAAAATGCACCACTAGATGGCGTTACAAACAATCAGGAGCCCGACAATGGGCAAAGACCTGAGAACAAGTTGCGGAGGCCTATAGTTGTCTTATGAGATAGTATGCATTCTAGTTTTCCCGCCACACTAAACAAGGGCGTCCGACAAGGGGCGGCGACCCGAGAACAAGCTCAGGAGTCCTGTAGCTGTCTTATGAGGTAGTATGTGGACCCCCTTATTAGAACACTATTTCAAATGTCTAGTTTTCCCGCCATAATAAACAATGTGGCCCGACAAGGGGGCGAAGACCCCAGAAAAAGTTCCCTTATTGGATACTATTTCAAATTTCGAGTTTTTCCGCCATAACAATTACTCTTGAAAATATACCACTAGGTGGAGCCACGGTCAACCTCTATTATAGAGAACATTCATTAGTCCTAGAAATACACGACTAAATGGCGCCACAAACAAACAAGACCAACCAATCAGAATGCAAATCCATAGGCATCCAATCAAAATGGCCGGCAAAACATAAATGGCCGCCAAAACAAAAATGGCCGCCACCAATCAGAAACTAGGGAGCGTGGCCTGCCCATACGTCCTTCAATCAGAACGCGCGACCTGGGGCAGTATGCGCGCCCAATCAGCTGGAAGTGGGCGCGGCCACGGGGGGAACTAATCAGAATACGGGGACTTACGTCCCCAATCAGAACGCAGTGCCTGGAGGATGGGCGAGGTCAAAGGACCAATCAGAAATCAGGGGTAGTGGTCTACCCTTAGGCCTTCCATCAGGTGGAAGTGAACGTGGTCACGTAGTGGAAAGGGGTGTCACGTGACCCTCCACTCCTCTTTTAATTGTGACGCCATCCGATTAAAAGTGGTGGAAAACAAGTTCACCCATTCTACTGCTACCAATTGCGAAATTTTTAGGTATATTAAAGATTTGTCTAAAACTTTTAATAAGTACCTAATATTAATTAATAATTGATTTAGCGCTTGATAGGTCTAAGCCGCATAAAAGCACATCATCCTATTTAAAGAGATAGACCTGATTCAATTATATAAAAATTACCTGCCATTATTTCCTTTTCTACAAATGACAAGACTAAAAAAATTATACCACCTCCGTTACCAAAGATGCATGGGTGTCAATTAGAACATATTCAGTTACCTATTAAGTCTATTGCCACATTAAATCTACCAATTGAAAAATTAAATCTGTGGATCGTCACATTACATCTGTCAATTATCAGATATAATCTGTCAGTTCACACTTAAATTTGCCAACTACATACTTTCTACATATTACGCAGTCGTATTAAACATAATATAAATGATTACCCTCATAAAATATAATCATTACTTTGACATTCCAGGTGCTAGAGACCTTTCGCGACGTTTTAAGATAAAATTCGTAAAGTTCTGTAAAATCGTATTAAATGTAACTACTTTTAATACCAAAAACTGTGACTGCAGTCAACGCTTTGTCATTAATTACAGAAGTGTGTTGCTGAAGCAACACTTTATTTCTTATAATTAAAAGCACTTTTAATCCTAATAATTCTTACTTCTAATAATAATTGATCTAGCGATTGATACAGCTAGTGTGACTTAAATGGGGCGGGTAATTAATAAGTAACACAAAAATGTATTTATTTAAAACTAAAATTGACGTCCCTGGACAACCCTCATAAAACCTAGGAACAGTGCCTAAGCCCCATAAAAGCACAACGTCTCTATTTTAAGAGACAGAGCTGATTCAATCATATAAAAATTACCTGTAATTTCTTTTTCTAACAATTGCGAGACTAAAACAATTATATTTACCTCTAGATGTTTGCCCCTCCCCCAGTTATAATAGGTTCATGGGTGTTGATAACACATTTACATTACCTATGTCCACATTAAAGACATCAATTGGTGGCACATTAAATCTATCAATTGACAAATTAAATCCGTCAATTGACCCTTTACATCTGTCAAATCCTTACGTTTTATGCATTACGCAGACGTATAAAACTGACTATAAAAGGTTAACCTCATAAAGTGCAACGATTACTTTGAAATTTGGACGCAAAAGTTTTTTTGCGACGTTTTACGATCAAATTTGTTTTTTGGAATCCTATTAAATCTAACGACTTTTAATATAAAAAACTGCAAATGATGTCAACGTTTTGTTATTAATAAACTTACTTCGTGTGCGTGAGTGATTTCCCATCGTTATATCGCTATTTTTAAATGTGTTGCCTCCAGTATGAATACGCACACTTACTAGGATCGAGTAATAGTGCACATTTAAGAATTTTCGGTTTTTAGCACACTGAAGATAACGGGAAACAATAAAACTTTTCGAGTAGGCTAAATGCTGTTATTAGACAACAATAACGTTCCCACATTTCCCATACCTGCTCCAGAAAACAAGTTTGAGAGGTTGCATAATCACATACAAAATCCGAAATATTAGTAATATTGTCACGTGTGGATGAAATTGTCGTAGAATTTTTTTTTTTAATATTAGTATCTTTGGATATCATATGTAGGATCTCAAATTAATGTTAAGTTACCGTGATCTCTATTGTAAAGTTTATTATCGAAGTTTCGATAAAAGGAATTAAATTTCATTATAGATGAAGAGAGTTTTAAGAAACATATGTGTAGGTTTAAATAAATGTGTTATCGTGTTTGATAGTGAGGGTGTGTGGTAATTGTCCACAAAACCATTGTGATAACTTGCGGAGTATCAACAAACACTTCTTTCAATTAGTAAGACCTTGCGGCGTCTTAACCATACAATCGTTATGAAATAATTTTAACACATTTAACTGACAAGAAAAAAACATTTGTTAAATACACGTTTTTTTAATTGACAGCAGTTGAAAACCGACTCACCCCCGTTCGGTCTCTTTTTCTTTACTTGCCCTTTCGAAACGTTAGGGCTACCGTTATACAAACAATTCGGAGAATCGTAAATTCTACACGATTCTCAATAGAGGACTTCAGTCGCGGGTAAATATTTCTGCGTACTTTCCAGCTTACCACGTCATTTATGCATTGTTATTGGTGAAGTTATAGAAAATTCACTTTAGTAATAGTTTCTTATTGAAAAACAAGGTGTTTTCCTCTCCATTCTAGGTATCAGCTCTGTTTTTTCCTGTGAAATGGCCATTGTGCAGTTTTAGTATGGAAGATTTTTTGTCTCGCGCTTAAAAAGATGACGTGATCTTGTATTGGAAATAAGCTGTTGTGGCGAACAGTTGGAAGTAAGAGCCGTAGGCACCTGATGCGTACACAATATCCTAATACTTACCGGGTTATTGAAGTTATCGAGCATCACCTTAACTTAGCGTGGATTAATAGAAAGGATTCTTCAACCCCGGGAAGCTTTGTGTGTTGCACTAGGTGGAGCCACGATCAACCTCTATTACAGAAAACATTCATTAGTCCTTGAAATACACCACTAGATGACGCCACAAACAAACAAAACCAACCAATCAGAATGCAAAGCCATAGGCCTCCAATTAATGACCGCCAAAACAAAAATGGCCACCAATCAGAAATTAGGGAGTGTGGCCTGCCCATAGGTCCTCCAATCGCAACGCGTGGCCTGGGGCAGTATGCGCGACCATGTGGGGAACCAATCAGAATACGGGGCCTTATGCCAGCAATCATAACACAGAGCCTGGAGGCTGGGCGTTGTCTAAGGACCAATCAGAAACCAGGGGCAGTGGTCTACCGTTAGGCCCTCCATCAGCTGGAAGTGAACGTGGTCACGTACTGGAAAGGGGTGTCATGTGACCCTCCACGGTCCGTTTAATTGTGACGTCATCCGATTAAAAGTGGTGGAAAATAAGTTCACCTATTCTACTGCTATCAATTTCGAAATTTATAGGTATATTAAAGATTTATTTAAAACTTTTAATAATTAATATTAATTAATAATTGATTTAGCGCTTGATACAGCTATAGTTACGATTTTAGTGTAGTAGGTAACAAATAATTAAGATGGAAATCTATTTAAAACTAAGATTGACATTTTCCCTGGACACTTGGTAATAAACTCCCTTATAAAACCCTGGAACAGGGCCTAAGCCCTGTTGTGGCGAACAGTTGGAAGTAAGAGTTGTAGCAACCTGATGAGTACACAATCTCCTAGTACCTTCCGGGTTACTGAAGTTATCAAGCGTCACCTTCACTTAGCGTAGATTAAAAGAAAGGATTCTTCACCCCCGGGAAGCTTTGTTTGTGTTGACGTTTCCATTGGATTTTTCGAAAAGAAATATTGAGTATAGGATTATCAGAGCTTATCTATTTTCTTCTGGGAATAAAGGTGCGCGTTTTGCGGATTAAAATATCTTATTATTTTGATAAAATTGTTAATCGAGTAAGCAACGCCGGTTTCCCTTTGTTATCTGGATATTGAGATACACATAGCTTGTTCAGACAGACAATTACCTGCTGTATATAAACTGGTTTGATAAAATTGTATGTATATAAGTCAAAGAACGTTGTGTAAATAAATTAATAGTATGTAGATAAACTCAAGTGAAGCAAATATAAGTCACGTGGATCTGGTTTGTGCTTTTTGCTGTTAAGATTTCGAATTTAAGTTCAACAAAACAATTAACAGATAAGTAAAATTAAGGCAATAAAGTTCATTTGTATTATTATTACAATGTAGTTAGCCTATTACAGAAATTTAAGTGTGTTGTTTCCAATTTTACATGTAATTTTCGTCTTACCTCACAGCGTTATCATTATTTACACATAAATTTAGAAGTTGAAATATTTTGATTACGTTCATGTTACTGAACTGTTTATTTTTTTGTTATGAAAATTTTTGATTTACACAACCTTACAGCGTCAGCGCTCATTCATTTTTTTTATATTGACGAAAGCTAATAATTTATGATTATTTAATTTTTTAATTTCACTGATGATATTGAACGACAAGCAAAACTACAGTAAATAAGGTTGATGACCGATCAGTCGGTTTCTTAGCACGTCGTTTAGTTTGATCACGTATTTAAAAGTATTTTAAAGATTTACAGAAAACAGGCATTTATTTTACTGATTTACCTGGTTACCACGTAAGGTAAGCGAGTTTTTTTGTTTGCTGTGGAATACTCGCGTTTAGATGTTTAGACCCCGATATTTTCGATTATAAAAAAAATGAAGCCGCTAATTTGGCTTTCCTCTATTGTGAATTACGTGTTACGAATTATCCTACTCACATAATTAATAATACGCCCACCCTCTGTCTCTACTGAGCTACCGACAAGCCCCTTATATCTGTTGCTTCAGATTCTGCTATTTTGGCCACCATAAATAACACCCAGTAAATGCTGATGTATTTTAATGAAATTTTTCAGCAAACGTGTATTTTATTCCTATTAAGAAACGATGAAAATTTCAGTAAGACACAATAAAGATTAATCAAGTAATGATCGACAATTAAACAAAGCTCTTTCTTTTCATTTGACATTAGTGTCAATGTTAAGTATATTTGTAAGCTTAATAAGTACAGACATTAAAGTTGAAATAATGCTTCCTGTACGACATCGTACAAATTTCCATCAGTTAAACGACTTTGAACGTGGCAGAATAATCGGTCTACGAGAAGCCAGATTATCAATTCGTGACGTTGCCGTTCGCATGAGACGCAGTGTCGCTACAATTTCCTTATGTTGGCCAAAACGGTCAGGAAATAATGAGTGTGATAGTGTGGGGGGGCCATATAAGCAGATCTCTAATAGTTATGGAGGGATCATTAAATGCAAATCGGTACGTTAACATCGTTCTTGAACCAGTATTACTGACATCTGTAAGAAATAGAAAATCCAATGTTTCAACGACAATGCTAGGCCGCATACCGCAAGGGTTGCTATGGAGTTTCTAAATACTGCTAATGTTGATTTGCTTCCATGGCCTTCTCGTTCGCCAGGCTTATCAAGTTATCACCAATCGAACTTTTGTGGGACATGGTAGGACGGAGAATAAATGATCTACAGCCACTCCCAAACAATGTAGATGTCCTTCAACAACGGATTTTAGAAGCGTGCGATAGTATACCTCAGGTTAGCATAGATTCACTCATATAAACTATGCCTAATCGGCTAGCTGAATGTGCGGAAAACAGAGGAGGGTCGACGCATTATTAGTGTTAACAATATTTGTATCTTGCTAAAATTTTCATCGTTTATTAATAGGAATAAAATACACGTTTTCTGAAAATTTCATTAAAATATATAAGCGTTTACTGTGTGTTCTATTATTTAAGGCGGTAACTATATATTAAACTTTTTCGTTGTTGCACAGTAGTTTATTATGCATGTAACGCCGTAACTTATTGCGCAGGTGTATTGCGCTTAAGCTCTTCGCGCATTATTGGAATCCATATGGGTTTCATTTCCACAATAGCTTGGCTTATTGGATTTTCTGCTAGTCCGATTTATGTGGCTTCTTTGAGATTCCGGCGAGTTGTATTCTCGTACTTTGCTACCATCTGTATGTTATGTCATTCGACGCGGTGGTCTTCGTTTCAGACATGTTCGGCGATTCTTGTTCTTTCTGTTTCGCCCTTGCGGACGTTGTTCTTATGTTCCTGAGTTCTCACTTTGGGTGGTCTACTGCTCTCTCCTATGTATGCTCTTCCACATTCGCATGCTGGTTGTATACACAATTCTTGGCGTTCTGGTCGTCATTGTGTGGTTTGGTTTTGGTTAGTATTCCCCTGAGCGTTCTGGTCGATTTGAAGGCAGTGCCTATCCTGTATTTGGTGCCTATCCTTGGTATTTTGGTTCCTCTTTTTCGGCAACTCTTTTTCTGTTTCGGTTAGGTGTTAGATAGGAGTAGCTATTTTCTTGAAGTGTTTTAGCGATATTTTTTCTTTCTTTGTTCAGGTCCTCTTGTTCTGCGCATGTTGTTTCGCGCTCTATCGTACAAGCATCTTGCCACGCCCAACTTTACGCTTTTGTGGTGATTAGAGTTATAGTGTAGGTACCTCCCCGTGTGCGTAGGGTTTCCTGTATAAACTTGTCGTGAAAGTATTGTCACTCCTGTGTACAAGTACATCCAGGAATGGCAGTCTTTGTTCCGACTCCAATTCCATTGTGAATTTTATGGAGGGTGGGCGGCTGTTTAGATGACCTAGGAATTTATCTAGCTTGTGCTTGCCGTGTTGCCAAACTACGAAGGTATAGTCCACGTATCAAAGCCACATCCTATGTTTTTCCGTGAATTCGGATATCGCTTGGTCTTTAAAGTCTTTCATGTATATATTGCTCACTGTTGGTGATAGTGGGGAACCCATCGCCATCCCAAACTCTTGGTAGAGTTTGTCCTCTGCGTAGAAATATGTAGTTCTAATGCATATTTTCAGAAATTCCATTATTGTGTTCACCGAGTGTTGCGTGCATCCGTCTAACGTTCATCCTTTTCCAGCCTGTCTCTTATGATAGTTAGTGCCTTATCTGTGGGCATACTTGTGAATAGCCTCACTATGTCGAAGCTTACCAGTATTTCTTCGTGGTTTGGTTGGAAGTTTCTGATGGTTCCCACGAAGTGTTGCGTATTCTTCACCATTGACTCGGTTTTCCCCGAGTCATATTATGTTTCTGAAAACTCTCTTCATCCATAATGAAATTTAATTCCTTTTATGGAAATTGCGATAACAAGCTTTAAAATAAAAATCCCGGTAAACTAATATTAACTAAAGATCCTACATATGATATCCAAATATACTAAAATTCAAAAAATTTTTTTTTGTAAATTTGGGCTAATTTTAGAGTTCTTAACATTTTAAAGCTTTTAAAATAAAGGTCTCTTACCTTAAAAATTAAACAGACAGTGCAGTAATGATATATTGTTCAGGCGCATCTTTATGTATTTGCTAATACATAACTGAAGTTTGACAAACAGATTTTGAATTTCTATGCAAGCTACTTATGCATCACTGTACGTAATTCTATACGAGGGTAAGGTAAAAAATTCTCGGCCTGACAATGAAAGGCTGCGTTTCTCCAACATCAGTATTCCTTCCCGGAAGTGAGAGTCTGGAAGGGTTGTGAAAATATTCATCTACGGCCTCTCAACTTCTTCATTGGATGCGAAGCGCTTCCCAGAAACAAATTTCTTCAAGTTTGGGAACAGACGGAAGCCTGAGGGTGCCAAATCAGGAGAATAGGAGGGATGGCCGAGCAAATCGTAGCAGTTTTGCCATCGCCAACGTACCCTTGTGTGCAGGTGAGTTGTCCTGGTGAAAGACGATTTTTTTATTCCTCAATCCAGGCCTCTTCCCGCGAATTATGGCATCCAGCTGGTCAAGAAGGTTGGCGTAATATTCGCCTGCAATTATTCTGTATTTTGCAAGGTGATCAGTTAACAGGATCCCTTTCGCATCCCAAAAACGCTGGCAATGACCTTTCTGGCAGATGCGATCGATTTCGCTTTCTTTGTCGCTGAACCACCGGCTTCCACCCACTGCTTGGACTGTTGTTTCGTTTCTGGCGTGTAGTGGTAGACTCATGTCTCATCCTTGGTGACAAATCGCCGTACAAAATCGGTTGGGATGCGAACAGCGTTTGCGCATTTGCTTTTGATTGGCATTCAGCAAATGCGGCATCCATCTCGTGCAAGATGTTTCACACCCTTTCTCCCGATAACCCCACAGCCTCAGCTATCTCACTCACCTTTACTCGCCTATCGCCCAATACAATATCATGCACTTTTTTAATGGTTGCTGGTGTGGTTGCAGTTTTTGGTCGTCCTTCACGAGAGTCATCTCCGAGGGATGTGCGACCGCGTTTAAATTCAGCTTCCCACTTTTTAACGGTTGACATGGAAGGAGCAGAGTCCCCGCAAACTTTTGTCAACTTCTGATGAATTTCCATAGGGGTTAATCCATCCAAAGCGAAGAATTTTATGACCGCACGTATTCAGGTTTATACATTTTAACAAAAAACATGCAAGACGTCTACTGCAAAAATTCTTGTAAACAAACTACTTGAGAGAACAAGCTGAAACTTGTCATACGAACTAATGACACGTGCACCTAGACAGGAAACATACATTTTTCCTGATTGAAGCGCCATCTCTGTGTCAGGCCGAGAACTATTCACCTTACCCTCATACACAAATGTCCTATCGGAACTTAGAAGGCTTGAAAATCTGGAACGCTGGACCAGTGGAAGGACATGAAACAAACAACTACATAAAATGGAAATCGCCGAACACGTTTCATCACCATCAGTGGGTATATTGGTTTGTTTCTTAGAATGTCATTGAATATAGAACTTGAAAAAGTTATCTATACCTGTTTAAGCAATATATTTGTATTTGTATTTTTATGATAGAAGTTAGGTTACACGACCTACATTTAACATTTGATTTGTCTATACACAATTTTCGGTAACTAAAATGAATAGTTTTGAAAAGAAATGAATAGATAAATACATCCTGAGAGAAAAATTTATTGTAGCTTTATTGCAAAAGCTTACTCTACATGAAAATTTACTTCATTTAATAACCACACAATCTTGGTACAAAACCAAAAGCTCTCTTAATGGGTTTGAATATAAGCAAGTACCTACCTTGATACTTAAACAGCATTTAATTCTATATAAAACCATCAATATAAACAGGTTAGGGGTCAGAAGGTTTCAACCACTTGCTTCAATAATAACCTGTTGGCAAACAGTCCGCTGTCCACGATTTCTTGATGTAGATAAGAAATGTATCAAAACCTATAATTACTCACATAGGAATAATGTATTAATATACAAATCAGAAAACAATGTGATAAGGGAAAGAAATACATTAATTAAGATTTAAAATTAATATTTTATTGTCTATAGCGTTATTTATTTTCTATAGACTATAATATCGAACTATATAAATTTTCTGGACATTTACAGCTATATTTCGTATATTAAGTAACGATTATTTTGCCAATGATTTACAAAAAAAAAGGTAATAACATTTTTTCAGGTAACCAATATAAATACTAACAATACTAAACAATCCTCAACAATTAGACAACAAAAACAAAATAATACTTATGCACAAGGTATACATACACAAAGCACTGAAATTGAAATGCGTTTGACGTTTTATAAACAAATTAAATTTTTTTACGAATATTAAAACATTATTGTGCAATTATAACAAAAGAACAATAACAATCTGCACACCTTGGCACTATCCTTACTTATAAGTGGTATTGGTCGAAAATATGATCTATTACGTAAGTTTGTTATACACAATGGACTAGTTTCAATAATTTCCTTTGGTCAGCGCATAAATCTACTATACAGCAATACGAAAATATACATAATATTCTACACTCTGCATTGTAATCTACATAAATTTGTAAATATGAACAAAAATATGTGGTGGAATAAAAATATCTTTCATTTTTTCTCATCCAAGAGCCTTACACTTTCATATACAAACATTCAAAAGCCGTTTTATATTAATGCCATAATATTCACAGATATAACAAAGGAAGTGGGCATAAGAATTACAGTAACTTCAAAAAATTCACGTCCATAAAATTTTGCAAGAATTATTTTCAAACACTAACAAATTCAATGTATGTTCTAGAATGTGAATGAGTATAAAATTCCCCACTTCACAATGTGTAAAGGATACTACAAAGATATACTCTAGTGACTAGGCTAGATCTATAGAGTTTATATTAAATTTAAAAGAGCCATCATCTGCCATAGAACGATTTTCCATAGCTAAAGATCTAGTGTCTCCTTGAATTTCTTCAAGTTCGCTCTCCTCCAGAAGAGGAACGCCTAGGAAATGTTGATCTTTAACACTGTTAAACATTTTACAACCTACCTTCAGTATTATGAACGGAACTAGTATCAAAAGATGCCAAGCTACCACAATGTGCTCTACAAGACGCCGACTGCGAACCGCTATGGGATGATGCTGTGTCTAACGTAACAGCTGTCGATCCTTCCGATGCAACCATTGTATCAGTTGATCCCATGGGATCACCACCAGATCTCGTACTATTTGAATGGGAAGCACTAAAAGAAATATTACTTCAAATTTTTACAATTACTATTGTTCTCACTACTACTAGCTTTTAAAGTTTGATTAAATTACAAGTGCTCCAACACAATAAAATATAAACTGTAATATTTAATAATTAGTTTTATTTTACTCACAATTTCAGTAATAAACATATCTGTACGCATAATAGACTAACTAAACTGCAAATGTATGTTACAATAAAATCTTTACTATACATTTATACTGGAATTTTACAGGTCAAGCAATAAAATCGCCAACATAACTTAACCCTTTAACGCATTGCGGTCAATTTATTAACCACGTCCATAAAAACGGCCTGCTCACAAAAGTAAAGCGAAAGAAATGGGATTCGGATAACTGTGCTCATGGTAGTTAGTACTAATCGCGTTGTGGTTTCCTCAGCGATCACTTTTAGAATTTACTAGGAAAAATGATTAAAGCGGTTAGATAACTAACCACCACCCATCGGAGTACTGCATTTCTAGGAAGTTTATCTCGGTCTGTACTTTATCGTATCAGCATTTTGTGCTCCGTTGGAATCAACAGTTGTTTGGATGTTGAGTGTAAAAAGCGATCCAGATACACGTAATAAGTGGTAAAATTAAAAAATAGTTCATTTTGAGTGATAACAAAATACATAGTTGGTACTGTCCTAAATTTTTCCAGATTTGTATGTTTTACGTTTGTATGTTTAATATAAAAACATAACATAATTGGATTTGTAACTAAAAGAATAATAATTTATGTCTGCTAATCATTTTTGTTTGCGCAAACAAAATATTTGGAAATAGACTCAAACTGTTCGACATAAATCAGTACCTATGTAAATAGGAATCATTTATGACTCCTATTTTTAAATAAAATAAGCCTCTTTCTAACAGAATACTTTTCAGATGTGGAGTAAACCCCATATAAATGAAGCATAAGATTTGGGACCAGCTGTTACGGATGAACATGCAGAAAACTCTGAATTTGGTGGGGATAGTGACGCAGAAGATTTGATCCAATTGTCATCTAACAAAGATTACAAGAACAGGCAATGTTTCATTATCGAGCACTTCTTCAAGAGTACTACATAATCACACGATTTTGAAGAAACTATGCTGGATAGAATGCTGTCTAAACAAGCATCTGCCATCAAGACAAACGAGGATAGTGAGGACGAGTACGACAGCGACAATTCTGTAGTTGGTCCAGATTATACAGAAAATACTGAAACCCTAAAGAATATATGGAATAGCCCTTCCCATGATTCTTCTTAAGATGAACCACTTGAAAATGAACCATTCCAAACTCCGAACTACAATTGTAGGAGAACTTCGTGCACACTTAACGGATACGAAAATTGGGATTTTCAGGAATCACATGGACCCTTATTTAGAGCCGATTTGGAAAGTCCCATTTCAATTTTTGAAAATTTCTATAAGAACACACTAATGGATAACATAGTTAAAGAATCAAACAATTACGCGTCTCAAATGGATACCAATTTAGAAATTAGCGTGCCAGAATTGAAGGCGTTTCTTGCAATTCTTATCATTATGGGTTTCCATCAATTATCAGCTATAAGGTTCTATTAGCCTAAAATATAAAAATACCGCCGGACTAGAACAAATTCCAGTATTTTTAATTAAGAATTGTGCCAATACCTTTATTCGACGTATCACTACACTGATTAGCATATCCTTGAGAACCTGATGTTTGGAAATGTGTTCGAGTTTGTCTTGTATTTAAATCCTGCGATGATAGCATTATTTGTAACTACAGGGCTATTTCTGTATTTTGCAATTTTAAAAAAATTTATTAATTATTTCTTTACTACAAAATATATCCTAGTGTTAAACGGTTAATATCACCTTGCTAACATGGGTTTCTGCAAACCGCTCAACGGTGACCAATTCAGTTCATATCACCCAGTTTTTGTCTATTCACCTTGATTCTCAGAACCAGGTAGATGTTTTGTATTTTGACATCTCTAAGGCATTTGACCGCATTACTCATAGCATCTTAATTAACAAACTGCATAGTTTTGGATTCACTCATAGTTTGGTTTCTCTTATTGCGTCTTATCTTCACGTGCAACAAACTTCAGTACTTTACTTCACACACATATGTTAATTTTATAATTTATAACTACTACATTTAGTACCTTCTACTTTCTTTTTCTGTACTACTGCAGGCTCAAGTAGAATAACAGATCAGGTTTTCATACCTAAATTATCTGAACTTGCGCCTATTGGTTTATATGTGCAATAACTAAACATTGTTTACTTCTACTTGATTATTACTAAACACTACTAAACCAATAAAGACATTATTACTATTCAGATCATCGACCTCAGTACGTCTCATACAATAGTTTCGATTCTAGTATTTACTTTGCAATCTCCGGCGTACCACAGGACTCTAACCTTGGACACCTATTGTTTATTTTATATATCAACGATATAATTAAGGTTATATCGTGCGAAAAACTGTTGTTTGCTGACGATCTTTCATCCTACTACCGCATTAGAAGACTCATTTTCTACAACAACAAATAGATAAAGTTTGTCAGTGGTGTATGTCAAATTGTCTATCATTCAATATTTCAAAATGTAACATTGTTTCGTTCACTTGGAAAAACAAACCCAATAACATTTAAGAAAGAATTTAGAAATTGCAGGTGTTTCTTAGGCGTAAATGCTTTTCGGTCATTGTATTTTGCCTTAATACGATCTAAGCTTGAGTATTCATCTTTATATGGAGTCCTTTATACATCGTCCAAAATGTAGTACTATGCAAAGAAAGTTTTGGAAATACATTTCTTTCAAATTACATGGCATTTACCCTGGTCGACATTGTAACCATACTAAACTGCTGTCTGCCACGAACATCGACCGTTTGGAAAATTGCCGAATAAAAGTGGAATGTTCTTCATAACTTGATACACGATAAGGTCGATTGCCCTGAATTGATACAATATCTTAATTTTTATGTTCCACGTCTGGGTTATCGAGGAAATGACACATTTTATGTACCATTCTGCAAATCAAATTTAATTCAAAAATCACAAATTTATAACGTGTAAAAATTGTAACACGTATTCCAATAGTTTCAAAAAGGCAAGTTTAGACCTTAGGTATTAATCATAAATTAATTTAAGTACAATACCTGTAACAGGGTTTACGTTTGTTTTTACTTTTTCTTTATTGTGGATTTAATTCTTTGTATTATTTAATTCCTGCTATATGTATAATTTTTTTTTTGTAACAGTGTAATTGTATCTTACGTTGTCCTATAATTGGATACTTATATGTATCTGTTGGGCAATGAAATACATTATTATTTGGTAAAGTACAATGGTAAATCTAGTACAATCGTTTTGTTAATATCAAGTAAATTATGATAGAATTTACAAAGTAAAACGAGTTTATTATTCTCAAGAGGTTATAGGCCCAGTCTCGCAAAAGTGTTAAAATTTGTAGATAAAGTGAGAAAACAAAGAAAGATATTCGGGAATGGAGCAAAATATTCAGATGCAATGTCTAAAGTTGAAATGAGAAAACTGCACTATGTGGAAGTTCCAGATAACTGTAATATTAAAAGGGCTATTTGAAATAATGGATGGAAAAATGACAAACCTGAAGCACCACACGAATAAATCGACAAGTGAAATAAAAATGATGCAAAAGCACAAGAATTACCAGTCGCTAGAATGAATCAAGGTGCTCTTACACACACTCTTTCACCTCAAAGAAAATGTGGTCAAAACTAAAATCAGTATACGACAAAGAATCTGTAGTTAGTGTCCATTTGTTGCAACAGAAATTTTTCAAGCTACAGTTTGTCGAAGATTCTATCTCAGTATACATTTCCCAACTAGAAGAAATACGCAATAAATTAAAACAAGCCAGTGAAGATCTGGATTATGTGGAAGTTCCAGATAACTGTAATATTAAAAGGGCTATTTGAAATAATGGATGGAAAAACGACAAACCTGAAGCACCACACGAATAAATCGACAAGTGAAATAAAAATGATGCAAAAGCACAAGAATTACCAGTCGCTAGAATGAATCAAGGTGCTCTTACACACACTCTTTCACCTCAAAGAAAATGTGGTCAAAACTAAAATCAGTATACGACAAAGAATCTGTAGTTAGTGTCCATTTGTTGCAACAGAAATTTTTCAAGCTACAGTTTGTTGAAGATTCTATCTCAGTATACATTTCCCAACTAGAAGAAATACGCAATAAATTAAAACAAGCCAGTGAAGAAATTTCAGACAAAATGATTATAACAAAAATTATTATAGCTTTTCCGAAAATGTTTAAACACTTTAGATCAGGCTGGGAGTCTGTACCGGTAGAGAATCAAAATCAAAATATACATACTGCAGATAGAAGAAGAAGATTTAAATCGACGGAGGAAGTTACAGTACTTGCTGGAAGCAGTCAATTTGAAAATAAACAAACCAATATTAAAAAGGAAAACAGAAAATGCTTTGTCAGAAAATAGGTCATCTTGCAAGATTGCTTCAAAAGAAAAGAAAATGGAAACAATAGAAACTGTAGTTACTGTAAAAAACAGGCCATGTTGTAAGTAGTTGCTGGAAGAAAAATAAAGAAAGAAAAACAAACAACAAAGATGATGACACACCTTTTATTAACGCATTTATGGGATCCTCAACAAAAGTGTTATCTACTGATTGGTACGTAGATTCAGGACCAAGCGAACATGTGTTGGGACAAAAATATGTTTGAAACTGAACTGCAAGATAAAAGTTAAAATTGGAGAGGGCACGGTACTGAATGTTAAAGGTATGGGCAGCGTTATGGTAAATGCCTCTAATGGTGAAACTTCTAGCATCAAAACTATTTTGTCAAATGTACTTTATGTGCCAGAGTTGAAATTTAATCTTTTCTCTGTTGGACGTGCAATGGACAAAGGATTCTCAGTAAAAAGTGTGAATTTTTTGACAAAAATGGTGTAGTTAGATCATGTGCAATCAGACAAAACAAATTATACGGAATGAAGTTCACAGCAATTAACGAAAACGAACAAGGTTCACAGAGGATGTCAGAACTGAAGTTAAATGATAACTCAATATGGTGTCAGTTGGTCGAAAACGTTAGCAAATTCAGTTTTGGCATAGAAAATTAGCACATCAGAATATAAAGCAAGTAAAAATGGTGTTACATAGAAATAATGTCCAGTATATCAATGACGGTGATAATTTTGTATTGTGAAAATTGTCTTGCTGGTAAACAACATCGACGTTCTTATGAGGCTAGTGATTCATGTGCATGAATGAGATCAAGATATTATTTGAAAAACATAGAATAATACATCAAAGGTCAGTTGTATATACGCCGCAACAAAATGGTAGGGCGGAACGCGAAATTAAAACCTTAGTTGAAACTGCACGATAAATGATATATAGAATGAATAAGAACATGTGCGCAGAAGCTATAACTACTGCTTCTTATTGTTTAAATAGAGCAGGAACAAGTTCTATAAAAAATAAATCACCTTTTGAACTGTGGTACAATAAAACTGCAAATTTTAATCAATTTCAACTATTTGGAACTCCAGTATCTGTACATAAACACGTTTGAAGTGGGATGCTAAAGCCAAGCAAGGGATATTTGTAGGATATGGAAAACATATCAAAGGTTTTAGAATTTTTTTACCTGATACTAAGAAAGTTAAGTACCACAAAGATGTGGTATTTCTACCAGAAAATAATGTGAGTGAACAGAAAAATATAAAAAAAATCTGATGTGTGCAACACAAGACCTCACAATACAATGTAATTGATAATTTAAACAAGCACAAGTAAAATTGAAAGAATCTGATGTGTTTTATAAATTATAACTAGTGTAGTTTTTTTTGCTACTAAAAATGTTGTAGTTCTTTCATATCATTAAATTGTTAAATTGTTTTATTTAAAAACTCGTAAGACTTCGACAGAAACAATTAAATATGACGACTCAAAACGTGTCAAATGAAAAAAAAATTTTGACTTAAGGGCCAAAAATTTTTTTCTCCATAAATCATCTCAAATGGTCAGAAATGGATCAAAACTTGTAAATATGCAAAAAAAATTCGAAAATTTTTTACGAAAAGGCCTAACTTTTTTTTTCAAAAATCCTTTCAAATTGCCAGAAATGCCTTGACACGTCTAATAAGATAAGATAAAAAACCTCGTACATTATGTTTCTCCAACCCGAGACGCCGGGACATCAGCCAAACGCGCTGCCACTGCGCTACCGTAGGAGTTCACGAACAAACGAAAAACTTGGTAGATATTCAATTCTAGGATGGTTCACTTAGTTGCCTACATAAAGACGTGCAGGTTTGCTACGAAGAGCCGTTCGTATTATACACTTTATAATAGCCGAAATACTGAAATTCCGCCATTTTGACCGGTCAGTTTTCGCTCAATAGTTCATCATTCCGTCTACTCATGGATCCGAACCTGGGTACTAAATTTCATAACGATCGGATTATCTTTGTGGACGCTATCGCGCTGGAATACATACAGACAGATAGACAGACATACATTTTGAAACTTTCATGTTTGAACCTCTTTTTTTCCAACTTACGGTAAAGCAATTTTAAGTATGGTGGCTCATTTTAAAGAAAATTTAATCCTCATTAATAATACACTGGGATCTATTTTCTATTTTGCGATAATTCACAAGAACTAAAGTGCTGCACTCGATTACAATGCCTCCCAATACTTTCGTATTGTGAGGTAAAAATTGGAGCAACTATACTGATGGATAATGAAACAGAATGAGAAATTGAACATCAAATTGAAAATTTGAATGAAGAAAGGGCAAGTAGATATGGTTTCGAAAATTTAGATGAAGTTTTACTGAAAACGAGAAGTCAGGTACCGATGATATAGGCGCACAAGATGTTATTAGATATAATGTAAGACAAAATATAAAACTCCTAAACGATTTGAATACGGTGAAACTTGTCTATTATCAATAGAGGAAGATTATGGAGAACCTACCATGAAGCCATGCAAAGCAATAATTCGGCACAGTGGAAGAAAGCAATAGAAAAACAGGTAAATGCTTTAGAAGAAAACGAGACCTGGGTAGAAACAGACCATAAAGGTGAAGTTTGCGTAGTTGGATGTAAATGGGTATTTAAAAAGAAGAAAGATAAACGGAGATGATTTTAATTTTAAAGCTAGGTTAGTGGCTAGGGGTTTTCAACAAACCGATTTAACAAATGTTGATATTTATAGTCCGGTGGCCAAATTGACAAGTACAAGAATTTTCTTAGCTCTTTGTAATTATTTAGGATTCAGATCTATCAAGTGGATGTATGCAGTGCATTTTTAAATGCATGAAAAGGTATTTGTTTCTTTGCCAAACGGTTTTAAGTATAAAGAAGGTACGATTGTTAAACTAAGAAAATCCTTATATGGTTTAAAGGCCTCTCCTAAAGAATGGAATAACATTTTCAATAATTCTGTGTTATCTTCAAATTTTACTCGCTCAGAACATGGGTATTGTTGGTATACTAAGTTTACTGAAGAGACTAAAATTTACGTGTTTTTGTAATTTTATCGCAACACTTTAAAACGAAAGATTTAGGTAAAGTAAAACATTTTTTAGGTATGTTAATTGTGCAGAACTTAAACAGAGGAAGTATTGTTATAAATCAGTCTGAATATTTGAAAAAGGTATTGGTAAATTTTGGCATGCAAGATTTCAAACCTAATTGTACTCCTAAGGATTGTAACTTTAAACACGATCTTTTAAAAATGTGGAAAATCTGAAAATTTTGAACTTAAAAATAGGTGTCGCAGATTGATAGGGTCACTAATGTACTTTATTCACTGCCAGATTTAAGAATTTCTTTAAACATACTTAGTAGGTACAAAACACGTGCTACTAAGGAGCTGTGGCAAGCCTTAAAAAGAGTTCTGCGATATATTAAGAGTACTTTAACTTTAAGTCTAGTGTTTCAACCATACATGATTATATTGTGGGATTTACAGATTTAGACTGGGTAGGGGACGGTGTTGAGCGCAAATCAACTTCAGGGTATATTTTTAAGTTTCTAGGTTGTGTTGTATCATGGGCTTCTCAAAAACAGTCAACTGTTGCGTTATCGACGACTGAACCTGAGTATGTTAAAATGTTTACAGATAAATAATCAATCTGCAATAAAGGTTAGTAAAAACCGAGTATTTCATAAAAAGTTAAAACATGTGGAAATTACATTTCATTTTATAAGAGACAAAGTTAAAAGGGCACATATCTGTAAATTACGTAACATCTGAGAAGCAACTAGCAGATATGTTCACCAAGCCTTTGGGTAAGGTGTATTTAAAAAAATTTTAATGAGTTCAGAGTTCAATAGATATTTTGCGAGTCGGTTTACTGTTCTATTTTTAAAAGATGGTAAGAGATTTACAATTGAGGGGGAATGTTGAAGTACAATGGTAAATCTAGTACAATCGTTTTGTTAATATCAAGTAAGTTATTAAAGAATTTTTAGAATTGTCAAGTGTAGTTAATAAATATAAAAATTGTCAGAAATAAAAATTTATCTACACAGTAAAACGAGTTTATTGTTCTCAAGAATTATTATTATTTAGTCAGCAAATGAAAACTTTCGCATTCAAAACACAGCCAGTATTACGACACAAAAATATTTTTAATTCTTTGTTTTCTGCACCTTCTTCTGCACAAACAAATATGCCTAATAGAATGGCAGATGACTATAACAGGCTTTTAAAATTCGACCAGTGATTTCGAGTTTGAATATCACAATTTATTTACGCCGTCAAGGGATCTAGGAAATGACGAGGTTGTGGTGGCTTCCAAAGGACGCTCAAGGATCCTCAAGCAATACATGTCTATGAACCCATACAACGTGGCTTGAAGGTATGGGTCGCTCCTCGTTCCTATTGTGCGTTTATGCTGAACTTCATTGCATACGAGGAAAACGACAGAAATGTAGAAGAATGAACTTTGGGCGAGCGGACAGTTAGGAGTCTAGTCAAAAACTATGCTGGCAAAGGATATTGTATTTATTTCGATAATTATTTTACACCCTTTCATCTGACGGCAAAATTGCTTATGGAAAGCACATCTCGTTGCAGAACCTTATGAGGAAATCGAAAAAATTGCTAAAAAAAGACAAAGAAATGACAGTGGGCCAGTACGATTACGCCAGTAGTGGAGATATTTATGTGCGCAAATGGAGAGATCGAGGAAAAAGTGTTATAGTAGTCAACTGCTTCCGTAATCCCGCTATAACACGAATAGTTACACGCACCAATGAGACAGGTCAAAAAGAAGTTGTGAATTGCCCAGCATCTATATACGATTATTATCAGACTATGGCCGAAATTGCCAGGTTGGGCCAATACCTGTCATGCTTTTAACATTTCCTGCAAGAATCGAATGGTGCTGAAAACTCTTCTACTACTTCTCAGATTCGGCAATAGTCAATAGCTATGTGTGTCATAAACAAATATTTTTTTCTGTCAAAGCTAGCCGTTGAACTATTCCTCCCTTTCTGGACGCACCTGCAGATTCTCCCAAATGTTTGGTGGTTGCTTTGTTAACCACGCCTGCAAGCCTTCGCTAAAAATCTTAAAATACACTTCTCGTCAAAATTACCGAATAATTTAAATTCTAATTAAACTTTGATGGTGAATATTTTTGGAACCCATTAATCAGTTTGGCGACCTTTTCTTCAAATTGTAGGTTATAGTACAGACAATTCAGCCAAGTGACTATCGATTAGCTCTAGAATTAATTTTATTCATATACAAAGTGATTCCCTTTAAAGGAAATTGTAGGGTAAATTTTGTAACACCCTGTGGAGTGAACTGGTCTTTTTACCAACTTTCTACAAAAACTGCTTAATAGAGCCGTTTATTAGTAGCACTTTCTTTTTTAATCACCTTTTATCTTTAGCATTAAAGGAGATACAGACGTTTCTTGTAAACTTATGCACTAATAAAAAAAAACTTATATCTTAATGTTTGAGACTTGAATCTCTAAAAATAATTTACAAAAATAAAAAAAATCAACAATGTCTATACAATAGTTATATAACGAGTCATTAGTAGCGGGTATTACCACCCCTTGCATCATTAATAGCCTGACAACGTAGCGGTATACTTATAGTCAGCTGTCGTATCTTCTTGAGGGAACGGTTGCCAAATCTCACTCGGCCTCACTCCGAGCTCGTTTAGAGCTACAGGTGGCTAGTTGGGTGGGTTGGTTGGTTTCGTGGGCGGGCGTGCGTGCGTGCGTGCGTGCGTGCGTGTGTGTGTGGGTACGTGCGTGCGTGCGTGTAATGAATTACTCTAGTTTATCTGATTCTTCTGACGCCGAAATTTTAGAACTGTTGGAAGTTATTCCTAGACCACGTACATTTAAGGACCGATTAAATGCATGTGAAATGTACAATGATCGTGAATTTAAGGATCGCTTTAGATTTTCTAAGCAATTTGTGCAACAGTTAATACATTTAATGACTGATGATATTAAACCTGTTACAAATAGAAACCATCCTCCAACAACACTCGAACAAGTACCTATAACGTTCAGATTTTATGCTAAAGGCTCATTTCAAATTCTAATTTGAGACGATGCAAACGTACACAAATTTACAGTGTGCAAAGTGATTCCCAAGATAAGTAACCAAATTGCCAGTTTGCGCCCTCATTACGCTGAAGAAGCTAGGGTTTCCTAATGTAATTGGATGTGCGGACGGAACACACATTCCTATACTGTCGCCAGGGGGTTATAACGCTGAAATGTATCGGAACAGAAAGGGTTATTTTTCAGTAAATGTGCAGGCCATCTGTGACTCTACACTAAAGATAAGGGATATTGTTGCACGCTGGCCAGGTTCCGTACACAACAGTACAGGCTCAATTGGAAGCTGGAGGGTATACTAACAGTTACATGTTGGGAGACAGTGCGTATCCCAATCATAGATATTTATTAAGGCCGTTGCTTAATCCAACTAACGGTGGTGAACATAATTATAATGCAGCACACATACACACACGAAACACTGTAGAACGAACCTTCGGTGTTTGGAAGAGGCGTTTTCCATGTCTTTCTCAAGGATTGAGCCTGAAAATGGACACAGTACTATCAGATATAGTTGCAACAGCAGTGCTACATAACATGGCTATTACCATAAATGAAGTTCATGTAGATGAATTTTTTATGTTTTATAGATTTTCTATTTCCAATTCTATTTTCCTCATTTGCTCTGCATGTTCATCTTCTTTTTTCTTCTCTTCCAATTCCATTTTTTTATTTGAAGCTCAGTTTCTTTGATACTTTGATCTGTATCTAATATTTTTAATTTTTTAACAACAAGATCTTCATCATGTTCATCTTTTTTTTTTTCTTTTAATAATGCGCTGCGTAATAGATTCTAATTGCGTTTTCGTTTGGTTTTTAGATAAATACAGTGCTTTTGTTGATGGAGTCATTTCGACATCTACATCGTTATAATTTAAATTTGAAGTTTTTTGTACTGGAATGGTGGTTGATGGGCTTTCACAAATATTTGTCCTCCTACTTACACCTAAACTTGTTAAAGGACCAACATCAATAATAGATGCACCTACACCCAAGTTTGAGGTAGACGAATCACAACATTGGGAAACATCATCTTCATAATATATTTCTAAATTATTAATAGAACCAATGCCATCTGTGTAACAACTTAAAATAACCATTACTATCACATTATTTCGAATAAGTTACTTTACAAAATATTGAGGCATTTACAATACCAGAGTGAAATGGTTTTATTTGACTACATTATTTTATACACATTACCCTTACCCGTATCTAAATAAGGTGCCGAAGAATCGAATTTGTTTTTCATTGGCTCAAATTGTGTTTTTAAAATCGATACTATTTTTTTGTCGATTATATCTGTTTTTCGTAAATATAGGCCTCCTCCAGTTCGGTATTACTCCATCTACAATTAATTGATGTTTTAATTAAGTGATTATTTGCAGTACGTTTCCCCGATTCACTGCTGTCGTTGAACTTGCCGGTCACCTCTTCCCAAGTATCCTACTTCATTTTTATATTGGTCGCATCGGTTTTCTTGTTGTCAATAATATGCAAGTAATCAGTCACAATGTCTGTCAGTAAGTTTTTGTCAAAAGTAGTAAAGTCGCGAGCACGTTTAATTTCTTGCATATTTATGTTGGGTAAACACAAAAACAGCTTGTAACAACAATAAACACTAAAAACAGTTAATAACAATAATCTCTAAACAATAGTTTGCAGCAAGAATACAACCTAAAAACAACAATAAAACAATAAGCACTAAAAAAGGGCTAAGAACTACAATAAACACTAACAATTTAAAAATGCACGGTGAATGTCATACATTAACATGAAGTTAGTTGAAATACAAATCCATCTAACGGTAAACGATAGAACTGATTTATCTTACGATAGTTATCCAAAGATTATTAACAAACAGATAAGTATTCAGAAACCGCATACCCGTTTATCGGCTCGATAACTTTATCGAACCAATAACAATCCAAAAGATATCTATCGCTTCCAGAAACCGGCCATAATAGTGTAAATTTATATGATCAAAAAATAAATCAAACCACACCGCGATTAATTCATTTATGCTCTGCTTAAACTAAAACAAAAATCTTGGTAGAGTTAGACTTTATAGCAACAGAGCTCAAATGAGACCGAATAATAAAATTTACTGAATAATAAAGTACACATTGCTCGTGTCCAAAATATTTTTTGGTGTTTCGTGGTTCGCGTACAGAAAGTAATAACAAGTGAATAAAGTAACTTAATGTACCGTGCCTATTTAAAAAAAATATTCCGCTAATTTCTCTGCTGTTTATTTGCTCGTCCCATCTCCTGAATGCATTAATTTAAAACATTCAAGGATTAATTTGAATGGATATAGTGATACAATGAAAAATAACCCGGTAGTGTCGTACTAAAACAACTAAATCTTGGACATAACAATTTCGAGGTTAGACCCTTAAGCGAAGTACATAATAACAATAATTTGTGAACATTTTTCACGCCTGTAAGTGTGAAACTGTCAAGCTGTTTAGTAGATACCATAATACGAATCAGGTGCATTTTTAATATGCATGTTGAAGTAGTATAAATTCAAGAAAAACAAAAGTTCAATATGTAGATAACGCTCAAGATACTATGAACGAGTTTCTCACAATTACTATGTAAATCGATTGTAGTTATTGAGAAATATCATTAAATTGATAGATTTATGACACGAGGTTTTAGCGGAACATATTTTAATAGCTATGCAACTTTTATTAAAACAGCGCGCTTGTCTCTTTCAACACCTATCATTAAAAGATGAGAGTAATGTAATTGTTTGCAATTTCAATTTTACCGACCGTTACATGTCTTGTTAGTAACATAAAATAAACAAAAACATAATAGGTTGTTACAACGCAAATTGAATAAAAGGTAATTATTTGTTGCAAGAGTACTAATCACAATTGAAAAATTTCCTTTTAAATTAATAAAATAGTGGCTTTTATTTGAAAATTATGTTAACTTTACATGACTGCTTCATAAAGATTCTAATTAATTAGCTATACTGTTGATTTTTATCAATCCTGTGCAAAAACAAAACTTCAAACAAAATTTCAACGACACGCGTTGTTGCTGATATACAGGGCGATTTTAAAATTTGGCACTTGGGACCCCCCCCCCTTCCTATATTTTTGCAAGTAACATAACAATAAACTGAGAACTGATATATTGATAGATATTTTTACGTAGAATCAAGTCGCCTACGTAACGTTTCTATAATTATTGACATTTCTTTAAAATAACCCAAACGTACCCTTTTTAAACGAGACACCTTGTATATGTTTTCACTCTGTGATACCATTTGTCCTCAGTTTTCAAAAATGCATAAAACTCTATAGCTCTTTTCAACATTAAGCTCACAATTTACATTACAAATTTAAATTTTTTAATGGTTGACCGGAGCGGAAATAATAAAAATCGTTTTTTCAAAATTTTATAGGGTAAGGTAGCAACAAAACAATAAAAATAGCTTATAAAAATGTTCAAATTGATGGGCTATTGAGCCCTAAATAAGTTTCACACATTGTTATGATCCGCCTTATTGAATTTAAAATAATAACAGACATCAACTGTAGTACGATAAAAGTCCCATCGATGGCGTAGATCCACCAGAGCTTGATATTGGGTTCTATAAATTTTATTCTTAAGATATCCCCACAGAAATAAATCTAGAACTGACAAACCTGGTGATCTGGATGACCATTTTACAGGTCCATTTATACCTATCCAGCGGCCTGGAAGGTTGTTATCTAGATAGTTTCTAACAATTTCAGCGTTGTGGGCAGGAGCACCGTCTTGTCGTAAATATAATTTGTTTAGATCTGCTAATGGCACCTTCTATTTCCGGTACACTATTTTCCAAAATTTGGAAATATGCAAATATGATATACAATTTCACTACTCAATATGAAACAAGATACATAAAATCCAAGCCTCCCTTGTATTTCTCGTGAAAACAATACATATGGGTTATTTGTTATATAGGGTTGTTTTATGCCGTTTTTTATTCTTTTCTCTCTTTCATGCAAATGAATTTTTTTATTCATTTTTTTATATTGAAAAGATCATAAAGTAAGCAGTAAATTGACGTATTTTTTGCTATTGATTTCGTTAAGTTTAATATCGTAATTCTAATTAAATTACAGTATTGAATTTAAAATGGATTTCTTTGTTAGTCTAAATTGTAAATATCACACAAATTTTCCAAAGTTTAAAATTAAATGCGTAATTTGTTGTTGAGTGAAATTACAATAGAGTTTGGAGAAATATGAGATATACGTAAATTCTAAGACGCTTTTGTATCGAATTTGTGTTAGCGTCAGCATCAGGCAAATTTAGGAAATTAGTGCCAGGAGGTTTTCGGTCTAAAGTACACCGATTCGTTTTGATTGAAATCTATCATTACGGAAGGTGGAAAAGTCATCTGAACTACAATATGAACTAAAGTAACGAATTAAGTGCATGTGTCCGTAAGTGAGATAATTCCGTTGGTTACTAAAAGCTGTTTATGCAGTTTCTATGTGAAAGCGCGATGTGAAAAAATATGGCGCAATAATAGAGAGGATGTAAATGCAAAGGGGAAGGAGGGCGATTAATTAACGAGTCTGAATTTGGACGTCTCCGAGTTAAGCACTCAGGCTTACGCGTAAATCTGTGTTGTGCGATATCGGGCCTGGGAACCATGAACGTTTCGTGAAAGGGGTTTGAGTGCCCAAGCACCTGTTGCTGGATATTTTAGTAGTTCAATTCTCCAGGAATTTTATCGATCTATCGGACCTTTGGGTCAGTTACGAGTTTCGTGAAAGGGTTGTATTTAATCAAGTGCACCCTATTAATGTATGAATTAACACTTATTGCGGATTGACATTACCGAATAATAATTGTTGTAGAAGCACACGCGCACATCGCGTATAATATCGGCCAGCCTTAACAAAGGACTCATTGTAGATAGAACTTGGTAATTATAGTATTACGTGTAAATAATCCCAGGTGCAATAGTTAATGTCACCACTACTCTGAACTGTCAGTTGCCGTGTCAGTTCTGTGTATATAAATTTTATAACTTCGTTAACCAAGTAGTTAAGAACATAACGTTCGTAAATTTGCCATATGGTAATTGCTGCTATTGTTACCAAATAAGAGTATCCAGCGAGAGCATCACCGTGGAGGTTGACTACATCCAAGATGATTTTCGCTGTATACGGGTGGAGAAAGATTAGAAAAGATACCGAGGAGGTAATCTGTTGTCTATTTATTGCGCTTGTGTTTCTTTGTAATTGACATTTATTCACCAAAATTTTAACAAATTGCTTTCACCTGTGTAATGAAATGATTGATTGATTATTTGTATGTACATTATAGATCCAAAGTTTCACGTTGTAAAATGGTTTGGATGAACAGATTTGATTTTCGTAATTGTTCTGAGTTTTAAAAGCATTTGTAGACTGATAACATAAAATTATTTTAAGCGGATGAACGTAGTTGTTTTACTTTTTTAATGTTCCAGTCCATTAATTTTCTTTTAACAAATTGCTTTCACCTGTGTAATGAAATGATTGATTGATTATTTGTATGTACATTATAGATCCAAAGTTTCACGTTGTAAAATGGTTTGGATGAACAGATTTGATTTTCGTAATTGTTCTGAGTTTTAAAAGCATTTGTAGACTGATAACATAAAATTATTTTAAGTCCAGAGTAAATGAACTTGCAAGCTTAATTCCGAATAAATGAGCGATATTTAATATCCAAATTACCATTTTAGGATAACAGGCATATAAATTGATGCGGCGTAAATTGTATATTAGTATTTATTGTGTTTTGTTTAATAGACGGTTGGTTTATTGAATTTATGAGCATTACTTTGTGATCTCTTCCCCAAACAGCGAGAACCATTAAAACTTTGGTATTTTAGAATTCAAGCAAAATATGATTTCAGTCAAGGTTAATTTTGTTTATTAAATATTTGTTATGAAAGTGATCTTTTGGTAAATTCAGGATCTGAAGTGATTCACTTATTTACATTTATTTTTTTTATGGAGCAATCATTTAAGTAACGAATTAAAGTTTGTAACAGCGTTTATTTAACTTTGTGTTTGTTTATCTTTGGAGTAAAATTGATGATAACATTTTAGTAGATAACTAGCTTTTTCGCGGAGATATCACTTTTCAATAATTAGCTAAAATATTTAGTGTTTGATTTTGCGTACTTTGTTTAAATGCGTTGGAGTTCAGTATAACGTAAAAGTAGGTTAAAGAAGGTCGCTGGTAGAACGGCTAATTTGCTCACACGCTTCAGTAATGTTTGAAGGTATGATTATTTTTAAGATTTGTGTTATACGTAGACACCGGATACATTAACTTCATGTGGGGTTACGCTCGCGTTCAGGTAAGTGAGAATTTGTCTGTTTGGCCGACTATACCTGCACGTGTGCTCAGGTGTATTTTTCCGATTTTGTTTTAATAACAGTCTGTCACCCTATACAAGACTTTATCAAGATTGTGGTTCACCTTGATTTGCGACTTTCGGTAATACGATAAACCACCCCAAATATTTAAATTCCGAAATACGCCCACGGCTCCAATATCCCACCCCTAATTATCTGTTACGTCCCGTGTTAATTCCGTTTTCACCTGTAACAGGTTGTTGTTTTTCTTCAGCATTTTCTTTCGATTCTTTGTCGTATTTTTATTGTTCTTCGCGCCTAATGAAGTAAAATATGAAGTAGCTATCAGAGGTGGTGATTTAACGTTAAGGGTAACAGCATTACGCGCGTTGTTACGTAATATTTTGAACGAAGAAGGTGGCGGTAAAATTACGCCATGTCCCGATTGCTATTGAGGAGACTAAAGTTGGATTAGAAAGATTATTAGATGAGGTAAAAATTAATCCGTCAACGAAAATTTTAGCGACTATTGAAACAAAAATGAAACATTTGTTAGGCAGAATTAATAATTCAGTTCCAAAAATTGATACCGACATTAAAATTAAAGAAACTGTTTTTATCAAATTGCGTTATTTCAATCTAGGTATAAAATTTTGGACAAACGAGTTTTGTTTTGAAAAGTTCACCGTTAGAATCGTTAGGCCATAGTTCAACCAATGATGATCAAAATTCAAATACCGATTTGCAGTACCTGTTAATAATCAAAATTTACGTACTTCACTTGTTACCAACAATATTGAGAAAAGTATACCGGTTTGTAAATGGAATTTGACATTTTCTGGGGATTCTAAGTCATTATCATTAAGTGCTTTTTTCTAACGGATTTCGAATTACAGATTTCACAACGTGTGAATGATAATCAATTGTTTTCGAAATGTTTCGATTTATTTACGTGTAATCCATTGGGTTACGTGCGATCTGTTAGGGAAGAGGTTAGGACTTGGGGTGAGTTGATGAAATTGCTGAAAATTCAATTCCATCCAATAGATTATGACGATTGATTACTGGAGGAGATTAAGCGTCGTACTCAAGGTAGTGATGAACCTATGGGAATTTATATCGCTGTTATGCGGGCCTTATTTTCGCGCTTACATGAAAAGTTATCGGAGGATAGACAATTACGTATTTTACGGAAAAATATCGCACCATCTTATCAGGTACAACTTGGCTTACCACAATTAACGATTTAATTAAACATGTAAGACTAATCAAAGAACATGTTCAAGCAATGAATAGTTATGTACCGCCTAGTCAGAAACGTTCCGACCTAGAAGCAGATTTAGCTTACATGGAAGAAACCCCTCCGGTTGTTGTTCATAAGAGCAAGGGAGTACCTATACAATAAGTACAGGTGATTTCTCGTGAGATGAAAATTTGTAAAAATGAAAGCAAATCGTACTGTAATTGCCGGAAAACCGCACATCTTGCGTCACAATCTAAAGATGATAAGAACCGATACTGTTATCGTTGCGGGGAAGTGGATTTTACGGCGAAGAATTGTCCTAAGTACTCAAGGTCAGGAAAGAGAAGACAATAAATAACCGTTGTCTTCGAAAAGATTTGTAAAGTCGGCAGTGTTTTATAATACGTTACGGTCAAAAAATGAAGCCAATTTTTCGAAAAATGGGATTGTACTTGATAACGTGTTTGATTCCAAACATTCTAATGAGCGACCATTTGTATTTGTTTAAATTTTCGGACAAGAATTATTGGGATTATTAGATAGCCGGTCATCGAAGACTATTATTGGCAGTAAGGGGTGGAAGGAATCAAATCATTTGGGGGTCAAATTAAATCAACAGTTTACGTCAACTTGTTTCGTGGCCAATCTATTAGGAGCATCGAGTCAACTACCATACCTATCGAAATTAAGGGGAAAATTGTAATTACAAACGTTCTTGTCGTACCGGATATGCCACATCAACTTATTTTGTAAGTGGATTTTGGGAAGCAAAGTAATCGTCCCGGACTTACGCAAAGGCGAATGAAGAAAATTTGGAGGTAATTGAGGCTTTAGAAAACCGAAAGCCTGAAATACAATCCCGATTAGACCTGATTAGCGATCACTTACAAAGATTAGATAATTTACTTACCGAATATCTCACGTCCATTGAGAGCAAAAAGATTGGGTGTACCTCATTGGTGGAACATCATATAAAGAGTAATAGCGAACTTATTAAGCAATGTTAGTATCGCGTATCGCCGAATTAGAACAGATGCTAAAGCTAGAAGTGGTCGAGAAATCCACGAGTGCTTGGTCGAGTCTAATTGTTTGGTGAAGAAGAAAGATGGTAGTTACCGAAGTTATGTAGATTTTCGAAAAGTGAATAAAGTTACCGAAAGGGACGCGTATCCGTTACCTCACGTATCGTTAATTTTGGACAGGCCATCTCATCTTTGGATATCAAATCCGCGTATTGGCAAATACCAATGGTGGAGAATTCCAAACAGTATACCGCATTTACTGTGCCCAACAGGGGATTATTTCAATTCAAATGTTTACCGTTCGGTCTTGCTAACGCGCCAGCTAATTAGCAAATGTTTATTAATCGCGTTTTGGGTCCCGAATTAGAGCCGTATGTTTTCGTCTATCTCGATGATACGATTATATGTACGCCTACTTTTGAAAAAGATATGGGGTTTTGCAGGCGGTTTTTCGTCGATTTTCTGAAGCAGGAATTAGGTTGGGCAGGGACAAATGGACCTTTTGTCAATCGGAATTACTCTATTTAGGTTATGTAATTAACGCCGATGGGCTACCGGTTGATCCGCATAAAGTTAGTGCCATCTTGAAAATACCGACACCTAGGAATCCTACCGAGGTAAAACGTCTAATTGGTTTAGCGAGTTGGTACCGTAGATTCAGAATTCAGAATTCAGAATTTTTCGACAATTATCGCACCTTTGACAAAATTGTTAAAGAAATTGGCAAAATTTGTTTGGGATGAAGACTGTGAGAAAGGTTTCGAAATCATTAAAGATTGTTTAGTTTCCGCAACTATACTATCGTCCCCCGATTTTTCATTACCTTTTACGGTTCAGACAGGCGCTTCAGATTTCGGAATTAGTTCAATATTAACGCAGCACATCAAAGCGCGTGGGTTGAGAATTTTAGGCGCTTCCAATAAATCTCTAAATTCGCATTTTGGTCTTCACTCATTTTTCAATTCTCACATGCTGTATAATCGGGAAAACGTTATACACATCTAATCAATCAATATTTTTAGTAAAAATCCGTTTTTTATTCGATTTTCTTTTTGCCATCTTCTATTAAAATTCGCCAAAAAGCCTAAGTTTGTTTGTGAAAGTTTCTTAATTCGGAATCCCCGCATTTCATAAGTTTTCCAACAAAATGGAAAATATCTGGTCGTATAACACCACACGACCTTCCAACCTACAAAATGGAAATTAAACAGAATTGTAATAATTTTAATAACAATATTTTTAGGATAATTATGCAACCTCTTTTATAATAAGTTCATTACGAAAATAAGCAACATTGTAAAAACAAAAATAATAATGCACGTCAAACAGACGTTTAAAACTTCATGTTAGATAGAAGTTAATAAACATCTAGATGCTAACATAAAAACTCAAAAGAGATGAAGTAATTGTAATTATAATATTTTTAGGATAACTGCAACTTGTTTTTTATACGTTCATAACGAAAACAGTCAACAAGTAGAAACAAAAACAATAATGTATGTTAGAATGACGTTTATAACTCCGTGTCAGATAGAGATTAAGACATAAATAATTGTTAACTTAAAAAACAAACAAAAAAGATATCAATAATACCGTTTAACAACATTTTCATTCATATTTAATAAATTCTTAGACTTACCTTGCGTTATATTAAGAAACTTTATAAAGAGAAGTAATGTAAAATCAAATTTTCTTTAAAAAATATGTTTACACTTTTTCTTATAATTCTTATTCACATAGCGAAAAAAATTTGAACTAGCACTTAAATTCTACCTTGGGAATTTTTTGCCGCTAAATTATGCGTCGCACAGTGGAGCAAGAAGCTGAAACAGTTGGCAAAAAATATTTTATCATTTATTTGAATCTGTAAATATAAAGTATTTCTATAAATAATAGATATTTATGTATTAAGGGCATAATCAGAAGATTATGGCTCGAGGGAATGATAAAAGCCCGACGCGAAGCGGAGGGCTTTTATATTCCTGAGAGCTATAATCTACAAGTATGCCCGTGGTACATACAATGTTTTATTTTATTTTGCACCATGAAACTGGAACAAAATTTTAAAAAGATTCAGTATTTTCGGCAAGTTTTTAAATGCAAATGCAGTGAAATAAAGTCGACAGTAGGCTAATTTGTTGTTACTAAGATACTGTGATGTTGCTATTATATATCATGTCATGTGTTTGCTGTCAATCATGCTGCTTAGCATCAATGACATTTCCGTGCTATAAAGACCACATTACGCCCGCATTTGGAGGCGTATAAAGAACATTATGGTGGCAAAATAAAATAAAAGTGATTATACACTGTTACGTCATATATTTGCAGTGCAGGGTGATTAAATAAGAGCGGAGACCAATTATATCATATCATTTATTATAAAATTTATCAAACATACTGTACCTATACAAAATTTATAATTATTTATTAAGGTCTACAATTTAGTATTAGAGAATTAGTAAACAACACTTTTAGATAAAAAAAATATACAAGTTTAGGGAAAAAGTGAAAAAAGACAAACTGAAAACTTTTTTGTTTTTAAATCGAACAGCTATAATTCCCACTCTTATCATCATCATCCTTATAATTGTTATCTCCAAATACGTTGGCGGATGATGCTTTAAGTAAATCTATTGCTTCTCTTGGTAACTTTCGTATTTTTGTCTGCGTTTTCTTTTGTTTACAAGTGATCACAGGATCATAACTTATTAAAAACAAATTAAAAATGTCTGCATTGGTTTTGTCGCGACTAAATTTTCTAGAATAATTTTCTCTTTATTCCAGGCCTCTTGCGCTTCCTCGGTCAATTGTCCTATGGGCAAGAGGGCCCAGGATATAATTTCTGGTCCATGGATCAGATACTTGTGCAAAGTGGGGTGCATATTGTACCAGGGATATACCTGGTGGTCTCATGAGCATATTGACGATATTTTTCTACATCTATATCAAATCCACTAGTTACCACAACCATTATGATGTGCAGTTTTTTTTATCACATCCAAATCTATGCATGTGATTGCAGCACTAAGTTCCGCGTTTTGGAAGAAAACGCCTGGCAGTGTTGGCATCGTTTGTGTTTCCAAAACCGAGCTTAGGCTTATCAACAATTAAACCACAACCATCTTTATATTCTTTGAATTCGAGGTTTATTTTGTGCTACAATTAACTTATCTGCATGGCCACGAGCTTGCCATTTTGCTAGAGGTAGTTTGTATGATAAATGTAAAATTCGAACATTCGAATCCACCCATGTAAAACAGAGAAACCGAATGCTAAACTCTTTATTTTTCTCAAAGTCATTTCGTCAATGTTGTTAAGTTGTTGCACCACATATAAAGCATCGCATCGTTGACGCTGTTTCAGTGAGTGCGTTGCACACTTTGCCGTCAACCATAGCAAATATTAAAAGGTGACTTACTTTCAGTTGCCTCGATTGAATTATAACGTTACTGACACAAAGGCTTTTTACGTCATCTTCGATTATATTTTTTTCCGCAATAGAGAGATTGGTGGATTCCTTTATGAATTCTATTTTGATAGGTCTGCAGAACCTAGTTGATCCAAGGCGCAGGTTTTGCCATATAATGGCTTTTCCAGAAGTTAGTCGAAGTGGAACCAAACATATGATAAATACAGCTGAATCGCTGGCTTCTGAGTCGTAGAATGCTTGCTTATAAGAACTGTGTCCCGAATATCTATCAAAGCGCCGTTTTGAAAATAGAGTCAATTGATCCGCTTCTTCAGTTTTAAGACGTTCAATAACAGAAAGTTAAGCATAATGGCTCTGTGGTATGATCTAACAGAGCCTGTAATTTAACAGAAGCACTAGTTTCAGAAACTGTTATGTCTTTAGGATAGCACAACGTTTTGGCAGCTTGTACAGTTTTATAAGAAGGAAATTTTTCAGGAGCATTTTTCCTTATTTTATTATACTGTTCACGAGAGAGCTTGGCATCTATTAAAACTGCAAGAGCATCTTCACCTGACAAAGGCTGTATTTGTGCATTCAGAGATTTCTTATAGGCCCCTCGATATGTGTTAGCTGGCGCTGGGCTTAATGTGGTAATATCTTTTAAAACTTTCGAGGCCTGTACTTGTCCTTTCGCTCTTAAACTTGTACAAGTAGCATATGATAATAATGATCCAGAAGTGGAACGACTTTAACCTTTTAGTTCGTTCGGAACACAAATCGAATGGAATTGATGGTCGACCGCGTTTATTTTCTGAGACACGTTTTGTAAAGCGAGGGAACGAAAGCGATGTTTCAAGCCAGTTCTTATTTGTTTACTTAAATTTTTCATCGATCTTACATGCTTTGGTCCATCTCGATCGAAACTCCTCATCTTAATCTTTAAACTAATGTCGTACCTCTCGTTACAATTTGTTCGCTTCTTCAGCTCTTCTAGCATAAATTGAAATTGTTGCTCAAAACCTTTTGCTTCAGAACCGCTCATAATTTCTATCAAATCTTTTCTGAATACAAACATTGCATTTGCACTTGTTTCTAAAATAAAAACATTAAATTCGAGATGCGTGGAAATCTAAGAGCACGCAACGCAAGGGCAAAACTTTAATATCGAAAAATATAGATAACTGATAAGGTAGCAAAAAGTAGCAAAATGTGTAATGGTTACTTTATTCTTGTAACTAAAGCCTGTCCGGTAGAACTGAACGGGTATCGGATTAACAAGGAGGATTGTCAATATATGGTTCTATTGTGCTTGAAACCGCCTTAATGCTTTGCTGTCTCGTACTTATTGTACGTGACAAAGAAAGATGGATATATTATGAATAATGCCTCTATTTCTGCCGAACAAAAGCGTTTGCAACTTTCACACATAATGACAAGGCAATAAGAATCAGATGCAGGTAGAATAGAAATTCAATAGGTATAATAAAATGCCAGTGGTTCTCAACACTGCTTTAACATTACATTTAAAATTTATGGAAGAACTACTAATTTTATAATAAACATTTTATAAAAAGTCCATTCAGTAAATAATAATATTCGATTAAAGTATAGAAGTATTCAAATATTACATTTAGTTTTAAAGTTCAATGTATACTAATATGAGTAATGACGTTTATAGTGAACTTTCAAATTACAAAATTGTAAATCAAATATAATATGCATATACTGTAACAATAAGTAATTTAATAATAGATTATTATACATTTAGTAGTACAATATAAAAATAAAACAACTGCAATATTATATATATCATTAATGTTGAAAGTTTACATTTTCATATAACCATTAATATAATGCCGAAAAGTTGAGTAAAGAAATTCGCGAATTAGTTTTAAATACAGTCGATTATTTTAAAGAAGAAAAGAAAATGGTGGTCCACTATTATCTACATTTTCTGTTCGACAAAGAACAGCAAACGCGTTAAAACTTTCGGTTTCGACGGTGGGGAAAATCTGTGCTTTAAAAAAAATGGCGGCGAGTTGGAACCTCCAGTGAAAAAACAGCGTGTCAAACTTTGCACTACAGATTTTCCAGAAAATGGAAAACAAACAATTCGTGCATTAATATACGAGATGTACGCGAAGAAGGAACACGTAACGTTAAATTCATTATTAAACTTCTTAAAATTGAGAACCGCGTATGAAATAGGAAAAACCAGTTTGGCTCTAGTGTTAAAAATATGGGCTTTAAATTCCAAAAACCAACAATAGACGCGGTTTGTGTGAACAAAGCCACATTGTCGCCAAAAGAAACGTTTTTCTGAGAAAGTATCTCAAAATCTTAACTCCGAAAGTTCGAGACAGTTTGTTTTACAGACGAAACGTGGATATTTAGTAAAGGTAGTACGTCAAAATGTACTTGGCAAGATAACAGTGCAAAGAGTTTACATCAACCGAACAAATCATCAGATGGAAAACGATTTATTATCATTGAAGCAGGTAACAGAAACGGTTTTATCGACGGAAGTCAATTAATTTTCGGTACAAAAATAAATCATTAGATTATCACGATAATATGAACGCAGAATTGTTCGAAAAATGGTTTGAGGAATCACTTTTACAAAAATTAGAGGAACCATCAATAATTGTCCTTGACAATGCGAGTTATCATTCTCGAAAGGCAGAGAAGGCAGTCAAAGTTTCTTGGAAAAAGAAGAAATACAGCAATGGTTAACCGCTAAAAAATAGCGTGGGAAAATTTTATGACAAAGGCAGAGTTAGTGGAATTGGCCAAAAGAAACAAAGTAGACCAATGCGAAAATATGTAATCGATGAGCTAGCTCTATCATATGGACATGAAGTTTTGCGCCTGCCCCGTATCATTGCCATTTCAATCCAATTGAGTTGGTATGGGGCATTACTAAGAACAAATACGACAAAAGTATCGTTGCGACATCCGGAAAGACGAAGATGTTCTTAATACGTGGAACGACGCATTAAAAACAGTTAGTGCGGAAATATGGCAAAAATGTATTGATCATACGGATAAAATAATTAAAGATACTTTTGTTAATGAAGAGATTGTGGATGAAGTAAGACCTCTTATTTTCACAGTTAACACTGAAGAAAGTGATGACGATGATCTTTTCCAAGATTTGGATGACTCAGGAAGTGATGAATCTGAAGCCGAATGACAATTATAATTTTTACATTTAATTATAAAAGTATATCTTTGTAATTTAATTAATATTTACTAACTATAATAAAAATGTATTTGTTATTGTTGTTATAAGTATAAGTGAAAGGTGTCAATTGAAATTACTTATAGGTAATTAGTAATCGATTATTATTTTTATTATACAAAAGTTGCATTTCTTCACAAATTATATAATGTTAAAGCAGTGTTGAGAACCACTGGCATTTTATTATACCTATTGAATTTCTATTCTACCTGCATCTGATTCTTATTGCCTTGTCATTATGTGTGAAAGTTGCAAACGCTTTTGTTCGGCAGAAATAGAGGCATTATTCATAATATATCCATCTTTCTTTGTCACGTACAATAAGTACGAGACAGCAAAGCATTAAGGCGGTTTCAAGCACAATAGAACCATATATTGACAATCCTCCTTGTTAATCCGATACCCGTTCAGTTCTACCGGACAGGCTTTAGTAGGTATTTGAAAATAAATGATTCGAAACTCGATCCCCGTGGATACAGAACTAAACACTCAATTGTTTGCAGCATATATCATAATTGTACCACACACTTTATTATCATTTTATTGTGCATATACTGTTGCAAATTAATCATGCCAAACAAAATAAAAGTTATCAAAATACAGTTATATACCTGAATTTGTAGGTTCCATAATCTAAGTTATGCCACACTAAAATAAAAAATAATAATAACAACTATCAAACAGCTTGGCTTCTAATCAACTTCGGCAAGCTTCTGCAGTGCCGCACTGTAGTGACAAACGAAATACGTTTTCGAGTATTTCAATACTGTTCAAGTGTTCCTTGATAATGAATCTAATAAGGGGCATTAGCTAATTATTAATATGTTGTATTGACGTTTTTGGATTTTTTTGCCAACTTTACGAGCATTTCTGCCCCACTGTGCGTAGAACATAACTAATCGATATGTTTAAGGTCTGTATCTAGGTATTTTTATATCTTTGAAATATGCAGCTGTTCAGAAATATTTGATAAAAGTCAAAACTGCCCCTAATAAACGCCCTCCCCGCAGATGGACGTCTCCCAGAATCTAATCAGCTCCATGCGAAATGAAAACAATCTTAAATACAACATTTTAAGTACATAGGTGTATTCGTTCTGGGGTTATCGTGGATACTAACTTGGCCAAAAGATGTAAAATGAGCTAATAAGTTGATCCAGCGATAGTGCAAAAAAGTCGATTACATAACCATCCATACCTACATATATATATATATATATATATATATATATATATATATATATAAGTTGGAAGGTAAAAATGTATTTGTAATTTTCTCAAATTACATGTTTAACTTCCAACCTACATACAGGTATGGAAAAACATTATTGCGGGTCTGACTTATAATAACCTAGAAACAAACCCAATAAGCATTATATGAGTGTGACAGAGACATAACTTTACCGATGTTGGCACTTGTACATATTTGCATGTAGGTACAAAATATGAACTACTTAAGTCTCCTTCAATCTAGCTACAACATTTCTAACTAAACCAAAGTAATTAAGATGATGTCGAAAAGTCGCGTGTTCTTTGAAACTATTAAGTAAAAACTTTACACTTAAACATTAAATGATGATACCTCAAACATCGAAGTTTATTGTAATTGTGAATTTATGACATGGTTCGATTACTACTCAGAAGAACCAAGAAGAAACTTACGAGAGCTACAAACAAGAACAACATTTACATTGATAGTATAACTTAAGTTTAAGGTTTAACTTTAGCATTATAATTCTTATTGAAAAACCACTATTTTTAAAAATGAACAGAATACACTTTTTTCAAAATTCTATAAGATTTTCGAAAAAACCTCCACCTTGCGCAAGGCAGTAATCCAATCTGTGATAAAATTCAGTTCGGCTGTTTTCCAACATTTCTTGGGTGATGCTGTTTAAAGAATCTGTAATTTTGACACGAAAGTTCATCCAAATTGTTAGCATGTTCATGCATGTGCCCATAAATTTGCTGGGATACGTATCCCCAAACAAAAAAGTAGTTCGACGCGATATCAGGTAAGCGAGGAGGATATTTAATAGTACCTTTTCCACTAATAATACGGTTAAGGAACGTAGTTTCCAAAAACTGTTGAATTCTTATTGCAGCATGAGCAGGACAGCCATCTTCTTGATACCAAATGTCATCAAAATTTACATTGAGGCGTTGAACAGCTGGAACTATCTGGTTTCTCAACAGTTCTAAATATTTGTCCTCATTCAAGTTTCCGTTGATAAAAAATGGACCAATTATGGAATTGCCTAAAATTCCTGCCCACACATTAACTAAAAAATTTCTTGTGTAGTTTGCAACTTATGGCAACGGTATTTATTCCTTTTCAAGATATTGCGAACTGTTCTTGGTTCAATATTCATTTCTTCAGCAATTTTTGTACTATTGTACGGGAAATTAGTTTCTGCTAAACTACACACTGCAATTTCTTGGAGATCGCGCTCTTGGTTCAAGTTACGACCAGGATGCTCACCATCATTACCATCAATGCTACTCCATTTTCTACAATTATTCAAACATCCACATCTTTCAAATTTACAAATAGTACGCATAATCGTACTTTCTGATGGAATTGGCATGTTTTCAAAAGAAAAAGCAAACCTGTCCATTATTTCTTGTGCAGTGCTTTCTGAATAATACCACTTAATAATCTGTATTTTTTCTTCAGAGGAATACATGAGTATTGTGTCGGACTTGCAAAAACACTGATTTTCAATTCTCGTTGACAGTAGCAATTAAATGTATCATTCATACTAGCCTACTCAAAAGACGCATGTATGGCATCAGCGCTTTTAGTTTCTTGTGTATTCTATCACACTTAGCAGGTGAACTGATTGTACTGTGTCTGTTTTACTTATTATAAGTCAGACCCACGATAATATTTTTCCATACCTGTATACACATGTAGGTATAGAAGGTTATGCAATCGACTTTTTTTTCACTATCGCTAAATCGGCTTATTAGCTCAATTTAGAACTTTTGGCCAAGTTTCGCCAAGATCGATCATGATGTCTTGATGTGGGTGTGTGTCTGTGTATGGATGTATGTTAGTATTCACTCCAGAACGAAAACACATACGTACTTAAAATATTGTATTTAAGCCTGTTTGCTCTTCGCACAGAGCTGATTAGATTTTGGGATCACGGTAAAGGCGGCGAGGGGGTTTCTTGGGGAGGGGGGTATTGGAAAGGGTGTATTCGGGGTGGTGGTTTCGGGTTTATCAAATATTTTTTTACCAGCTGCATATTTCAAAGATATAAAAATACCTAGATACAGACCTTAAACATATCGATTAATTAAGTTCTATGCAACTTAAATTTTGGTTTAAATAATGGTTCAAACTTTTTCAATATCTGAATAACGATTCATTTTATAAGAAAAAGTGTAAACATATTTTTTAAAGAAAATTTCATTTTACATGACTTTTTTTATAAAGGTTCTTAATATAACGCAAGGTAAGTCTAAAAATTAATTAAATATGAACGAAAATGGATAAACTGTATTATTGATATCTTATAGCGGAATTTTTTTTAACTTAACATATACTTATGTCTAATAATCACTATCTGACATGAAGTTTTAAACGTCATTCTGACATAGATTATTATTTTTGTTTTTAGAATGTTGCTTGTTTTCGCTATGAACGTATAAATTTTTTAAGTTAGCATCTACACGTCTTTAACTCTTTCAAGGGCAAGAAAATCGATACAAAAAAACCCCTAGAGGGGCAGAGAAATTCAAATTAAAATTTATTTTTTTAAATCGTATTTTTTGTTACATGTGTTATAAAAACTAGTATTTACTCTGAAAAAATCATTTTTAAACTCATATAACATAATTAGAGGTAATTTAAATGTGGTTCAAAATACAGACCACCGCACAAATAAAGTATTTTAAAAATAAAATTTATAATTTTATAATTATTTTTTGTGAAATTTTTGGTAGCATTTTTTGTCTTTTCCTAAACATAATGGCACTGCAAAAGGAGCACATCCAGTTTGTGCGAACAGGTAGTTTTTTGGTACTGCAAAGTCCACATCTTCTTCTGGTAGTTCGCTCAGGTTGGTGTGCAGATTGCTCTTGACGAACTTCCGGAGGCACATATGGCAATAATTGCAGGCGAGGACTCTCTGGTAGAAGGTCTACTTTGGTCTCTTGCAAGTAGAGTTTCACTTACTAAACCATCAACAATGCGCCTTCGAAAATCTTTCATCTTCATTTGTGGCAAGTCTAGTAATTTGTATATTATAAATGCATTAACTACGGATGCATCCAAGAACTAAAAAAATATTCTATGGTACCATTTATGACTTTTTCTATCTATTTTATAAGTAGACAACAGCTGGTTAAATTTGTCCACAAAATTCATGTTTTTGTTGTAATCAAAAAGTGCCATCGGACATGGTATATTGGTTGTTGTGCCGTCCTTCGCTCTTCTCTTTACTTCTGTGGTTTCTTTAGGGTCATGAAAATTCGACAAAATATGTACGGACCTTTTGTCTTTCCACTTGACCATAGAGAGCCCGGAGTTGCTGTCATATTCACCTCGTTGCATATCTTTGTCCGATGTAAATTGAGGAAGATCTTTTCTATTTGAGTTAACTGTTCCACAAGCAAAAAACTTTTTTGACTTTAATTTTTCCATTAGCTCTACACTGGAAAAATAATTATCAAAAAAGAGCAAATGATTTTTTTTCAGCAAATTCCTTTGTAAGATTCAGTACAACTCTTGCAGCTAAATTTTTTTCGACTTTCCCTGGTTGCAATTTGCTGGTGTATATTTCAAATTTATGACAGTAACCATTTTTATCAGCCAACATCCATACCTTATAGCCCCGTTTGTAGGCTTTTTAGGCATATATTGTTTTATTGAACTTCTGCCCTTGAACTTAATCATAGATTCATCAAGAGCAAGTTCTTTTGTGGGTGCCATACATTTTGCAAAACTGTCCGAAATATGTCTTAGCAACGGTCGCACTTTGTATAATTTTTTGTCAACTTACTGTCACTGTTTTGACAACAGTAGGTGGCATTTTCTGTTTAATGAGTCTAACTGAACGGTAAGTAATTTACTTACCGTTCAGCGAACAGTAAGTGAAATTCATAACCTTGATTAGCAGAATTTCTGACACAATTATTTTACAAGTCACATTAATATTCAGGTTACTAATGAAACAATTCATACGCTTGTGGCTCGGCTTGTGGTCATCTTTTAAGCAATTTTGAGATATAATAAAATGTGTTTTGCCTACATTTTGCCATCAAGTGTATTGTTGATCGCACAAAAAATAGCATAAGCATTTCGAACAGTAAAGAGTTTACGGATCTCCTCGCGAAGTCGCCAAACATTGTCGTCGATCGGTAAACTGTCCTTACTGTTCTTTTTTTTTTTTTTTTTTTTAATCTGAGGCATCGACAACCAAGGTCATTAGCCTATTTATGTGATAAATTTATACTCTAATTCGACTATTTTGTTTTATCAAATTTTCCTGTATAGTCCGATTTGTGTTATATACTCTATCACTCTCCTTAGATGGCAGTATTCATTTGATGCAAGTAGTTGACACACGTCCTCTTCTAGATTCATAGTTCGTTTAATAGCAGCGTATTTGGGGCAATCTTTTAATATATGCGTTGTTGTTAGTGGCTCATTGCAGTCTATACACTCGGGTGAGTCGGTTCCAGTTAGTAGATGTGATGATGTGATTTGACTATGCCCGATCCGTAGTTTTGTTATTATTGTTCTGGCTCGTCTAGTCAATTCATTTGGCAACTTCCATTTATTTATGTGATTTTTGTATCTGGATAGTTTGCTTTGGGTGTTATTCCATTGATCTTGCCATTTTATGCATATTTAGTTTTTAACAAAAGTTTTAGCGTCGTTTGGTGTTATATCTTCTATTGATATTTCGTTTAAAGCGATTGCTTCCTTAGCTGCAGAGTCAGCGATCATATTTCCTTCTATATCTGAATGACCTGGGACCCATACTAGTATAGTTTTCTTATTTTTTAAATTTGTGATGTCATTTATCTTATTTTGAATTGCTTGTGTTACAGGGTTTTGGGAGTTGTAGGTGTTTATCTCTTGTAGTGCTGAAAGCGAATCTGTGCATATTATGCAATTTTTATTTACGACTGATTCACAGTATGTTATCGCCCTTCTTATAGCATGTAGTTCTGCAGTATATATACTATTGTATTTTTGTAGTTTCCACTTGAAGGATATGCCATCTACAAGGAATGCATATCCTGCTCCAGACGGGGTTTTAGAACCGTCCGTAAATATTATTAATGGGCTTGTATATTCTTGCACTATTTGATTAAATTTGTTTTAATAACTTGTGGACTTGTGCTGTATTTGTTGAAAACTGTTAGGTCTAGTCGTATTACGAATTCGGAGGTTTGCCATGGTGGAATGTTACAGAAAGCAACGTGTGCTATTTGTAAAGTTGGTATTTGTAAGTAAGTTCTATACTCCTTTGCACGAACGCATAATGGACGAGTTACAGTTGGTTTTTCTGGGTATCGTTGGATGCGTTGCTCATTTCTAAAAATGTCGGTGTTTTATGGTGTGCTTTGAGTTTACATTTATTTCGTATTTTAGGACGAAATTTTGTCTGCGGAACGATAATGGCATAATACCTGATTCGCAGTGTAAGCTTGCCGATGGACTAGTTCTAAATGCACCAGTAATGTATCGAAGTGCCCTGCCTTGGATAGAGTCTAACACTTTTAATCGTGATGGCCTTGCCGCTCCGTAAACACCACAACCGTAATCTATTCGAGATAGAACTAACGATTTATATATGTTGGCAAGTATCTCACGGTTTGAACCCCAGCTGTTGTTAGACATGCATTTTATGACATTCAACGCTTTCTTGGCTTTTGTTGCGGTTTCATTTATTTGTTTTCTGTATGACAATGAACTATCGAAGTGGAATCCTAAAATTTTACAGAGTTTTCACATTTTATTCTGTTGCCTTTTAAAATAATTTTGGTCCTCTGTGAGGAGTGCGAAGTCTACAGAAATGTACGCAGACGGTTTTATCGTTTGAAAACTGGTACCCAGATGATTCTGCGTTCTCGTTAATTTTATTAATTGCGGGTTGAAGATGATGCTCGATGGACGCAATTGTTTTCCCTGCGAAGAAGATAGCGAGGTCATCTACGTACATGCATTTTTGGATTGTTGCACTGACATCTCGGGCTATGTTATTTATTGCGATAGTAAATAAGGTTCCGCTTAATGTAGAGCCTTGTGGAATCCCATTTTCAAGTATATGATTTTTGGACAATGAACTTCCTACCCTGACTACAAAAGATCTGTTTTCCAAAAAAGATTCAATAAATTTTGGTAATTATCCTCTAAGTCCCCAGTCATGTAATTGTCTCAAGATCCCATATTTCCAGGTTGTATCATATGCTCTGTGTAAGTCAAAGAAAACTCCGACTACGTGTTCCCTATCGAAAAAGGCATTTTGAATTGTGTTTTCTAAACGCACTAAGTGATCAATTGTAGAGTGTTGTTTCCTGGAGCCAGCTTGATAGTGTACTAGTAGACCTTCTGATTCCAGGAACCATACCAGTCTGTTACTTGCCATTTGTTCTAATAATTTTCCCATGCAAGATGTTAGAGATATCGGTCGGTAGCTATTTATGTCATGGCGAGGTTTATTTGACTTCAGGGCAGGGATAATGGTAGCCTCTTTCCAACAATCCGGAAAAGTACCTTTCATCCAAATATTATTAAAAAGGGTTAGCATTTTGATTTTTCCTGATACTGGAAGGTTTTTAATAAACTCGAAATGAATATTATCTTTGCCAGGAGCTGACCTTCTTGAACACTTAAGGGCGTTATCTAATTCTTGTGGAGTAAATGCGTAATTATATTCGGAATTCATATTGCTTGAAAACTTTAGTGGACTTTCTAGCGACCGCTTTTGTTCCAAAAATTGTTCATTGTAACTACTATTTGCGCTGACGCTTTCATAATGTTTAGCAAAAAACTCAGCTATTTCAACTTCATTCACGATAAGACTGCCATTGATTTCCAATTTAGGAGATAAAAAGTGGTTTTTCCCTTGTATTGTTTTTATTTTATTCCATATCTCATTAATTGGACTGTTTACAGTAATATGGTTAATGTACTCTTCCCATGACGTCTTCTTTCTTTGTCTAATTACATATCTACAGTTTGCACGAGCCTTTTTAAATAACACTAAGTTCTCTTGGGTTGGGTGTTTTTTAAAATTGTTCAGGAGACGTTTCTTAATTCTGATCTTTTCTTCGATGTCTTTGTGCCACCAAGGAACTGATCTGGAAATAATTTCACCTTTCGTTTGATGAACTGTGATTTGGGCTACTTTTAGGATGCTTTCTGTGATATCCTGAACATCGGTTTCTATGGTCCCTGTTAGTTCTGGTGTAGAGTACAGTGTTTTATATCTACACCAGTTTGCTGTTTTTAACTGCCAACGCTTTGGGGTATGATGTTTGTGTGGAGTACCCGTGGATATACATATGGAAATGATCACTTCCGTAGGGATCGTCTAATGGTTGCCATCTAAGTCGTGTTGCTAATGATGGAGAACATAAAGCTAGATCTAAGCATGAGAATGAGTTTGATCTCGTATTTATAAAAGTGGGACTTCCATCGTTTATTACAATTAAGTAGATTGGTCTATAAATTGTTCAAGCATGGTTCCCCTTGTATCTCTATATGAAGACCCCATAATGGGTTGTGGGCATTAAAATCTCCAACCAGCAAAAAAGGCTTTGGTAATTGATCTACAGCTTCGTGTAATTTTTTTACTGTCCAATGTTTGTATTGCCTTAATACTTAATATACTACATCACAGTCTGGTTCGTTTTTCTTCGGCATCAAAACAATGTTATTAATGTGTAGGTTGGTGAGAAACCAACTGAATCGTTTCACACTCATCAATTTACTTATATATGAATCATGAAGATCAGGAGCACTCGACCAATAATCCCTATAACTAGGGAGTGACTTGATCCCCATCAACAAATTTATCCCCAAAAAAGTTTTCATTTCTAAGACATTAGTTGGTAAGTATTTGCTCATACCTTGCTGGCAATACAAATTTGTTTGAAATACAAGATTTTCCAATAAGTCATCGGAGAAAAATAGTTGAAATAACTTGCACGGAGTTGGATGATCGATTTCTTTTATAAAATCTGGGAATTCAGAATGATAATTAAATTGAGGAATTTTAGTAGTAATTATTTGGTTCTTTGACCACTTTATAGGTGCACATCTGGCAGTTACAAAATTGCAAAGTGGAACGTTGTCATCTGAATCGAAACCATCAGTGTCCACTTTTTCGCTTTCCTCCACAATCTCTATATCAGCACTGTGATTATCTAATTCTTCGTTTTCATCAAGATCCGTATCATCATGTGAAGCAATGGAATCATTATCTGATGGAATTTTTGCTGCTTCATTCAAACAATTGTGCAGCAATTCATAGAATTCGGTTTCTGCCATATCCACAAGTTTGAAAGGTAAAGACATCATTAAAGCTAAAAATGGATTTTTTTGTTAGCTATTTAATTTTCACAGAAGGCATGAACGAAAATATGATATTAAGAATTTGTTTTTTATTTATAAATTTCATATTAAAAGATCACAAAGGGGCGGTGGTTCAAAAAAGGGTTCACCATTAAAGCACTACTACGTGATTTACTGACGACAAATATTACAAAATAAGTATGTACTTGTCACATTGAAACTATATATTAACTATATTAACACAATTATATAAATAATATACAAAAAAACTTACGATTCTATCAATATTTAATAGTAAGCAACTTAAATTGGTGAATGTGCACTGATTCTTTTTTTGGTTATGTTTTATATTTACCTATACCTTAATAGACTATTTCGTAGTTTGCCTAGTACCCACTAGATGACACAATGTGTACGGTTTCATTAATATTATGCCTGCGTTTGTAGCAAAAAACCTGGATGTGAGTGGTTTATATTGTGGATCACCGCCCCGATACGGTGTGTCATTTGATGGTTCAAATTTTGAACCACTGCCCCTCTGTCTGACATGAAGTTTTAAATGTCTGTTTGACATGGATTATTGTTTTTGTTTTTACAATGTTACCTATTGGGCAAGGAACTTATTATTTCAATTTTAGTTAGTATCTTAACCATTTGGGCTGTTACTTTCATGTTTTGTAACCACATAGAAAATCACCTTTGTAATTTAATTGTCGATTTTAAAAGTTAGCTTGGCAACCCACTTATTTTAATAAACATACATACTGCGAATTGACCGTTCAACAATTTAAGTACCACTACTAGAGAATGTTTATTTGTTCATAAAAACCTCTTGTTGCACAACTTAAACTTACAAAAGGTTAACCTCCGTATTCCACGCCTGTACGCTCTACCAAGAATTGATAAACCCTTTCGAACGATTGCTTCATTTGACAGTACCCCGGTGTGATGTCTGATTGGCTCAACACCACTCTCAAAAACTTGATTGACTTCATATTTCCATTATCGATTTCCAGTTCTTTCAACTATTAAAATAGTGATCGATAGCACTATTTTTTTTTCCTTTAAACAAAATTCTCATTTGAATGACCTTATTAATTATTGCACATTACTACTTATTTGGTATGCCACAGTATGGGAAATCAGGTTCGAAATTATCTATTAGGCTATCAATTTAGGAATCGCAAGGGCAGCTGGCGGAAATTTTAGGTACAGCCCTAATCACATTTATTCCTTATGTTTTTTGGGTCGTTGAACACGAATCTGAGGTTTGCTGACAAATATTGTGCCCGGGACATTGTTTTTTTTTGTTTACGAAAAACTTCTAAATTTAGACAAATAACTGTCCGGTAGTAGGACGATACCGTTAGTAGGGAATGCTACATCGTCCGGGGCACGATTTGGCTAGTAACCGGTCCACCCGCTATGGTATTACTCAAGAGAACAATACAATTGCCTCAGATCGACCTGGCTACAAGGGGCGGTCAAGGTCGAAACAGACAGGCCCCATTACTGACGACTGTGCAAGGAATGAATGGCGAGTCGGTACGTGGGATGTTAGAGGTATGCATGTTAAAGAATTTTAAATTGCGAATGTAATGTACGAATATGTCTAATTTCCCATCTTTCCTCTTTTTGATGGCTTCAATAAACGATGCAACTCCTTTCTCTTTCACTCTTGGCACTGTTAAACATCGCTCTTCTAGCGGCAACTCACAAATAAAACATGCAGACATCGCGGCATTGACGGTAACACAATAAAAACAACTTAAATCTAGCCTCTAAAAAAATTAAATTGCATTTGTGAATCAACAATAACAAAGGTAAACAAATAGTTTCTGTTTTGATTGACCAGCTCTTCTTGTTTTAATTGATTGATTGATTTGAACGATTTTTGCAGTAAAAAAATTTAAAATCCTTTTTTAATACTATAAAAATTATAAAATTACTATATACCCAATACTGGTCCACGGTAGGTCCAGACTTTTTCAAAATCGTCATGAAATGAAAACAAAAGTTTTTAAAACCATGAAACCCCTTACAACATAGTCAAAATTATCGTAACATGGGTCGTTTCCACGAAAACCTGATGTAAAACGGGAGTATTTAGCGTTTTTTAATTTTTGGGTATCCTGGCCATTCTTTAGTACACTCTAGCGGCGTAACGGTTAGTCGTAGAAAGAATTATTATATATGAAACTTGTAGTAAATTGTGTCTACTTTAATTTTACTACGCAAGGTATTTTCGAAAAAACGCATAATTATCGAGATTTAGTCCAAAAACCTAAAAAATTGACAAAATTTGGACGTTTTTCGCAAAAAAAAAAAACAATGTTCCGGCATAATATCTGTCAGCAAACCTCAGATTCGTGTTCAGCGACCCAAAAAACGTAAAGAATAAATGTGATTAGGACTACATAGGTTTAGGCATACGAAACAAGTTTACTGTACGTCAATATGAATTGCGCGTGTTTATCTTTACAATCGACATATAAACAAATATTTTTATATTGATCAATACAGAACAGAATACCAATAGAATGCCTACTAAAAATGCAGCCATTTTGAAGAATAATTATGTTTTGTTTGTCAAAGAGTAGAGTACTTTGTCACAGATGTAAAACATCAAACTGCATAACATAACATCAATGAAACGACTCTAATTAACATTTTGGAAATACCAAGGTTTTAGATTTAGTTAATAAATCTGAAAAAAATATCAAAAGTCAAATAATGCCAATAGAATATTAGACTCCATTGTCATTCTGAAATTATTTCCTTCTGATTAATCAATTGAACATAGGTCAGTCTTTTCTTGAATATATTAATTTAAAGAACTTTTGAACTTTACTCTTTTTTTATGTGTATGCAAATCATGTAGGTTGATATTCAATATCTTACACGTTCTGATTGAAACTTCAGGAAATAAAAAAAATCGTGGGTAGTATTATTTTCTAATCCTCTACCATTTATTAAAAATCTGAATGATCTACAATCCGTGTACCTACACAACAGAAATTTGCAACTGTATAGATCAGTATCATTCATTATAATAATTTACATAAATATTAAGTAAAAGATACAAATGTAGATATTTGTCTAAAAATTATAACATTCTGCCAAATGATAATCAATCGTAGTAGGTATAATGACTTAAACAGTAAAATAGCTACTTGAAATAATTAACTAGTAAATATAGATTAATAACAGTGTTATAGCTGAAGCATTATATTATTGAATAATTTTTAGATTATCGTAATATAATGAAGTATTATTAGTGACACTCCATTTGACAGCAACCATCGATTTCTGTTTTAACATGTTAGAATACTAGTAAACAATAATTAGAAAAAAATAATTATGACCTGAACGATGAGAGCTGTTTCAACAGTCATTAACCCAAACATCTTGGGCAATATTATTATTTGTGGGCCTTTTAGACTTAATTTGTTAAAGTTGCTACATTTATTCACGTGTCCAATAGGTGCACTTTTAAAAAAAATTTAGATGGAAAATATCAAAATCTTTTTGTGTACTGTTTCTGATGGGTGTATCACATTAATATCTGTAAAATAAGCGTAATGATAAACTGAAACAGTGTAACTTTAACATTCAAAGAAAAAGGTTTTACAGAATTTTTATAATTAGATAATATTTTCTTGACTTGAATGATTAACTTTGTACTACTTTAAAGATTAAATTTATCATATGTACTTAAAAGAAAATAATTTTAAATAATTTAAGCTTTAAAAACGTTTGAATATTTAACAAATAGTTATGTGTTCCATGAATACAAAAATGTCAATTTTCGAGACGAGGAAGAAAGTTGATGGACAACACGAAGGGGACTCCAGTAATCTTCTGAGTTCAGAAAATGCATTATTTGTACAAATAAAATAAACTTTTTTCTCCAGTCTCTTTTACTTTTATATTCAGCCATTTATTTGCACTTCCCTACGCGTTTGGGAAACCCTTATTTATGTCGCTATCAGTATCAGATAATGCTGTTTTATACAAAACGAATATAATTCTACTTTCTTGTGAAAAAAGACTTACCATGTAGTTTTACTTAATATATATTGGATTTTGCGTCTATAAATTTTATTCAAATGTGACAGATAGTGAAATAACGTGAAAATAGATGGCGCCAACGGCCACAGCAAATTTCGATTTCTGTTCATAGAAGATATCCACTCGAAACATTTAAACAAACTTTAAAACGAAAATAACAAAAAATTGTATTGGATATCAATACTTATTTATGAGTGAAAACGTTGTTTGTGATGAATATGCCAAAAATTTCAAAATTGTATTTATTGAAGTAATGACATCGCATGAACGTCACTCTCACGAAGTTGATGTTTAATGAACGTGAAATTGCTGTTTCTATAGTTGCATAGAGATACCGAAGAATCCCAAAATCAGCCACTTTTGGTACGAAATACTGTCACAATATATCGTCTTATTTAGGTGGTTGGAGAAAAAAGTATTTTTCGATACACTGAACCCATTCAAATGTAACAAAGGAACAAAATATGTAGAATTATGTTTACTTCTTAAACAACTAAACCACAGTTTTCTGTTGAATATTATGTGTACTTTGGTACATCAAATCTTAAAATGTACTAATAGCATTATTACGATGTACAGTGTGTCCCATTTTCGATGATATTTCGGCGTATCTCATTTACGAGTAAAGATACAGAGTTGCGGTTTTCACAATACCGAGCTACTTTTTTGTCAGAAGAACGCTGGTATAAACAAAACTTTCATAGCCCGCTACATTTCTGAGATACAGGGCGGAATTGAAAATATTGCATTTTGGGACCCCCCCCCCCCCTGTATCTCCATTATCCTTTAATGTATGGTAAAGGTAAAAATTGGTTCTTATACACTTTTTTTACGTAGAATTCAGTGGTGTAGTAGTATTTTTGCTATAAGCTGTCAATTTTTAGCTATAAATAAAACTTATGGTTTTTTAACGGAACACCCTGTATATTTTTGTTGCGTTTGATTGGAAATTTTGTAAGCTTTACAAAAGTATATAATACATGGGTATTTTAAATAATAAACCTAAAATCTGATTTCACAAAATCTGCGTAATAACATAGTGAGTATTATATAGCATTAGAATTACTAGGTCGTAAGTTAATTATATTAGGGTATTACAAACATAGAAATTTTAAAAAAGCTAAATCAATTTTAAGGCAGAATAAAATTGAAAAACTTAACATGATATTATTACCTCGATAGTAATCCCTTAATAGATTTTCACCTTAAAAGAACTGCTCAAAATGGTTGCCATTGTCCCGAACGCAATGTTGACATACAGTGGTTATTCTTTTTAAAGCATTTAAAATAATTATGGATCGTCTTTGCAAGTTTTGAAATGCCGCATTGGTCCGATGACGAAACTATAACCCTTATTCTGCAAGTAGCCCCATAAGAAAAAGTCTAGCATGGATAGGTCAGGTGACCGTGGAGGTCATCTAATTGGTCCATGAGTACCGCTCCACTTTTGCGGGAAATACTTGTCTAAAAAAGGTCGAACAATTACAGCATTATGTGCGGGCGCGCCATGCTGTTGGAAATGTATCCTGTTAAGATGAGCTAAAGGAACATTGTCTAGTAACATAAGAATAACATCTTGCAAAATTTCAAGATATCTGGTCCCTGTAAGAATGCCTTCATAAATTGTGTATTCTATTTGTTAACCAAAATAAAACAAGCTACGCTAAATCCAAATCGGCCCTGTAGCTCTCTTTCGAATAGCACATGATGTTTTTCTTGGGACCAATATTTGATCAATATTCTTTGAACCCGAGTATTAGGAACACCAATCTCCTGCTGTAGAACTAACTCTGCATGGTTGTGAAGGCGTTTCCTCTATACATGCTAAAACGATGACCTCATCCGTATCGCGACTTTCCTTATTATACTTTTTTGGTCGGGGTTGGATAAATGATCCACCTTCTACCAAAATTTTTTTTATTCGAGAAGACATTAAAAGGTTGTCTTCTTTCTGGATATCTATAAATTCAAATGATATTTAAATAAAAAGGAAATCCACATACTTCAAAAGATAAATAAGTATTCAAACAAGCCTGTTGAAATACAGTTGGGAAGCCTCACGGGAGTTTTCGCTGCTCTCTATAAAACAGACTAACATTCAAAATGTTGATAATTTTCATTTTCAGTCATTGTAACGAATACAATATTACGCAGAGAATATAAATTTTACCACTGACAGGTCTTGACAAGAGCTTAGCAAATTATTATTTAATTGTTCTAATAATCCCGGCCTACTAATTCTAGTGCTATATAATACACACTATGTTATTACGCAGATTTTGTGAAATCATAGATTTTAGGTTTATTATTTAAAATACACATCATGTATTATACATTTTTAAGTCCTAAAAAATCTATTCCACAACTATCCGCTCAAACAGGTACGTTAAATCTACTACGTTTATGTAACCAGAAATATGAACATAATTTTCTTACAGGTTTCTCCACTGGTACTTACTACAAACATATGCATACCTACAAAATGTCTTCTGTACAACAATTATATGCACTCCACTATAATCTTCGAGTGCAATATTGCCAATGGTTCAACGAACGTTTAAACAACAATAATTTGTTACACTTACATTTGACGGGTTATGTTGTGTTATCGACCACATACTCTCGAAGAATTAGAAGGAGCAGAGTAGACAAGAAATAAACAATATAACTCCAATTGAACTTGAACGTGAAAACATGAAGCGAAGAATTAGTTTGTGCCTAAAAATGAATGGTGGTCATATTGAGCACGTTTTGTAAAATAACAATAAATAATAGATTCTATTCTTTATTTTCTTTTGTAAAATAACAATAAATAATAAATTCTATTCACCAAAGTAACCTTCCTGGGGGAATTAATCAGGTTTGGCATCGTGCATCTTTAGTTGCCAGTACCTGCAACCACGTGGGGGTCAGACATTGGTGAAAACCTGGTACCTAACTTTTACCATTCTTTAGTAATGTGTTATTTTGCAATAAAATTGGCTCCCGGCAGTTTTTTTTTATAGAATGCTTGGAAACAAACTAATGACATACGTGCGTAAAATATGCGTATTAATTTGCAAATGTGTTTTTCTGTTTGTATTTATTACTTAAAATGCACGTTGAATATTCAAAATTTGATATTCTGGAGAATGAATTTATACAAGATATCCCGATTTAGCAACAATGGCTATAAAGAAATTCAAAGCATTTGGGTTATTCGCAACACAATATTAATTAATTAATTATAAACTTGCCATTTGACGATCACTTTAACCCCAATACATGGTGGCAATACGTGAAATGATGGTAATTAAATTCCACCCTGCGATTTCTGCGAAAAGTAATTTGCACGGATGAATCAAACTTTCCGAAAGAGAGTATTTTCAATCGTCACAACTCTCACTTTTGGACAGAACATAACCCTCACATTTTGCATGAATCACATTTTCAGATAAGATGCAGTGTATATTTCATTTACGATGTAGTCCGCAAATTAGGGAACAATTAAACAGCATGTTTGAAAGTGAATTCGCCTTCATAATCGTAATAGAAGAGCATTTGAAAGTGTGAATTGTCAAGTAATTAGAAGAGCAACCAACAGTGAAATTGGAAAAAGAATTACAAAGTGTTTGAAAGCACATTTTAAACATTTGTTTTAGTTTTGGAACACAAACAAAAAACATTTATACTTTGTTCCACCTTAATTCCGTTCGTATCAATACTGCTTCATTTCAGATTTATACTATCGAAAACAGCACGTATAACCCAGCAAGTAATTAGAGCACTTGGATGCGTGGTCAGAAGATTCATTTTATATAGATTAAGGGAGTAACGAGAGAGTAAAGACACTGACAAATTAAAACAAGAAATTAAGCATCCCGTAAATTATTCTTCGCTTATTCAATGAACATAAAAAAGAAACTCAAATTTTTGTCACCCAAATTATTGTTTTAGTCAATAATAAACAAATTGATGTTATACTGTGTTCCATGTTTTTTTGAATTAGAGCAGACCATCATATTTTTTTCTGTAGTGGTATTCCCATTTGTCAAAATCACAAGAAATCAATTTGACGCCGTCCTGTCAAAAGTTATCGTGCTATGTTGCATATGATGATCAAGTCTCACATTGAATTAATAATATTTTGTTGAGAAAATGCCAAAATCATCGCAAAGTTTTAAATCTAAAGGTGCTAAGCACCTTAAAAATAATGCAACGTGGAAAAGTAATGACGAATTTATCGGAATAGTATCGGATATATTTCAAGTACGTTAGAACTTAAATCACTTTTCGTGGACACGTTAAGTATGTATTTGGTGTTAGGTTTCACAGCGAACTATCCAAGACAAATATTATTCGAAAAGTCAATATTTAATTTGGACAAATTGTATCATCACGTTAAAAAAGATTTCAATCTGGATGGGGGCGAACGACATTCTTTAGAATTTTGAAATCAATGGGTTACAAACACAAACGTGTCACTGGACATACAATTTTATATGAAACGGAACACGTCTTTGTAGCCAAAATAAGTTTTTGAGAAAATTTCTGCAGTTGCAAAGTTCAGGCCAAGACGTCAGATTTGAGTGTCTACACGAAACGTGGATTTATCAAAACGGTTCTAATATATATCATTGTGTGCACGATTCTGACATCAAAAGTAATCCATCCAAAACTAAAAATGAAAGTAAAAGGTAATTTCACACGCGGGGTGTAGTTTAGGCTTTTTGGAAAATGGCGACTATTTACTCGATTCGGGGAACAAGGATCGAAATTATAAAACTATTAATGTGGACCGGTTTCAAAATTGAGAGCAGCTGATTCCTGCGCCATTCAAACTACCCGGAAATTGTGTGATGGTTATGCATAACGCACCGTTTGCAGTTAGACAAGCCACCCTCATTTTCATGTAAGAAAGATCAGCCGCATGAGTGGTTGGTTACGCACGGGGTCGAAATTGGGGGCAAAATTACAAAAAAGCGACTGTGGAATAAAATTCAACCTCTAAGGTCCAGTTGATAATATTTTGATTAAGCATATGGTTTTTGTAAAAAACAAAGCCTTCTTGGAGTTTGTATGTGGAGAGTGTAGAGTAAAGTTTACCTAGCTAAATACTTATAACAAATGAATATTGAAATAAACACGAAGAGTAATATGAACATAAACAAAATTATAAATTTATAAAAAATATGTTCCAAGTATTTGAACATAACCCTTCCCGGTTGAAGAAGCTGCTGGCTTTAAATTAATGTGGCCGATCAACTATGGTTTGGTTGGACAAAGGGCAAACTTTAAAAATGCTACAAATATAAGTACCGATATGGGTTTTCTCTTCAACTGCTCCGGTCATTTTATCTTTGCTAGGTAAGAGTGAGGTAATTCGGCGTAATCGCCACTTCAATGGAGGAATTTCATCATCCTTTAGGAGAACCATATCGTTTATCCTCAGGTCTGCAAAGACTTTAGTCCATTTGGCCCGATGTTGCAAGAGATTCAACGCTGGTCCAGAGTTTCCAAAGTGTGAACAAACCCTTTTCGGGGGTGCTGTTAGGCTTCTGCTGATCAAAAAATGTCCTGGTGTTAATTGGTGTATGTCATTTGGGTCACTTGAGATCGCACAGAGTGAACGTGAGTATAAAATTGCTTCGATTTGAGTTGAGTATGGTTTAAAATCTTCATAGGTGTATTTTTCAGCACCAATTAAACGCTTAATATGATATTTTGCGCTCTTTACTGCTGATTCACACACTGCTGATTTGTGGGCATATTTTATCAAATATGCTACTATTCTATGTAACCTAAAGAAATTAGAATATCTATTAGACTTTCTTCCAGAATACTTCCTGGTTTTATACAGTTGAGGTGACACACACAGTTTCCCTTTCTTCGAGAACGAACGACAATTCTACACTATTTCCAAATTGTAAAAAAATTGACGTATTATTTATCAGAAAAGGGGAGCCATGCACCATAAATCATTATGTATCACCTGTTTAGCAGATGTGCCTCTTGATGTAAGTTCTGCAGGAGTCTATTTGGATGTTACATGGCGCCAGGAAAAACTTTGTGTTATATTTTGTATATGAGCCAGTTGAGGTATTAGATTCGAAAGAAGTACCATTGCACATAGTTTTAAGCGTGGGGGAGATCACCTTCAGGGGAGCAACATTTAATTTAGATGATAATAAATTACACGAAATAGAGCGATTTAAATATTATGTGCGAATGTACACGCATGCTACATATCACTTGTTTGTAAATTTCTTCCATTGAATTAGGAATGGTGTATCCGTGAGTTTCGTATCCCAATCTAATTTTTGTACCCATGCAGTTTGAGTTAAAAGTGTTCCAGTAAGGATTATAAGTGATAATAAAATCAAGGGATCATAACATTGTGCAACGGTTGACAAAATTTTTCGCTTGGTTACGGGACCCTCCATAGTTAATTTGGAATACAGAAACAAAAAAATATATTCTTTTGGATTCCGCTTTAATCCCACTACTTAATTTGAACCGTCTTCCGGAGCTAGATCCACGATATTTTTTGTGGACATTTTTTGTGAAAATTCTTGATAGTTGGAACACCATTTGTGTAAAGTGAATCCATCGGACTTTAATAAACGAGTAAGTTCATTGCCAAATTTGCCTACCTCTTCTTTATTATTGCATCCACTTAAAATATCGTCAACGTATGTTTGCCTCAACTATGCTTGCGAAGCTAGGGGAATATTGTGATTTATTTTTTGATGCGATATCCTTTAGTACCCGTGTTGTCAAGAATAGGACACATTTAGTTCCATATATTACAGTGGACAATTAGATGAATTTAAAAGGCTCCAATGACTTTTACCTCAATAGTATGTTTAGTACAAACGTGTATTGAGGGTTTACTTTCATTTGCCGACACATTTTTTGTATGTATGATGATAAATTTAAATATTCGAAATCTACACAAAATATCATAGAAATTGGGTTGTACTTAATATCCTTTAAGCATTATGTCATTAAGCGCAAGACCTGTGGTTGTTTTACAGCTAGCAGAACAGCGTGGTGGGGTAAAAAATATTTTCGTTGTGAAAATTTGTTAATAGGGGCCAAGGGAACAATTCCTGCGTCTACTAGTGCTACATATTCATATACAAATGTAAGTGCCATTTTAAAAGGCGAATCAACCTCATAGGTACCATCAACGAATGCGAGACGTTAGGTAAAATTTCTCCCAGAAATTGGAAACGAGCGTTTGTTGGGTGATTTTTGAACGTGGATGCAAAGGAAGAGCTGTAGGAATTTCTTTGAAATGACACGGGAGCATTTACTGCAATAACCTATCCTAACTGTATTTTGTAAAATAGGGAGATGTTTCCCTAATCGAATTATTCCATTTAAAATTAGATCACAATAACAATAAGCTCCAATTGAAGGTCTAAAATATGTGTCATCTGCAAGTTTAAGCTCGAGAGGTATTTTAAATTTTTTGTGTTCGAGAAACACCTGTGGGATCTTCCCAGCAATTACATCTAAAATGGCACAAGTGTTCTTAAACTTAATTTTTTATTCACCTCCGCATAAATCATTACATGGACCATTTGGTGTGAGCGTGAATTATTAACCCAAATTCCAGAAATGTTTTTGTTATATGGCGAATACCCTAATTTTTCCACCAGTCCTTTTGTAATAAATGAATTTTGACTGCACGAATCTAATAAAATCTTATCTGGTGTGGGTACTCCTAGTACACTGTAAAGAAGAAAGCGAGCTGTACCGAGTAAAAGATGGGACCCTTAGTGAGACTGTAGTCAGGGAATTGGATTGGAACTGACCTGGATTCTGATACTCATGTGATAGTTCAGTATTCGTGGGGCATTGTGTACTCTAAGCCTTACCATAAATGACATATGGATTAGCAGAAGGCTGAAATAAATTCATGGGAGTGAGTGAAGTTCTTTGTTTGAGAGGAATCGTTTGTATGTGCAAAATTACTTTGAGTGTGGTTACCAAACCGAGGTTGAGAAAAGGTGTTTGTGAAATGCTTTGTAACGGCAATGTGTAATAAACTGTGATGTATGTGCATGCAAAAAGCACAACCTTTACTAATGCATTGTGATAGTGTATGGTGAGTTCCTAACCAGTTATAATGATTTTGTATCGACAAAATTTCATTACGAAATATGCAAACAATGCGTGACTTAACACTGTCCGGAGTAATGATTTTTTAATGTAACGAAGTCCTTTCGGGAAATCGTTTGACTGGATTTTCAGAACAAGCGAGGGTTTCTAAAATAGCACATAGCCTGTTCAAAAATTCTAAAAAAACTATCAACAGTTGGCAATACATTAGGATCTCTTTTGCTTTCAAATTGTCGTTTACTCTGAAAATCAAGTTTGTCCTAAAATTGATAGATCAACATCAAATCCCCTAACTAACTTAACTTACTTAACCTTCACGCCATTCCCTTGCGGGGTCGGCAAAAAAATCCCTGCCTATTATTTATTTTTCATTCACAATCTTTCTCCATGCTTTCCTATCTTTGAATACCTTCCTAGCTTCCGTAAGTTTCATAAATTGTCTCTGACATGCCCTTTTACTTTTTACTCCATATCTTTCTTTCCTTTATCATGCATTCTACTACATTCAGCCCAGTTTTGCGCGGCCTACCAGGCTCGGCCTTACCTCTAACCGCACCGGCATATATTTGCTTCGTTAAACTTGCGTTGTTCATTTTCTCAATGTGACCACACCAACGTAATGTACTACCTTTATATCTATCCATCATCGTCTTTTCCTCGCCACACTCTGTCAGTATGCATTCATTCTTTATCTTGTCCCTTCTGTCTTTCTTTCCTTTAACATACATTCTACTACATTCAGCCCAGTTTTACGCGGCCTACCAGGCACGGCCTTGACCTAACCACACCGGCATATATTTGCTTCGTTAAACTTGCGTTGTTCACCAACGTAATGTACTACCTTTATATCTATCCATCATCGTCTTTTCCTCGCCACACTCTGTCAGTATGCATTCATTCTTTATCTTGTCCCTTCTCGTTCTACCACATGCGCTTCTCAGGAATCTCATACCCACGGAATTTATTTTTCTTCCGTGCTGTTTTTGACATACCCATGTCTCACTTCCATACAGTACTGACGGGACAAACACATCATTGTAGATTGCTCGAATCACAGCTAGGCTCATGCTTTCGTTTCTCATTATCGTCCACGTACTTCCAATCACTTCCCTTCTAGCATTGACCATACGTCCAATCTCGCCCTCCATTGTACCATCTTCAGTAAACATTCTACCCAGATATACCAGCTCGTTCACTTGCTCTACAATTTCATCTTGCAGAGTAAATGCTGTACTCTCCTTTTCACCTTCTCGATTACCCGATACCACAATCTTAGTTTTATTTACGTTTACCTTTAGGTCCATGCTCTCACAGACCGTATCTGTAGCTCATCCGCACTGTCACTTAATAAGGCTATGTCATCTGCATACACCAGAAGTCGAACATTTACGTCACCAACCATTACACCATATGTATCGGTACATGCTTGTCTAACACATTTATCCATGTATACATTGAACAACCACGGTGACATCACACAGCCTTGTCGGACACCTTGCTCAATATTAAAGTATTCACTCACACCTCTTCTCACACTAACACATGCCGGACTACCGTTGTATACTGCCCTTATTCCGTTTATTATTTCCCACAGTTTCTCCTTATTCACTCTGTCGTATGCTTTCTCCAGATCTACAAACGTACAGTACAGCTTTCTTTTTACACTTAAACATTTTTCGATCATCTGCTGGAGAGCAGCCATCTGATCGACACACCCTCTCCCTGGCATAAATCCACCCTGCATATCCCAAATCTTAGTTTGTGCAGTTTCTCGTACTCTATCAATCAGTATTCTTCCAAATACTTTACCAGGCACTATGAGCACACTTATTCCTCTGTGGTTCTGGTAATCACTCTTGTTCCCATTACCCTTATACAGTGGTACAATGATCGCGCTGTTCCAATCCCTCGGGACTTTTCCACACATACGGCATACATTGAATAATTCAAACAATCTTCGTATAATCTTTGCATCCCCATACTTTAGTATTTCACCAGTGATTTCAACTACACCTGCTCTCTTGCCGTTTTTCAACCCTCCTACCGTTTTCTCTGCCTCATTTATCCCAATATCCTTCTCAGTTTCATTCACCATTCCTTCTATATTCTCCTTATTTAACGCTTCAGTCTTACTTTCCTCACTACTGTACAACTTTCCGAAATATTCTTGTCAGCATAATCGTCCCATACTATTTCGTTGCTCATATTCATCACTCCTGCAGCGTTCTGTTTTGGGCCACGTTTTGTATTTTTGAGCCTTTCCAGAAGAGTTTTTTGTTTCCCTCAAAATCATTCTGCACTTTCTCTCCTTCCATAGTCATCACTTCCTCTTTACTTATTCTCACTGCCTCCTTAGCTTCTTTGTTTTTTAATCTGTACACCTCATACAATCGCTTTTTCTGTCTCATTTTTTGCAGAAATCATTGCCATGTACGCATCTTTTTTCTTATATACTGCTTTTTTACCGACTCATTCCACCAAGCACATTTTTTCTGTCTACCTACAGTCGCTCGTCCACATATCCGCACGGCACAACACAGTTTTTCAGTTTAGCGATGTACTTTCAACGTCAGTGTCTTTTATTTGTTCGTTCCACAGTTTCATTCACATTCAACACTTTACTCATAGCATCTGCGTATTTCACTCTTACACCATTATCCACTAGTTTGTCTACCCTAATTCTGCACGTTCGTATTACGTTTTCTTTCTTTCTCCAGACCCACTTTTGCCCTAAACACACTCTCGATACAACCAAAAGTGGTCCGGTCCACACTCCAATCCGCGCATTACTTTTGTGCCTTTCGCCCAGTGTCTAATCCGTTCATCATACACTATCAAGTCTACCATTCTTTTAGATGCACCTCTTTGCCATGTATACATATGCACATTTTTATGTTTAAACCACGTATTAGATACAAACAGGCTGACAGACATTCACTTTTTGGTCTCCAAACTTTTCTAAAACGCGTTCAGTATGTTATCTCTGTACAACTACCCATCCGTTCATATCATCACTCTTTCGTTCAATACGTTCTCTACTTCATTCCAGAAGTTCGGACGCTCCTAATCTCCTTCTGCATTCACCGGTGCATAGCATGCAGTAAGAAAAATTCTTCGAAACTCCACTTTCATTCTAACCCACATTGGGAGATACCAATTCGTACTGTTTAACACATATTTTCGCTTTTTCACTTACGATCACCCCAAGTCCTTTTGCGCCATGCACTTCAGTCTCAACTCCTGACCATAGTGCTAGGCTGCCATCTTCCATCACGTGGAAAGCAGTTGTTTAAAAAATAATTATTTTTGAGCCAGCTATTATACTTAGTCGTTATTCGGAATTTTTTAATTTCCACAGAATTAGAAACCGAATTCAAATGTGTAAATGTAGTGACATGATCTCACCACCATACACAGGGTGAGTCATTAGTGCGCCGTCGGAAGATCCTGGCTTTATTATTAAAAATTAAAAAAATGTTATAGCGCCGAACTATATGAGACTTAGATGTGCATCGAATAAAAACAGTTTCATCCCTATAGGGTGTTCCACAATTGCAGGACCGGACTCAGCTTTGTTTTGTTAAATGGAACCCTATATTTATCTAATTTTATTATTGTTTGTCTTGTTGAATGCTAAAAAACGATATTCTTTTTTAAATTTATTTTGTGGCGTTGCCAAGTTAGAGCATTTTTTCTTTAAAAAAGTGAAAATTTATACCTTTACTTAAATTGTTTTGAAGACTTTAATATTAACAGTAGAACTGTAAGGTTTGGCAGACGGGTAAACCAGACCTTGCTCTATCTTTTGACCTTCATACTTCCTGATTATACTATACTGGGTGTTTACAAAATATGGTTAATATTTGCAAATTTGAAATGACCATAACTTTTGTTTTTTAAAATGAACACCCTGTATTGTATCATGTCATCGTGTTCTGTTTTTAATTCTCTTACTTTTTTATTAAGCATAATATACCTAACGTTACGCGTTCTCGAAATATTTAAGATTTGTTGCAAAATTAATGACAATTGTGACAAACTGGACGGTCTATACAAAAGTAATAAAGCAAACAAAAGAATTTGTATTTGAAAAATCATAAATTATTGAGAAAATTATAATAATAATAATAATATAATAAATCAAATGCTCGATGTGTCCACCATTTTCTTGCAAACAGGTGTGAATTCTCCTCAAAAAAGAATCTTCAACATTTCGCAGCATATTTTGGTTAACCATTTGAAATGCATTCCGTATTCTAATTTTCATATCTTCTTTGGTGGTAGGAGATTCTTGGTATACTAAGCTTTTAATATAACCCCACAGGAAAAAATCTAATTTTGTCAGCTCAGGAGTCCGAGCTGGCCATCCTACTGGCTCTCCTCTCCCGATCCATTTATTGGGGAAACGTTCTGTCTAGATGTTCTCTAACAATGCGACTATAGTGGGGAGGCGCACCATCCTGCTGAAACCACATCATTTGACGTATGTCTAACGGCAATTCTTCAAGGAGCGGAGGTAACTCATTTTGAAGAAATTCAAGATAGGTTTGACCATTAACGATTCTTTCAAAAAAGTAAGGTCCAATTATATGGTTCCCTACTATCCCGCCCCACACATTCAAAGACCAGCGATGCTGATAATCTATTCTTCTAATAGCGTGGGGATTTGTATTGTCATAATAATGGAAATTATGCCTGTTCACAAAACCATTTTTGTGAAAGGTTTCTTCGTCGGTCATCAAAATGTGTTTAAAGAAATCATTGTCCTGCCCTAATCGTTCCAGTGCCCACTGGGAGAATTCCAAGCGTCTTTGAAAATCATTTGCATTCAGCTCTTGAACTAGTTGAAAATGGTATGGATGAAATTTATTTTTTCGAAAAATCTTGGAAACACTAGTTTGACTAATACCTAAATCAGCACTGAGGTTTCTTGTGCTAACGTTTGGATTTTACACTATACTGGTTAGTACCACAAATACGTTTTCTTCGTTTATAACCCTTTATTCTCGTTATTTTCTTTCGTATTGTACATGTCCTGTTCTTTCAAATCTTTCTTTGAGTTTTTCAAATATCCTTGGATCAGGATGCCTGCACTCAGGAAATCGTTGTTGATAAATTCTGGAAGCAAGAAATGAATTTCTTTCACCGTCGCCCAAAGCGTAGACCATGTCAATACATTCATCTTGTGAAAATTTCATTTTTCACATTAAACTGAGGAACTAGTGAATGACGTTTAAGCCAAACGTCAGGAATTATAAATCGCGGGCCTACTGGATGCCCTTTTTACACTTATTGCCATATTATAAAATTACGATTTTAAAAACTCGAATAAGAAGTAAACCTTTGTCCATTAGTGTTTATTGGACCATATTGTCAACAAGACATTTACGATTTGTAAATATTCAAAGCAAAAGTCGTGATTATTTTATTAATTTTGCAACAAATCTTAAATATTTCGAGAACGCGTAACGTTAGGTATATTACATGCTTAATAAAAAAGTAAGAGAATTAAAAACAAAACACGATGACATGATAAAATATAGGGTGTTCCATTTAAAAAACAAAAGTTATGGTCATTTCAAATTTGCAAAAATTGACCATATTTTGTAAACACCCAGTATAGTATAATCAGGAAATATGAAGGTCAAAAGATAGAGCAAGGTCTTGTTTACCCGTCTGTCAAACCTTACAGTTCTACTGTTAATATTAAAGTCTTCAGAACAATTTAAGTAAAGGTATAAATTTTCAGTTTTTTAAGAAAAAATGCTCTAACTTGGCAACGCCACAAAATAAATTTAAAAACGCAGTACCGTTTTTTAGCATTCAATAAGGCAAATAATAATAAAATTAAATAAATATAGGGTTCCATTTAACAAAACAAAGCTGAGTCCGGTCCTGCAATTATGGATCACCCTATAGGGATGAACTATTTTTATTCAATGCACATCTAAGTCTGATATAGATCGGCGCTATAACATTTTTTTAATTTTTAATAATAAAGCCAGGATCTTCCGACGGCGCACTAATGATTCGCCCTGTATAATAATTACATCAAAACGTAAATATATGACGATATGATAAATGCAACAATAAAACTGACTTTTAGGTGATTTGTTGATGATAAACTGTTACATTTAGATTTACGAGGAAGAAATGCTCTAAATGAATTAACTAACGTAATAATTAATTATTTGTCACTGTGTAGCACTACAACACACAGATCACAGCGAGAAAAGTTATTTATATACACAACGACATTCGCCATAATTAATTCTTTGTTGCCATATAAGGTGGAGGGTATTGTAATATAAGTACCTATTTATGTCTTAATATAATTTGCATCTTGAAATGAATTACGTTAGTAACAATACAAAAATTACTACAAGCATAAATTAATAATGTTAATTAAAATCAGTTTTATCGAAAAGAAATTATTAAGTAAAGTAGTTATATATTTCGTTTGGTAATTTAAAACTCACAAATTTACAAGCAGCAGTAAATAATTTTATGATAAATTTTGTATCGCTTTCCTACTTGTTAAGATTGTCCGATATAATTACCAATTTCGCATGAGCTGTCAACGCTTTTAAGAATTTTTTGCAGAATTTTTATTTTGCGCATATCACGTCAAAGTAAGCATATTAGTGTGGTATTTTAACAAGGTTATAGCCGAAAGCGCCGCAATGTATTGACAACTTTCCAGACGATCATTTATCGACTATTAGTCATGTTACCTGTAATCATTGCCACGTCTTCAGAACACAAACGATCGCTCAATTATTCTAAGTGGTTAAAAAAAGATCGTTTGATCAGATGTAATCGCTTTTGATCCGCAAGCGTGTGAAAACTGCAGCAAAACTACCTTTCAAGAAACTCTTCAAGAATAAGTAATTTCCAAGAAGTTGATACCTATACGGAATTTTATACAGCAGTTAACGGGGATTTGTTGAAGCTGGTAAATATCTGTATATCTACCTGGAATGTACAGAAGATCTTATTTATGCAAGCAAATATACTGTTAATACTTATTAATTACCCAAAAAATGCAAAGTAAATATACAGAGAAAACGAAATGTATAAATTGATCTAGTGACCCAACATTACCACTACAGTACCTTACTAAATTTTGTAACAATAAATTCAATACAGGATAACGCTGCCAATAAAAAGCGTGATTGACAATTAATCCACTCAATAGAGGCTCAGAAATTTTTTAAGACGTTATAAACCTGCAGAACAATAACGTTAAGTATCTTCAGCTTAAAATATTTTTAAGATAACCTTCAGAGCAGTATTTTATATGCTGTAATTTATTCCATTAACATGTACTTAAACCATATTGGATTCCCTACACACTGTCATACACAGTTAATAATAAAATGCAATTTATTAATAACACACCAAATATATAAGTTACATTAAAATAAAAGAGGCCCTAAATTTAATCTTTGCGAAACGCTTGAATTGCCGGTATACTTTCCCGAAGTATTTCCACCCTACCTAATCTTTTCCATAGATAGGACGCAATTAATTGCATTCGTTTTAAAAATCCTTTCAAATAAATTCCATATTGTTGTATGTACAGAGTTATTCATTATATTTTGATCCCCCACCCCCAGCCCTTAATTTCTTTAGATTTAGAGATATAAAAAAGTTAGATAGGGTTTCATCTATATTTCACTTATATAGGTCAAGTGATATACAAACGAAGATTAGTTTTTCAAATACAACCACCTGCATATTTTTATGTTTTCTTGTAGTCCTCTCTTTCCTGATTTGAAATATATAGGGGTAGATAATCCTAGCGATCATATGTTTTGATATAAAGGGTTTTCCAATAAGAGGTGTTATTTTGATATTCAAAGAAAAATGGAATTTTTTGAGATAATTGATCGGATGTTTATTTCATTATAAAGAGGAAGGTACGCCGTGAATAATGGAAAACAATATCAGCCAAATGGCTACCACGACCACGCTTACAGGACCATATCCTTTTCATGAAATTTTCCATAACCAAATCGCAAAGTGGCTGCTCTATGTCATCGATAGCCTCACGAATTCCATCTTTGAGGTCTTGAATTGACGCTGGGCTGTTGGCGTAGACCTTATCTTTCACGTGGCCCCAAAGGAAGAAGTGGCAAGGTGTTAAATCACAAGATCTCGGTGGCCAATTGTGATCACCTCATCGAGAGATAACACGGTCCGGAAACTTTTCCCGTTGAAAGTAAACGTTGTCCAGATCAATACCATCCAATTCCGGCCATAAAAAATCATTAATCATTCTCGATAGCGCAATCCATTCACCGTAACTGTTGCTCCAGCCTCATTTTCGAAAAAGTAAGGTCCAATGACCCTGCCAGACCATAAACCGCACCAAACAGTCACACGTTGAGGATGGAGAGGCTTTTCAACAATAACTCTTGGGTTTTCCGAGCCCCAGATGCGACAATTTTGCCTGTTGACGTACCCACGGAGGTGGAAATGGGCCTCATCAGTCAAGATGATTTTTCGATGGAATTCCGGATCATTTTTATGCATTTCAACGACCCAATCAGCAAAGACACGACGTTGTTGATGATCGGCCGGCTTGAGTTCTTGTGTTAACTGAACTTTATAAGCCTTAAGACCCAAGTCTTTATGCAAAATACGGTGTAATGACGTTTGTGGAATGCCCAATTCCAAAGAACGTCGAGGAATGGACAAACCTGGGTTTTCTTCAACACTTTGGGCTACAGCAGCAATATTCTCAGTTGTTCTTGAGCGACGTGCACGGGTTTTATTCTTCACATCATTAACTTGTCCCAACAGCTCGAATTTGTTCACCAATTTCTGTATTGCGGTCCGACAAGGTGCTTCACGACGACCCAAAAATGTTTTAGTTTTACGAACCGTCTCTGCCAAATTTTCACCATTTCTATAGTGAATTTTAATAATTTCAATGCGTTGTTGAAGCGTGTATCGTTCCATTTTTATTAATCGCGTAGTTTTTACTTGTCAAATGTCAATAAATGACAGCTTCAAAAGTGACATCTACCGAAATAGCGGGTTATTCAAAATAACACCTCTTATTGGAAAGCCCTTTATTAGACTACTATTATTATGGATACGTATTGATTATTATTTAAACTACGGTTACTACTTAAATTACAGTAGGCTATAATTGGATCCGCTGGGTTAATATCAGGCGACCTTGGTGGCGATAAATTTGCAAAATGTCTGCTTATAACACGATGTTGAAAACCCCCAGTTAACAACTCTTTGACTGGTCGGTAAATATGCGCAGGAGATCCATCCTACATAAAAATCATGTTTTCAATCCCTTCGTAGTCGTTTTGCAACTGTGGAATTGCATAATCCCTTAACATTTGAGAGTATCGTTCACCAGTAACAGTTACAGATACGGCCTCCCCATTCTGTATTTCCTCGAAAAAGTATGGACCAATGATGAAATTAGCTGTGAAACCGCACCAAACGGTGACCTTGCTGAACCATTTCATGTCGACCATATTCATTAAAAGAGAAATGGGCCTCGTCTGTCCATAAAATACGGGATAACAATTCAGGTTCAATTCCAACTGAGCCAGTGTTTGTAAAGAAAAATCGTACCTAGGAGCCAAATCTGCTTCCTTTAATCAAACAGCAGTTGCAGCTTATAGGAATACATTTTTAGGATTGTTCGTAAAATTTTCCAAACCGTGATGTATGGCAATTGCAATCGTTTTGATATCGCATTCACACTGCTAATTCGTAGCGGATTCATTTTCCTGAAGAACTTCTGCAATTTGGACATCACTCATCCTTGGTCTTCATCATCTCGGAAGGTCAGTTACGAACCCTGTTCTTTCAAATTTGCTAATCAAATTATGGTACGCCTTCATTTGGCACGGCCCTTGCTCGCAAACCCATTTTTGTACGAAATCTTCGTAATCCAGCAGTATAATTTTTACCGCATTCTAAATAACCTTGTACTAAACCAATTCGTGTTTGTAGATCCATGTTCAAGTTGTTACAATTTTTTACGCGAGTTTTATTTTCAGAACAATTCTCTAAATTACGATGCTTTCGTTTGACACTTGTATCAATAGTCACGACAATTTTTTTGTTTTCCATAGATACACTAAAATACCATTATGTAAGCAACTAGATTCCATTTACTTTTAATTATTAATTTGATTTGTTAAAAATATATAATAAGTTAAAATATATCCGTTACTTTATGATAAACCCATATTATACAAGGTTATCATAAAAGAATGGTGATGTTTCTGTAATTCAGACGAAGACCGCAGGGAAATTTTGAGACGTTACATTGGTATCCCTGATAGCTTCCAACTCAAAAGTTTATACAACAGTAGTCGTAACCTCAACTATATTGTTATTGTTGCTGACGTGTGTTTAGAGCGTTACTGTGAGTGTTTTGTTACTTATATCGTCTTTAAAATATTACCAACTTAACTAAATTAAATTGAATAAATAAATTCATTATGACGATATAAACAATTATAAGGCAATTATAAAACAATTTCTGATGAGCCCGAATACCTACATAAAATATTAATATACAATTTATATTAAATCGTTTTACTATCTAATTGTTTACGGTATATTTCGTAAATCCGAACTTTCAACAAGCCGCTTAAATTTTAAATTATGATATTTTTACAAATTGACAATTATTATTTTCAGTTATTTTGTAACTTTTAACTATAATTGTACACAAAAAAAGAATTCCAGTTAAGAAAATTGAAATTCGAAGGTTTTTTATTTCAATTTTACACAAAATAGACGAGCCTTAGTTCATAAAATTCAAAAACTGAAATTTGATTTTAAAATATGCATAAATCTTTGATTATGACATAGACTTTCAAGTTGTATCTAAACAATTACAAACCAATTAAATTCCTAGGGCAATTAAAATTTTTGGAATATACAACTTGCCCAAGATAAGGATAAACAGCATAAGTATCTTGAAAACGGCAAGAGATACGAAGGTGGTTAAATTAGAGAAAAGTTGTATAATTTAGAGCATGTTCGCATGTAGTTTGCAAAAGTTCATTATTGTTTATCGTTTCCGAGATTTAAAACAAAATGCGATTTTTGGGTTTTTCTTTTTTCATAATTCCTTCATTTATTTTAAAACATTTTTAAAAACCAAAGGTACTTCTTCATTATCACTTTTTGAATTCTATTAGATGGCGTTTTCAAATTTTTTATTCGACATTTCGTCTCTGAGAAATCATCATCAACTTAATTTTTTTATATCGCCGCAACCAAAGCTGAAAAATTCGGATTTTTATTTTTACATTTTTCATATGATATCAGTTAATATTAGTATCTATGGAAAGATATTTTACAAACGAAGAAGAGTTCGATATGTAGACATGCTACATCTTGTCCCACAGAAATTGCGTATTTACTGCGCCGATGTATTTGGATAAATATCCTGTACAAAGGCAACCTGGTAAATCCATTTTTTGACGTTTGGAATCTAATTTAAACGAATTTGGTTCCTTTACAAAACCTGTTCTATCCCGTCAAAAACAATATAACGAAAAAGCTAATACCGTTTGACAAGCCGTTGCTGAAAACCCTGAAATATCGAGAAGACAAATTGAACATCGTACTGGTATAGCTAATTCTGCAGCACAATTCATTTTAAATAAGAACACGTTTCATCCATATAAATTTTGAGTTTGTCAGATTCTTAGACCAGCTGATCAGGAGTGGCGAGCAGGTTTTTACTAGAAAATGTAACGAAGATCTAAATTTTCCTTTTAAAATAATTTGGTCTGATGAATGAATGATAACCAACAATGGAATTTTCAACCGACGTAACAAACATTATTGGGCAAAACAAAAGTCCTTATTTAAAAAAAGAATCAAGACATCAAGATAGATTTGGATTTAAAATGTGGATGGGCATTTTGGGACGGGAAGGATAATAGGAGCTATTATTTACCACAACAATTTAAATGCCGAACGAAATCTGAACTTGCTAAGGACTGATTTGGAAAGCCTTAGATGAAGCACTTGTTAACACCCGTTGGTTTCCACAAGATGGTGTTCCAACACATAACTCAAGAAATGTACAGGACTATCCGCCATTGCGGTTTACAGGAAAATGGATTGGAACTTACAGTGCAGTAGCTTGGCCAGTTTATTTGAACAGTTATTGTAATTATTTAACTTTAATTAAATAGGTTTAAAGGATTGGAGTTGATAAATTTGTACATAAAAAATTTTAACAAATACTAATATTAATCCGAATTTTTCTTAAAAATTAGCTTCAAAATTAAATTCGTAATAAAAAATACTATCGAATACAGGGTGTTTCGTAGGTTGTGGCGATATAAAAGAATAAAGTTGATAATGGTTTCTCGGAGACGAAACCTCGAATAAAAAATTTGACAACGCCATCTAATAGAATTCAAAAAGTGACAATGAAGAAGTACCTTTGGTTTTTAAAAATCTTTTTAAATAAATGAAGGAATTACGAAAAAAGAAAAACCCAAAAATCGTATTTTGTTTTAAATTTAGGAATTAGGAATAGTATAAATTAAATGAGGAAAATACATTTTCTTTAATTGTGTATAAGTTATAGTTCATTTAGGTCATTTTTATGCTTGAATAACATTTAAAATGACCGGAAAGTTTTTAAACGAACGTTGTCAGGAGTTAATTTTTACTGTTTACGAATATTTCTGCCAAGAAAGAGATAACTTTGATATTTTGGTCAATGTTGAGGCAGTGTTCCAAAGAACATGCAGTCCTTTAAAAGTTTGTGATAAAACAATTAGAAAGATAGTTTTGAGCAAACGGACGGGCAATCCATTACCAACAACAATTAAGAGATCGCGTAAAATATTTAAAAGTGAAGATATGCCCGAAGGATTAAAACATACATAATAAGAAATATTGCATATGACATGGCCATGCTATTCTCAGATTACCTCCATGCTATTGTCAATTCATTGCCATTGAAAACATTTGGGGAATTTGCTAATCATTTTATGATAAAAATATTGGTAGAGATGGATCTTCTAATGATAATTATACTGCAAATGTGGGAGGAATCATTGAAACAAAGTGATGCTAATATTTAGAAAAAACAATTTTGCATACTCAAAAAATTATTTTGAATGGGTGGTCACGAAAAACTGTTAGATGTAACGGTGGAACCGTTGATAAGTTCTGTCGGTGAGAGTGATACAGAAGACAGTTATTGGAATAATGATGAGAGTAATTAGGGAATCTGCTAATTGTTTTGTGTACAATTATAGTTTTTTTATTTCATACCGTACTGAAATATTGGGTTTTACGGTCGAGTGTAGTCGATAGTAAAACACATTTTTACGGTAGGGTAGGATTTTTACGGAACTCAATTCAAAGCAGGCCTTATTGAATTCATAAACTTCTTATCGGGTGAGAACTTGTGCTTGCTTAGCCTGATGACCAACTGAATGATGTCTTAAAAATGGTTTCAATCTTGCAAATGTTGAAATATCAATATTCTCAAAGACAAGCAGCATTTTACCCTCGAATATTTGCTCCACAAAGAAGAACCACAGTATTTTTTGTACTAGAAATGCAACAAATTGTACTAAAACTATGTATTTAAAACGGAAAAACTACTCACCAAATCATATAAATATGCCAGCATATCTTTCCTCATCAATTATTTTCACTTCATGTTGCCGCCGACATTCATTAAACACCTTGTATTCTATATTGTAACGCTTCTCAGATTTAAGGGGAATAAGTTTTGCTGTAGCTGCTTTGCTTTTTTGCTTTTTTCGTCAAAATTCATTATATTTTCATCACACATTTTTACTTTTTTGACTAATCGCAAATTGTAAACAAACAACCCTAGCGTCCCTAGCAACGTAAATGCATTTTTGGTTCTTCTTAATTTTGAGTGAGTTTCAGTATGAAATAAAGTACGTTACGTTATTCGTTCGGTACCCGGATATTACCTACTCATTACGCAAACAAATTCTGACTCGGCTTCGCCTCGTCCCAGTTCGTTTGCGTAATATCCGTTATACCGGACTTATATAGTAAATAACTATTGAAGGACAAAACACTGTAATTTTTCATTTTTTGAATTTTATGAAGTCAAGTTCGTCTTTTTTGTGTAAAATTAAAATTCAAAACGCTTTTCGAAACAAAAAAAACGTCGAATTTCAATTTTCTTAATTGGAATTCGCCTTTTGTGTACAATTATAGTTCAAAGTTACAAAAATAATTGAAAATAATAATTGTCAATTTGTAAAAAATACAATTTAAAATTTAAGCGGCTTGTTAAAGGAATAAACCAACTAGATGGTAAAACGATTTTATATAAATAGTATATTAATATTTTATGTAGGTATTCGAGTTCATCAGAAATTGTTTTTTAATTGTATAGGTACCTTTAGGAACTTAATTGTTTATGTGGTCATAATGAATTTATTATGCATATTTTAAATAAATGAGAATTATTCAATTTATTTCAGTTTGTAACATTTTAAAAACGATATAAATAAAAAAAATTTGAAGTACCGCTGTGTAAATGATTTTAAGTCTTGCATCTTCTTGTAATGCATGTACTTAAATTGAACCTACGTTTTAACGTACAGTGTCTTAGTTCATCACCTGCGGGGTTATACACAACAAATTTCTCTCCTTCTTCGCCATATAATATGTGTAAAAACGACCAAGTTTCATGTTCGACCGTAGTGCTCGAATAAAAGCACTAATCCACTAATTCTCTCATAATCTTAATTGTGCTTAGCTTTTTTTGGGCATTTAATGGTGTATTTTTGTATATATACATATACAAAGGTAAACGTTTCGGTAACACTCACAGATATCGTGCTCAGCAGTAATATGTTTTCGAAATGATTAAGATTTTGAAACAATTTTGTGAAAGTTAAAAAATTAAAAAGACAAATTAGAACAGACTCTAACGGTCGAAGGCTAACAGTGAAAAACGTCGTAAATAAAGAAAAAAATTTTACAAAATTTAATCAAATTATGATGTAAGTGTAAAGTTATGAAAAACTTTAATTTGAGACTGATAAAGCACTCACAAATAGAAACTTGAAATCAATTAAAAAATCCAGTCAGATTTAACAAAAAATAGTTTTGTTAATAAATGTAAGTGTTATTTAACGGTGAAAACACACTGTAGTACGTTAATATAATTTTTAAATTTTGATTTCAACTACAAATGTTAAATTATAGTGCTGTAGTTATTTAAAACGATTGGTAAAGCATTTACTTCAAATTGAAGTTTTCTAGAACTGTACACTTACATCAAAATTTGATTTCATTTTGTACTGTTAGCCTTCGGCCGTTAGAGCGTGTTCTGATTTGTCATTTTCAAGGCAGTTTAATAATATTTAATTTAATAGGGATCTACTTATCCTTTACTTAAATTGTATTGCGTTTTCAATTTTCATATTTCATAATACTGTTCAAACGTCTTAAACATTTCTAAAAGATATTACTAATGAGGACGATACCCGTGTTATCGAAACGTTTAGATTTGTATAAACATATATATATATATATATATATATATATATATATATATATATATATATATATATATATACAAACATACAACATTAAATACCCAAAAAAAGCTAAGTATTTTAAACATTGTTTAATTTACATAATAACATTGATACACTATAAATACTGTTGCTACTATTATTTAAAACATAAAGCCCGTATCTCCTCGGCAGATTCGGTAGGTAATTAAAACAGACATATTATTATCCTGGTTTTAGTTCTCTAATTCTCTAACCTTCTCTAAATAATTGTTTAATTTCAATCGAAACATCGAATTGCCCATTTACATGCTCTCTTCTAAAACGTTATGTGGAGGTTCTGCTGCCAAATTATTTAATTAGTCTCGTCAGCAGAAAATATTTCTTCTAAAAGTTCTTCTACCTTACGAAGAATAATTTCTAAATAAGATTCCTGCGTTAAGGTATAATCAAAAACACTAATTTGGAAACTTCTACATCAGACCTTAATTGACTCTCTAACTTGAACTATGCTTCATTTTCGATTACATTTGCTCTCCCAAGAAGATCTAATTATTTTATTTTTTTAATTCCGACTGTGTAGGATTAGTTGAAAAAACTCTAACCTTCTCCGCCTTTGATCCACTGTAAACCGATGACACGGTAAAAATTTGTAGGGCTACAGTTACATTCATTTTGAATAACTTTGACTTTACGTGATGCATCCAGTAGACTAGTTTCTAGATATTCTACAAACAAAAATTAAACATGTGTCATTATCTGAAGACATTGAATTTTCAAAAAAAAAGTGCACAATAACTATAACTTGAATAAATGCGAAGATATAAGCCATTAAAATTTAATTTCCATTAAAGTAAATTTCTATGCAACAATTATCTTCGAAATAAAGCAGAATACCACCCACATCAAGTTAGCAATAGTTTTCAGCAATAGATATTTTTCCCAGTAAAATGTGGAAACAAAATAGTTTTTTTAATGGGGTTTTATTCATATTAATGTACTTAATAATAATTGAAACTAAAAATACAAACATCATAATGAGGGAGGGGAGGGGGATGAAAAATAAGCGTAACTTTCCAGGAGCAACTTTTTTTTTTTTTTGAAAAGTTACTGTGAACCTTCACTTCCAACGATGCTAAAAACTAAATTTAAAATTGTAACCCCTTTTCGTTTGATAATTATATAATAGTTTTATTTTCTTTTTTAATTTACTTTTAAGTTTATATTATGCCGGTATATATGTAAATAAACTATAAAGAACAGGCTTAAGTGTAAGAGCATAATATTGTATTAGCGCATTGCGAAGGGTGTAAAAGTTGTGGTGCATAAAATATTTTTCTTTTTTCAATTGATTACGATCAAGTTATCTACTGGCAGTCGTTTTACGGCGAACAAAAATGTAACCCCTCCCCGTTTGGTAATTATATAATTTTTAAGGAATCAACGTCTTAATATTATATTAGCGCATTGCGAGGGGTGTAAAAGTTGTCGTGCATCAAAAATATGTATTTTTTTGATCGAATACGTTAGAATGATCTATTCTCAGTCATATATGTGCAAACAAAAATGTAACCCCTCACCGTTTAGTAGTTATATAATGTTTAAGGAATCAACGTCTTAATATTATATTAGCGCATTGCGATGGGTGTAAAGGTTGAGGTGCATCAAATATTTTTCTTTTTTCAATTGATTACGATGAAGTGATCTACTGGCAGCTGCATAATTTAAAAGGGCGAAATTCAGATATTAAGCTGTACAGCTAAATATTCTGCTCTTACACTTAAGCCTGTTATTTATATTTTATTTACATATATACCGGCATAATATAAACTTAAAAGTAAATTAAAAAAGAAAATAAAACTATTATATAATTATCAAACGAAAAGGGGTTACAATTTTAAATTTCGTTTTTAGCATCGTTGGGAGTGAAGGTTCACAGTAATTTTTCAAAAAAAATTTAAAAAAGTTGCTCCTGGAAAGTTACCCTTATTATTCATCCCCCTACCCTACTTCATTATGATGTTTTTATTTATAGTTTCAATTATTGTTAAGTACGTTAATATGAATAAAACCCCATTAAAAAAACTATTTTGTTTCCACATTTTACTGGTAAAAATATCTATTGCTGAAATCTATTGCTAGCTTGAAGTGGATCAAAATACTCACGTGTTCATTCTGATTTAGTCTAGGCCTTCGTTGTCTTCTTTTAAAAGACTGTATTTCTCAATAGCCGATAAGCATGTAATGTGTTTTCACTGGGAAGTGGAGATTTGTGTATAATAGTATATATTTATTGTTCTTGCGGCTTTTTTATTTTTATTATTTTGTATATACAGCGAAATTATTTAAAATTTCGACATCTGTGTAACCATGTTGATACTATATATATATATATATATATATATATATATATATATATATATATATATATATATATATATATATATATATATTAGAAAGTATGTCAAACAAAATTGCTAGTGTCGTATAACCTTTTGTTTTGAAAAACAACTGGTAAGCAATGAGGTACTTGATTTTCAGCCTTCATTTCGGTTCGTGTTAATACTGAGATTTGAACTCCCCTTTTTTATTGTATGGCAATGGTACATACTATTAAGTTGGACTGATACCCCATTCGCTCGGCTTTATACCGGAGAACATGAGAAGTGTGAAGGGCGCCAAAGCTTTAGCAAGATGTAATGGGTGTATGTTGTAATTAGCCTTATCCGTGACAATAATAATATGAACCACTAATAAATGAAAACTATGAAGGTGGCTTAGTGATTTAATGGTTAAATGAAACTATTACAAACTACATATCAACATTAAGTACAAATGTTATTAATTTAATTTTAGGTAAAAAATGCATGAGTGAGGTATGACGAGATGGTTATGTGAGTGTAACCGGAGATCTCTCACAGTGGTCGGTATTGATAATTTTATAATATGTAAATCGTGTATGTATGATGGTGATGAAATGAAATATCTAACCTTACATAGGCAACTCCTTGTTTTTATCCTTTTTATTTATTTTTTAGGACTTGAGATGTTAAACAACCCCTGTTTTTTTTATGTGGCCAAGTTGGACCGTTAATGGAACTTGTTGCAGTACTATTGCCAGTTCGTTCTGAAGACAAATTCTTTTATTTAATGAATGTTGCTTCATATAAAAAAAACCCTAAAAATTGTTAAAAATTACCAATTAAACGCGTGGCTTACTTTCAGTCTTACTTACCAATTGTTGATTGGGTTTTTAAAGATTAAACTTATGAATACAATACATTTTAGTTAAATTTGCGTTCGCATGGCATAATAATCTGAAATATCAAGAATTCGCATAGTCTTACATATGTTCAAAAAATATTTACTTACTTGACATTATTGTTTTGTTCTTAAACAAAATCGTATATATTAATTATATATTAATGCTTGATTAATTAAAAAATTTTAGAAATCCAAAATTATGTGTACCTATTTTATTGGCAATGTCAAGGTTGATATCAATTGTTCTTATCAGAACTGCTTTAGTTCTATTTTACTATACCTTGAATTTATTAAAATTTAAACACTGTTTTAGCGGCCTTTTTGAATTTTATATTATTATGCAAAAGTACCGTTACAGTCGTCCACCAGCCTACTGCAATTTTTTAAGTCCAAGTCGTCAAAAAATATAATAGCTAGATTTATTAACAAGAAAATATAAAAATATACAAGAGGTTCCTTTTGAAAAATTGCTCTTCATTTGTATATCACGTGAACTATATGAGTGATTGTTTCGTTTTTAATAAACGAGAAAAATGTAGATAAAACCCTATAAAGAAGTTAAAGAGGAGATCAAAATATACCTACTAAATAACCCTGTACATACAAAAATTTGTTGACCTTCTTCTTTGATCAAGTAGGGGTTACGCGATGAAAATCAAAATAGGAGTTGTAACAACTTCAGTTGCTATGCTATCAATATGAAAGAACAAATTTTAAAAATAGTTACTTTTTTATGTAATCACGGATGTGCCGGATCACACTGGTAGCCTAGATGAAAGATATTTAATAGACGTTCAAGTGTGAGGAAGGTTGGAGAGCCGTCTCGCAGAATGTGATAAAACTAATCAAAATGAAATTTTGCTGGATTTAGGTACTAATTTAATTAATTGAAGTGTTAATAAACTTCATAAGATAATTCTCTACCTAAAATTAATACTTTCTCCGAAATTGATGACAAATGTTGGTTATAGCAAACACCTTGCGTTCGTTTGGATACTGTACAAACTTTTTATTTCTCCGTTACATACAACTTATGTACCGGGTGGACCAATAAGCCGATCCTCCGGCCATATCTCAGGAACCGGTTATCGTACAGCTTTGGGAAAAAAATTTCCTTAGTAAAAACAACCAAAGAAAATCGCTGGAAATAACTTTCAAGTTTCTAGCTTTACCGCTAGAAGGCATAATCTTTATAGAAAAATTTAAAAACAGTTTTTTTATAAAATATTTCCAATCATAGTAAGTATTAAATAAGTAAATTAGAATGATGCATAATTTCTTCACAAATTTTGTTAAATACTTGTTTCTCTATTTTTTCAAAAGGAGAGTGGGAATGTTTGTATGAATAAATGCCTATAACTTTGGATTGGAACAACCTATTTTAACGAAATTATTCTCATTCGAAAGGGCGTAGATGAACCAATTACATCTACTATAAAACCATTGCATTTAGTTTTAATTGTCGTAAATAGAGGGCACTTTCGAATAAAAAAAAATTTTAATTTGCCTATGTTAAAATGTTTAAATGGAAACACCTAAGTATTGTAAATTACAACGGAAACTGATTAAATTCATAACAAAATGGCGCAAACCGCATGTTGATATCTTTTGTCTAAACACGTAAACATACGTAGCTAGTGTTGGCTCACTCTGTATTATAATTTAAAATAACAAAGTATGTCAGTATTTTCACAATTTGTTAAACTAGGACGGCTGCGAAATAAAGTTAACAGGGGCTTCAAATTGTTTATTTATTGATAGTCAAAATATTGCGATCTTTTTAAGAAATGTTAGCATATAACTCGAATATAACTTTTTTTATTGGTGCCCCATTTTACCTATTGAAAGCACGCCTTAGCGTGTTTAAATCAAACTTTCAAAAACGCGCGTTTTTTAAAGTTACAATGGCAACATCAACAACTCAAGAAAAGTCTAAATGACAATTTTTTGATTATTGATCTGACAGGAGTACCTTGTAACGTCAAATAAAATATTACTAACAAATTCAAAACCTTTATTTAAACATTATTTAACACTTTTAATTTTATAAATGAAAATAGAAAGTACAGTTAGTATTGTTAGATATATTAATTTTTATTTACATATTTTACATTATTAGTTCTTATTTCCATTTTTTGTAGTAATAATACTAGTATTTATGATTTCAAGGTGCACCAATAAAAAAAAAAGCGTAAAGTAGTCTTTAAAACACTTACTCTATATCGAGCACTCCGTCTGCGCCGTCGTGTTCGAAGAATCGCGCATGTTTTAAAGACCTGTTTATTCACTTATACTTTAATATACTATTTCTTAATTAGATATTAATATTACTAATATCAGTAAATAATCAGCATTAATTCATAATGAGCATATCAAATTCCGAATTGTATGATATGATTGGAGTTTATTTCGAATGCCATCAAAATGCCGCTATTGCCTCACGTATATATGCCAAAAGATATCCTGACAGGAGGCCATTATAGCAAAGAAATATTTATAAGAAAGGCAAGAAGATTAAGAGAAACTGATACCTTTCATCGTCCTCGTTATAAACGACGTGGTGTAGGTGTGACCGAAGATAATGTAATCAATGTTGCTTTAGTTCAACAGAATCCACATATAAGTAGTCGGCAAATCTCTACAGAATTAAACATACCAAAAGCTACCGTTCTAAGGATTTTAAAGCATAACAGGTAGGTTTCTTATAATATTATGAAGTGCATGTTTAAGTTTGAAAACTGTAATCCTGTTTATATTTTAGATTCAACTGTTTTATTTTCATATTACGATCAAAATGGCAACATGAAATGGATTTCGATGCAAGGCTGGAATTACTGCAATTGGATGTTAGGAATGCTGGAAGAACAACCGCATATCATATCAAATATTTTGTGGACAGACGAAACCACTTTCAGTAGTACGGGTGGTGTTAATCTGCATAATACGCATTAGTGGGCTGAAGAAAATTCATACTGGATGGACGAAGTGCAGCTTCAAGGTAGGTGGAGTCTCAATGTTTGGTGTGGTATAGTTGATGGAAAAATCATAGGACCATATTTTTTTGAAGAAACTTTAAATGGCGATACATACTTAAAATGATTTGTCTATTTTATTAAAAGACATTTCCTTACACACAAGAAGAGATCTGATATCTCAGCATGAAGGGTGTCCCGCGCACTTTTCCAGGCAAGTTAGAGATTATTTGAATTTAAGATATCCATATAAATGGATTGGAAGGGGAATTTCCATGGCCAGCTAGAGCTCCAGACTTAAGATGTCTAGACTTTTATCTATGGGGAAGATTGAAGGAGTTAGTCTTTCAAACTCGACCAACCACGCGACAAGACATGAAACAACGCATAGAAACGCAATAAATAGTATATCCATATCTGAGGTTGAAGCAGCTGTTATGTCTACCCGCGATATATTACGTCTTTGTGTGGACAATGATGGAAGACATTTTGAACATTTAATTGGACATTAAGTTTTAATGTGTGTGATCTTATTTTCATATATTTTGTTATTTTAAGTTATAATACAGAGTGAGCCAATACTAGTTATGTATGTTTACGCGTTTTTACTTATATCTCGAGTTAGGCAAAAGATATCGACATGCGGTTTGCGCCATTTTCCGTTATAATTTACAATACTTAGGTGTTTCCATAAAAAATTGTAACATGGACAAATTTTAATTTTTTTTATTTGAAAGTGCCCTCTACCTACGACAATGAAAACTAAATACAATTGTTTATATTTGGTTCATCTACGCCCTTTCGAATGAGAATAATTTCGTTAAAATCGGTTGATCCAAACCAAAGTTAAAGGCATTTACTCATACAAACATTTCCACTCTCTCCCACCCTTTATTTGAAAAATAGAGAAAAAAGTATTTAACAAAATTTGGGCAGAAATTATGCATCATTCTAATTTACTTATTTAATACCTACCATGATTGGAAATATTTTATATCAAAATTGTTTTTAAATTTTTTTATAAAGATTATGCCCTCTAGCGGTAAAGCTAGAAACATGAAAGTTATTTCCAGCGATTTCCCTTCGCCGTTATTACTAAGGAATATTTTCCCCAAAGCTGCACGATAAACAGTTCCTGAAATATAGCCAGAGGATCGGTTTATTGATGCACCCGGTTACAACGAATGGTACGACAAATCTGTCAAGTCGTATCATAAACATACATCAGTCCGTTTTATTTATTAAAGTACGTTGTATTTTAACAAATTAATGTATACATTCCAAAATGTTATTCTACCTTTTTTTGTACTAGTAAAAGCGGTGTGAAAAAAATACACAGGTGTAACATTTCAAGGTAAGTTGATTGCATTGACATGTTGTTCACATGCATTCAGTGTGAATTTGTCATAATACATTGCATTATTAATAATGTCAAATTAATTTCTGTGCAAGAGATTACATGTATTTTAGAACGTTCTATTTCTAAGTGTTAATCAATCTCCTTAATAATCAAGAATACTGTTCATAAACTAAAAGTATTGTAACGCTAGGTGTTTATATTTTTATATAAAACTAAAAATAAGAGGGCATTACGTTGTACTTTTTAAAAGAAATACGTATTTAATTGAAATACAGCATAATTTAAAGCTACAGTCTTCTCCGACCATAAGGGTATGCTGTTGAGTTAGTATAGGGGGAGTTGTGATAAAAAAGGGCGCTTTTCCAGGACTGTAGTTGGAAATTGAAATTAATTCCTAATTCTATTTGAAATTTGTTTCAAGATACAGATTACGTATATCTTTCATTAAATATGCAAAGAATCATCGGGGTAATGTAAATAAGTATAAGCGGGCACAGACATAGATTAATTAAACACATTTCAATTTAAATACATATATATTTATTTCTTTTAAAAAGTACAACTTAATGCCTTCATATCTTTAGTTTTATACAAAAATTTAACCTCGTGTAACGATACGTTAAATTAACAGATTTTGCGAACAGTATTCTTGAGTATAATAAAACTGACTAACGAACAACTGACGTTTACTAACCCGACGTGACGGATTTGACATACCAATATGGCGGAGGTGATACCTTTTCTTTTCTTAATATGTCGTCTCCTCCAGCTAACTCAATCGGATGTGCCAATAATCTATATTTTTGTATGGAACTAGACAAGACAAAATACTAATGTTGCCCACCTATGTACAAAACTATAATCTAGAATGTAAAATGGAGTTAACCTTTTCTCAATTTTTCAGTATAAATACGCAAAATAGAACATATAGTATAAGGAATTCGTTTCATAAGATGTTTATCGCAAACCCATCTTATGTAACTAGTTTCTTAATTATAATATTTTAATTTTACAACCCCTATTGCAGAAGTTAATCAGTCTCCTCGTGTTTAAACACTCAGTTTATTAATGTTATAAAAATATTGGTTAATCCCCTCATTGTTGATTAATTATTCTGAATTATTTGTTATAGTAGTTTTATATTAAACTATAACTGGATTTTGTTTATTTAATATGTGGAAGTCGATTGAAATTCACCAAGAATATGGCCAACCACAATAAAAACATAGCCTTATGATCGTATGTTCAAATACATTACCACTTGTACGTGTATTACATAAGAACTTTAAAAATGCAGAGTTTAATTTGCAATGAATTTGAACATGTGAAAATTAACACACTTTGTATAAACTCAGCAATCGGCACATAAACTACTAATTTATCGATATTAATATCACATTGAACATAAATTACAAATTGCATTTTTTTTTTAATTTCTAGTATGCGTAGGCATTCTGTAAAGCTTTAGTATTACATTTACGAGATGTTTAATTAATGATGATGAAAATATTCAATTAATCGGAATCAGTAAGATACGAAAATAGAATTTATTTAATTATACCGTAATCGATTTCTACATAAGGAAATGATAAAAACTAATTCGTGTTATATTTATCGAATAAGATAGTCAATGATAGTAGTTTACGAACAGAATATATGAAATTATGATATCGCGAATTAGCACGCAGACCATGTTCTATCTTAATTAATACGACAATTACGGCAAGTGTTGCCGTAAACAGATCCCTGCGGAACACCATTCAGAATATAGATTTTACATATAACATAAATGTAAATATAAATATTTCATGATTACTCAAAGGCGGTACTAAATTTTCTACATATAAATTGAGCACCTGAAAATATTTTGAACAAAGGTCATTGAAAAGTTCAACATAAAAGTTAATATAGTGTAAAGACCTTAACATCACTACCCGACAGGATATATAAAACAGATACCTACACAATGGGCGATTGCTAATAAAAAATGCATTGATTTTTCAGATCACCATATTAAAAATGAATCGTACTTACAATGATCCCTGTCTAGTAACATGAACAATATCTGGAGAATTTCTATTTCTTCTATGTGCTAGTGATGGCCAATGCGGTCGTGTAAGTCGACTAGATACTAATCCGGGCCCCCTATCTCTTACGGCTTCTTCATATGTTGGTAACACTGACTATAACAAAAAGAACATATACGTTTATGTTATTTTTTCACTTTCACATATTTCCGTTACAATTATTACCCATAATAATAAACCCTTTTTAACATTGCTAAGGTAATTAATGTAACAAGAAGCACGAAATCACCTTAGGCCACATAATTCAAAATCTCGAACGGTATTTTTATTAGATACAATAATCATAAAAATGATTGATAATTATTATTTAAACTTCTAATATAAAACATAGGTGTACAACTGAGCTTCCGTCGTTTCCATATAGATGGCTCTATCTTTAAAAAAACGACGGAAGCGAAGTTGTACACCTGATACAAACCAAATTTTAAAATACTCTATATAGTCAAATAGAAAAAAACAAATAAAAAACATTATAAAAGATATAAAAAAATTAGTTCAATAACGCCAATCACCCCGAACTAAACACCATTGCTAATTTCAATAATGTAAAAATTACTCTCCGCAAGCATATCCATACTTTGTATAATCAAACCTGCGGAAAAATTCCTGGCGAGATTAATTTTTGTACACACCTTTATACATTAATATTGCGCCGGCTAAAAAAGTTATTTACGGTCAATGGTTTTTCGCAAATATCTCATGTTCTAGTGCTCGCAGGTCGTTTAAAACCGTGTATCGTCCAATTGTCTATAAAATATGTCTCTTACAATGTTATATCAGGCTAACCGTTTTTGTCATAGTCTGCAGAGAAATCATACATGCGAATTCATATACGTTATTGCATACCTAATTGACGTGGGTATGCTATATTGCTACACTATTGCTTCAGTTACAGATGTTTCGCATTTCATTGTTAGGAGGGCCATTCCTTGAGAGTATGAGTTATGCTCTAGTTTGATGCTCTTCAACAATTTTCTTCATGGGTGACAAGTGTTTTATATACGATCAATTGCTTTCGGATAGAGATATAGTGACAGTCGAACATGGTTTAAAAACAGTAAAAAATGCCAGGATAGGTGATCATTGAATCATAGACCTCTGTGAAAGTTCACGGTATTCGCCGGAAAACGCCTACGAACAGTTTGAGTGTGGTGGCCTTCAAACGACGTCTGAAAGGACCAAGTACATCACAATTACGCAGAGATTAAATTTTTTTAGTACAAATGTATAAATACGTAGACAGTTTAATTTGCTAAATTTAATCACGGCTATTTTCACATTCTGTTGCGTTTTGATATTATAATTGTCGTCTGGAGTTCTTGGTATATATCAATTAAGTTGTTTGCGTAAAGTCGATCGTACAGAATACCGACAGCTTGGTCTTCGTAGACTTATATTAAATATTGTTAAGAACTTATTTGACTCAGTTTACAGCTGTTGGTAGTGTTATCGTTATCATATTTCGTGCTTTCCTGAATTGACAGTCTCTTGTTCTCTTATCGTTGAGTTTCCATGTGAAATGATGAGTTGTTATTGACCGAATCTAAGTAGTTTGGGAAGAGGGGGCAGATGATTACCGCTTCTTAGTGCAGTTGGAGTTGAAGTTTAGATCTTAAAGGTTGAAGTATAAAACAATTAAGATGTAGTTGCGAATTATTGTGTTGTGCGGCCTTTTCGTCATCCCCGTGGTATCGTTATAGCTAACTGAAGACCCGCTCCGTAATTTTATTGGGATTGTACAATATCGGTGTTATGTTGGAAGTTCGATTATGCGGTTATGAATTATCGTTTACCGTTTTATCGAAGAATTCCGAGAGTTCAATAAATGAAGACGATTTCCAATTTCCTCGTGTTGATCAGAAAAAAAAGCGCCGCCCTAATATATATTTAACCGACGTCGGCGCCGAGGTGCAGCGTATTTTATGAATTTGTTAGAAACTTTTCTCGACTTTACATAAATTTATTGATCTATATTGCTGTCCAGAGTTTATCGAAATTATGGACATTATTGCCGTGATTTTTTTAAGAATAATAGAAAGGTATCAAGTGCTATTATTTGGTAGAAGTTAAATAGTCAGTTTATGATGTGTTTAAGAATTTATATAAGATTATGTAAAAGAATGTGCCCACTCAGGATTTGGTTAAATTGTGTTTGTGCGACATTTATAATAAAAAATTGTCAGATGAGTGATGGAATTTGGAAAATGAAAATTAGGGAAGTGGCGAAAGACCGCTGGTAACGTTGTTTTCTTTGCTTTGTATATTAATATGCTTGGTTATAATAATGTTTGGTGTAATTAAAAGTTTAACTAATCAAAGTTGAGGTAGAAATTCCGATGTCATTGTAGTGTTAACGTTTTGATTTTCAGAAAGCTTTTTTGTAGTAATAAAGTCAGTTGTTGGATTTAATTTAATTTTGATAAATTGAAATTTTGCACCTACAGTAGATAATTTTTTTTTATATTGTTATTTGTATATATGTATTGGTGATGCTTATGTAAGAAGAAGTAATTGATTGATTACTTCTCTTTGACATTAGAATCTCATTGATTGTACTTGCCCTTTGTATACATTTTTTTATGCTATCTTTTAATCATAATATAAATATGTGTAGTGTAATTTTGTGAGCATTTATTATACTTTCACCAAACTAAAAGCGCGTCGAGTTTATTTAGCCAAATTTACCACCGTTACCGAAATTAAAGCTGTTATCATTCAAAAATGTAAAGTAAGCTTTGATTTGTTTTAATTCACTTTTAAGTGACGTTTATTAAATTATAGGAGCTTTTAAATATTCGACCGCATTTTGTTTATTTTTGTTGTGACGAATATTCCATTTTAAATTGAACAATTAATGACCGTGTTGACCAGTTATTATTTTTTTTTAATTAATTGAGTATATAATTTTACATTGAAGTTTACACCGAAGATGTATACTGAATTTGGAGTATTATATCACAGCATGAAGTTTTTGTTGCAGTATGCTGCAGATAATGCAGACATTAATATTTCCACATCTGATGGACATAATACTGTGTATATAATGGGTGTAACAAAAATCATTTCTCCATGTAACGCTGTTGCAGCGTATATGCCTATAGAGAAATGTAGAAATACCAAACACTGAGGACTTGACAAGTACCTCTTTTAACTTTTTAATAATGTAGTAAGGTAGATGTATTGTTTACATACGGAAAGAGGAAAGATGTCAAAGGTCTGACAGAATCGAATGGAGTTTTGGAGAACCTAACAAATGTAATAAAAAATTTTTAACACCTACCGTGATCTTTCTACCCTTCATTAATCATCCTGCGAGTAATAAAGATATAATTTGCACTACATTAGATTGTGCTGTACGTAATGCTACATCACATGCACAAAATCGGTACATCATTACCTTTAATCAGCCACTTGGCTATCCTCCTCACCAAATTCTAGTTGCTGCTGAAGTTGAGTCTCATATATTCAAGACTAGGTGGCTTTCATATGCTTATGTCGTTTCTTGGATTTATAGGATATGCAATGAGACGAAGTGGACTCAAGGAAGCACTTGGTGTTATTTATATTACAAATCTAGGTAATTAAATGTTAAATAGTCACGCTTTTTTAAAAAGTGTGAGAGGACAAGGGCTTGTTAGAGGTGCACTAACGAATCTTATTTACGAAAAGTTAAAAATAGGTTAAAAAAACTGCAGGATTTTTGGATGGTTAACATCATGTCTATAATGAGATAGATGATGATAATATTGAAGAATCTCAGGATATTTTAAAAAATCGAACATAGTTATTTAATGATGAACTAACTAAATTGAAAAACCGTTACCCAACTGCACAGTTATGGCTACTATATATGTTGATATTAGATCTAGTGGTGCATACCCAAAGTTCTGTACCGTACGACCAAATAGGTAGAATAATTGTTTTATAAATTAGTATTTTATTTTCTACAGACAATTTTGATCTTCTACCGATTAACCAGTGTAATCCACCCGTTCTCTTTTCTTTATATGATTTTCCAATTTAGTTTATTATCCATACTTCATTATTCAGGAGTTAGACATTTGCGAAGTTTGAAAGTGATGTGGCTTGATTTTTGTTTATTTATTTTGATTCTCCATTTTTTGAACCATTTTTGTAAGGAGTTAAGATGTTCTTATAGGTTCGATACTGAGCTATCTGGATTGTCATTTATCGATAATATAGCAGTATCATGGGCAAATGCTCCAAGTGTAGTATTTCTTGAGGTAGGTATGTCCGATGTAAAGATACAACAGCGGCCCAAGGACACTGCGCTGATTTACTCCTGCTATTATTGGTTGGATTTCAGATTTGTCATTTCCTACTTTTACTCGAAATTTTCGGCTGGTAGGTACGATTTAAGTATTTTGAAGTAAAAAGGAAGAGTTTGAGGAATTTTAAATAAAAGCCCAGTATGCCAGACTCGGTCAAAGGGTTGATTAACATCCAAAAATACTGTGGAACAGTAACTCTCGTCTTTGAATGCTTTGTGTATTTTATTTGTTAGCCTATGTACCTGCTGGATAGTCGAGTGGCCTCTGCGAAAGCCAAATTGATGCTGTGCTATCTATCCGTTGTTCTGGTATGTCAGTTTGAATACGGCGGAGTAAAAGTTTCTCACGTTAGAAATCACTGAAATAAGGTTTACTGGTCTATAAGAATTAACACCTGTAGGATCTTTCCTGGTTTGACTATAGCAGCTATGTTTGATAATTTGAGTTGCTTTGGTCAGTACTGCAGCCTTGTCGTTCTATTAAATATATATGTAAGTAACACTATTCCCTTTTGAGGAAGTTCTTTTAGCATCTTAGGCGTTATTTTATCTACTCCTGGTGCTTTTTGGGTCCCAAGAATTTGATCTTTTTTCTACTTTCCCCTGAAGTGGTAAGTTTTATTTGTTGTAGAGTTTCTATTGACCTTCGTAGATTTCATTCCATTTCATCATCTGGATCATCATTATGGAGGGTAAAGGTATTAGAAAAATGGAGCTCAAAGAAGTAGATTTTTCTTTGTTGCATTTGCCCAGAGTCCTGTGGTTGGTATTGTTTGTCTAACGGGTGGTACAGGATTTTTTAATTTTCTTGCATTTTTAATGGGTTTCCATATTGAGTGATCATATCTGTTTAAGTTATTTCTTCAACAGTCTGCAAACGATTCTTCCTTCACTTGTTTAAGTTATTAGTTAGTTGGTTACATCTGGTTTTGTCTAGTGGATTGTGTGTACGATGCAGAGCGCGCTAGCTTTTCTTTTTTGTCGTAGAAGTTGTTTAATTTGAAGAGGGATATTGCTGTCTGTGGATCTTTTGGTGGAGTGGGTTGATTTGCAATAGTTATCTTTCAATAGTTTGATCATAGTTTCTGTTCCGCATCATCGGTTGCTTGCAGCTGAATATTTAAATTTGTACTGTTTATAACTATGTTTCTGTATTCTTCCCAGTTTGTTTTATGGTTATGGTTATTTGCATGTAAGAAGGTGAGACACCTTTTGTTACGAAGAGATCTAGTAAGTCTCGCGTTTTTGTTGGGTCTATTGACCAATGTGTTGAAGTGTCTGTAGCACAAAAATGAAATTTAATATTGTCTTCAACAAATATATTACTTATTACACAATTTTGGTACAAATACTATTGTCGTTTTTGACAGTTATTCTGATAGCAGTAAAAATATTGAAGCCATGAAACAACTGAGACGAATTGCTACCTATTCCATATCTGGTGAAGTACACTTTAAGGCATCGATGAAAATTTCTATGAGTCAAAAGAAATTGGTACATAATCGTTCTAACAAAAACAAATTAATTTAGTTGCTTTTTCGGGAGTTCAAAGTTAATACTGCTACTAAAGAATCATGTGATCATGCTGACGTCCTAATCCTTGAGACAGCTATTAAAGAGCCAATCGATAACAATACCAGTGTTGTTGACAAAAGCATAGATCTGTTAGTGCTTCATATAGTACGCACACAGTTACACAATTAAAATACACTAACAATTTAAAAAAAAAACAAACAAAAATATTTTCGACTGTTAGCTCGAACAAGTATCCACATTGTAAGCAAAATATTGTTTCTACATGCCATGCCCAGTTATGGTACAACTTTAGCACTGTCTAGAAAAGGAAAAGTTAAAGTTTTGAAAATGTCGTAAAAAAGAATCTATTGAGACAGTTTAGCGTAAATGTTTCTATAAAAAATTGCATTCGAGATATCATTTTTGATACTGGAATACTATCAATGTACGGTATTCCACAATCGTAACACTCGATAGGTTTGCTAAACTGGCAAAATAAAGCACGGTTGCTAATTTTCATTAATACCACCTCCTTCTATACAGCTCAACAGCATATCTATCGGGTGTATTATCAGATACAAACTTAGCTTAGAAGAGAAATTGATCCATAACAAGCGGTTTGGAGATAAAAAATAATATATTGGGGCTAGTGGCAACTTGGTGACCACCAGCATCCGATGTTCTATTACATAAAACCTTTTGTAATGACACAAAATGATCTGGCCATAAATGTAGATGTAAAAAATTGGGTTACAACGCTCTGAAGCTTGTGGCCATTGCCGTCGCCAGTCAAGTTTAAACGCTGAATTAAAGGAAATTTAAAGACTTAATATAAGTATGAATATGAGACCACACAATTGTAAAGTGTTCAAAATAATACTTAAACGTATTCCGATATACGCTAGAGACAAAATAAAACATATCGTTTAGCTCAGCTAATCTTTGAGGACTACCAATGTTCTAGTGCACTAGATGGATGGATAGTGTGACCGTACAGTATATAGATATCTAAGGCGCGATGTAATTTAAGATAAGACAACCCATACGTTCCGAAAAGGAGCAATGAAGCTGTAAGACCAAAAAAAAAAAGAAAGTAAACAGAATCTTTCATTACGTATTTCATCTTAACAAGAATTGTTTAAGGTGTTAGAACAAATTTATGAAATAACACCTTAAACAATTCTAAAAGATTTTACCACTACTGAGGACGATAACTGTAATTGTTATCGAAACGTATAGACTCGCATAAATATAAATACAAAAATACGCCATTTAAACCCAAAAGCTAAGTATTTTAATTATGAATAGGGTTACATATAATAATTAAAACGAAGAGTAAGACGGTATTTTGTCAGCAAGTGTAAGTGATAAAGAAAACGAGAATACCGACGACGGATGGATAAAAGCATAAAAAAATCTGATTTGACCGGAACATGACTCTATTATGCTGATGTTGCGTTAGCAAAGTATTATATATTACTATGTGTGTAAGATTAATATACAAGCTAGCTGATTTTGATTATAAAGATAACCGCAGGATTTTGATCATACTTAGTAGAAAACTTTTATATTTTGGCGTTTCACAATAAATCAATTTTTAATTTGTTTCTTTTAAACATACCGAAGCCTCAGAGAGAACAAGTGCATTGTACTGATAAAACATTTGTTGAAATAAGAAATGTTAGTAGAAAATTGTCAAGGAGATTGACCACCTCGTTGCCGCCATATTATGGGAGACCTGGTATATTAATATATAGGAAATTTCATGTAAGTTCACGTGATTAATTTATTAGCCCAGGCATTTTAGACAAAAAAGGGTCAAACCTCAAAAAAATAATGTAAAGCTGAAATTTGGTGCAGTGATAGTATCGAACCCCCTGAACAACATATCAAATTACCCGAACTTACCAGTGGTTGTTTCATCGATTTTATGACGTCGCAAGATGGCGACTTCCGCTAAACACTAAAAAAATCGCTCTTAAGTTAATTAGGAATAGGTATTCCTACGTAATTGACCTCATTTTATAATTTAATTTCCAACAATTTATTATAGAGTAACTATTTACTAAAAGTTAACCATTTTCGCGCAATTTTAAGAAATGTGCGTTTTGCTGTGTTTCGCACGTGCTTTTCTGTATTATTTACATAAAAAACTTCAAATTTTTAAATTATAAGATGTATTTAACAAGTTGAATATAAAAAATTCATCAATTAGATTACGTAATACTTTCAGTGAAGGTATTTGAACTGTTCTCTTGTTCTGTTGTATATTATATTGTATTGTATTGAATGCATGAGCGTTCGTGTGTTGCAAAAAATTATAAGGTAAACATTGAATTGTTTTTTCTTTGCTCGACTACTGTAATAAGTGTCTATCTCGCGCTTATTATATTTCTTCTACTCTCAAAACACGTGATCTCCGTACATTTGGTTTCAATATAAACAAATTACATCATGGTGATGGAATAACCTATAGCCTTTTACGTTAAGCTTATGTTTCCTGGCCGTATCAACAGAAGCGTGTGAAGCCTGGTGATGGTTTGATTCTAAAATGGAACAAGAAGTCTGCATTTTGTGTGACCAGACTATGGACACAGGCCGTGTAAGTAACGTGAAAAAAAGGATTAGACAAATTTTTGTCTGTTAGCGTCCAAAAACAAGATGGACTAGACATTAAATTCCCAGGAGCAGAGGTTATCATAGTCCATCTGGAGTGCAGGTTAGTTCAATCTATATTTGAAATTGCCTTGTTGAATAAATAGCCAGCATGATCATTTAAAATTGTGTAATTTACTAAATCAGCATAATTTACTTCCAGAAACCGATACACCAAACCATGGTCTTGGAAAAACAAAACGTGAAGTTGAAAACCCTCAACCCGAGATGCGCCCTACACTTCGCTTTACTGTCTGCAATTTTAACATAATAACTGACTACTTGTTCTGTGGTAAGGAAGCTTCAATTCAAAAGGAAAAGAAAAAGCCTAAAAATAAAAGACGCGAGGTACACGAGGTCACTACGCTACCTTTCAAATTAAAGGTGTTGGCACAGGCAGAAACAAGAAATGACGAATAGAGAGAACATGTTCAAGTCCGAGTTTCTGGCGCTGCGGATCTTCTCGCAGCAGAAGCAAAATATGATAAAGACTGTCACTTGAAGTTTTTTTTACAATTCTTCGAGTTGGAACGCATGGAGAAGAAAGGTAGGCGTAAACATGCAGATTCACAGAAAGAAGAGGCCTTTAATAAGCTATGTTTATTTCTTGAGGAGAATGATGACAGTCAATTCAGTTTGTCCCAATTAGAAGACCATCTGGAAACTCTGCAAGCAGCTTCAGTGCGAGCCATACGGGCGTCAATACTTACGGGATAAACTACTAAAGAACTATGGGACTAGCATATGTACTGCCGAACTCCCTGGAAGAAATACTATTGTCAACTTTAAGGGAATTGCCGATAAATTCTCCTACGAGAAATGGCACCTTCAACGAAGGGACAACGAAATTGACGAAAAACACCGCATTGTCGAAAAAGCTGCTGCAATTATACTCGAATTGTCTCCCCTTGCCCACCACGGTCCTACATTTCACCTGTTCTATTTGGTGTGTGGGTTAATGTCCATCGACATTATGCGTCAAGGCAGCTCGTCGATATACTCAGCAAGCTCGGATTCAGCAGTGGATACAACGAGGTACAGCTCTTTCAAAACTGCGCTATCAAACATGCAGAAACCAGAGAAAACGAAAAGAAAAGAACAACTACGTGCAGTTTTCATTTGACAATTCTGACTTCAACATTCGCACTCTCACCGGTCACAATACATTTCACAGCATGGGAGACATAATGTGCACTACACCCTCGTCGGATGCACCTCCGAAACCTGTACCCCGCTCACTAGAAATTACAGCAGGCGAAGTAACTTCTGGTAAAAGCAGCACCTAAGTAACGTGGTACAAGCTCCCAGAGAAATCTGAATTGAAGAAAGTAGTCGTGAGACAAGTCGCATAAGACCCGCGGAAACCCTTGCCGAGTTATCCCGTGCACGGGCAGTCAACACGTTATGGTTGAGTGGTATTTGGAGAGGTACTGTATTCTATGCTTTATTCTTTGGAATCTTTTTCGATTTTGTGTTTTTATTCTAGGCGTGGAAAAACCGATTTCCTGGACATGTTACGTGAAGGTATCAACTAAAGGAGAAATGGTTTGCGATTCCATTCATATAGATACCCTACCCTTCATAAACCTGTCACCCAGCAACCCAAGTGCTATTTACTCCGCTCTTCTCTTTGCTTCGCGTGAATGTGCAAACCGAGGACAACGACACTGCATGGTCACATCCGATCAGCCTTTATACTTGAAAGTAACGGAGATCGTGGCTTCATCGAAACCTCGTACTCTGAACAATGTAATCGTTCGCTTGGGTGGTTTTCACACATTAATGGCATTTATGGGAGGAACAGGATAAGTAATGGGTAAGGAAATAATTTTAACTTTGCGTAATTAGGTTTATTTATAGTTGGATTGTAATTTTTAGGTGGAAGTGGCTGAGAACGTGTCTACGCTAAAACCTCCGTAGTACATAGGTTATCTGGGCATGCTTACTCCAGGGCTTTACGAGCACATTTCCATACGCATCAAGCACTTGGAACTTTGATTCTCCAACATGCTTCTACTGGTATCGACCAAACAACAAAGGAAAAACTTCATGACTTGTCTATCAAGTTCCTGGAAGACAGCGATACGTCTCAAGATGACTTGTCACAAGATTCCAACGTTGGACATATTGTTACAACGATGGAAAATAGCATGCAATGTTAGACTTCTAACAGCCCTACAGCGTCTTTGTGGATTCAGTATTATAGGTACGTAGACCTAATACGCCTTTTCATTCGAGCTGACCACTGGCCACTGGGGTTTACATTTGCACTGTGTTCGCGAAATGCTCCCACTTTTCCACGCTGCTAGCCGCTACCATTACGCCAAGTTTTGTATCGTTGCGTGGAAAACCACTGATCAGGTTAGTTAAAATTCAAGGGGTAATTTTTATATTATCACGTAGTAATCGCAAGGATGTTTACTCCAGCACGTGGACCTTCGAGATGCTATAGAAAATAAAACAAGAATATCATGCGTTAAAAACAGAAAAATGCACATTTCTTAAAATGACGCGAAAACGGTCAACTTCTTTTAGTAAATAATTATTCTATAAGAAATTGTTGGAAATTAAATTATCTTTAAAATGAGCTCTATTATATAGAAATAGGTGCGATATTAACTGAGAAACGATTTTTTAGCGTTTACCGGAAATCGCCATCTTGTGACATACCTAATGAAATCAATGAAGCAACTACCGGTAAGTTCGGTTATTTTGCTATGTTGCCTAGGGGGTTCTATTTCTATTTTATTATAAATTTCAGCTTTACATTATTATTTTTGAGGTTAAAACCTAAGTCTCCTGGGCTATACGTAAGTAATCCCAACATTTTAGATTGGTTCTATCTCCTTTTGAGTCATGAGGACATACGAAATAGTAGCATAAATGTAACTAGCTAAATAAGAGTATGACGTGCGTCGGTTTTTTCGTGGAATTGCCTATAGAGTACTGTCGTTGTCCCGTGCCATATATGATAACTTTCTATCTTCTATGATACATATCCATAGTGTTTTATAATTGGATCTAATTCAAACATCTTTCATGCGCTCTTTGGTTTTGATTACTGGATTTTAATCGCTTTAGATGATGAAAAGTCGGCAAAGACTTGACAAAAATCGACATGATGATTAGATTCGCTGCATTATAGAGTAAGGGAAGGAGTTGTAAATTTTAAATTCAATTGTACAAACTTTTAAATGTTACCGTAAATTGAATTACGTTATATTCAATGTGGGCAATTTTTACTGTTGATTTTTATTTTTTTTTTTTTAACTTAATAACACATTCTTTAGTTTCCTTAGTCACGAATTTCAACAAAAATGTTTATAACATATATTTGGGCAAGGATAATTTACCTTAAATTTTTTGAAGAACAATCGATTATTATAACCACATAAAAATGACCACACACATACAAACTACAAAATACAATCCTAGTAATACACAAAAATTTGTTAAAATCTTGCAAAAAAAATTATATTAAATTGGTAAATAATATTATGTAAGTAATTATAAACACTAGTAACCAGTAACTAGAACATGTAATTTTATAGCTAGCGTCAATATTATATGACGAGTTTTGCTTTTCACTTACTGTTACAACTAGAAACTTTTTACGTAAACAACGAAATTAACAAAAATAATCTTACCTCAAGTAACATCGGATATTTGTAAATAAAGAAACACTACTGTGTTCGTTTTCATTCCAAAAGTGTTACAAAGAAAAATGACAATTTGTATTTAATAATGTACGACAATTACAATCATAATTATAGGTACTGGAATCGTTTGTTAATTAAATGCACAATAACAGTAAATGAGTAAAATTCAATTAAATTGAAGTCTGGGAACAATAAATTGCAATTAGTTTAATCGGATTTAACGACAGTCGACTTGTTTTCGATTGCATAATGCAGAAGCGTGACCAATAAACGCAAGAATCTACTAAACAAATGTATCTGAAAATGCGTAAATTTAATACTGATATTGAGGATTATATAATTAATTAAAGTAATTTTAAACATCAGATTGTAGCTATCTTATAGTTCACTAAGTATTTGTACCGATTTACCTGCTTTATATAACCTGTAAATAGTGTAAATATTACCTAGTGGCCTATGGTAATGGTCACAAGATGGTATTCTTTTACACGACTAATGCAAAATGCAGTATTTCTTAGGGATTCAATAAGGTATGTTGAAAGTTTTTGTCATATTTAAACTTATTACAGATTATAAGGATCATCACACTGGACAATCGGCATTAAGCTTAAGAATAATTAAGGTTGCTCAAAATGGACGCTCGTGTTTTTGGGATTCGAGGTAACATTTTCCGTTTGCCTTTTGTTACTTGATAAATATCTGGTATGGAAACACCAAATGCCCTTCCAACCTACAAAATGGAAATTAAAAGAAATGAAATAATTTTAATAACATTTTTTTTAGGATAATTATGCAACCTCTTTTATAAGAAGTTCATTACGAAAATAGGGAAATGATATGATTTTAATTTCAATTTTTTTAGGATAACTGCAACCTGTGGTTTATTCGTTCATAACGAAAACAGGCAACATTGTAAAAACAAAAACAATAATCAATGTCAGAATGACGTTTAAAACGTCATGTCAGATAGAGATTAATACATAAATACATGTTAACGTAAAAAATTAAAAATCGGCCCGTTTTCATAAAAATATCGATAATACAGCTTCGGTATTTTCAATCTTATTGATTTAATTTTTACATTTATTTCGCTTTACATTAAAAAACTTTATGAAGAAAATCTATGTAAAATTAATTTTTTTTTTTTTAAATAAGTCTACACTTTTTCTTATAAAATTAATCGTTATTCAGATAATGAAAAAATTTGAACTAACACTTAAATTTTTTGCCGCTAAATTACGCGTCATATCAAAAAATTGCATAGAACCAGTCTCGGTTTAGCAAGGGCTCTTTTCGGGGCTATAGCACCGGGAGGTAATATATCTTAGGGAGGCTTGAGTCTGCCTCTGGCGATGAGTCACACTGTTAATACAAATTACAAATTTTAGAAGTAATCGCAGTTCTATAAAAAAGGGTATTTGTTTTGATCTATAAAATTCTACGTACGCAAGAATTTGATAAGAGATATAATAAAAAATTCGGTATTTATAAAAAGGAAATTTAAGACGGCTTTACAATAGTCAACGCTGATAATTGATATGCAGTATTTGATAGGTCTTGTAGATATGTTGACTGACGTGTGTAATGTCATTGGTACAGTACACCTTAGAAGGGCGGTGTAGGCGTAATCCTACAAGTGGCGGCGTCTATCGAGCACTGTTTCCTTATCTATACTATAGTTAGTTACCTTTTAAGAATTATTAGTGCAATCAATATCTTATAACTGTAATGTGTGTTATGACAGTTTAAGTTGTGTGAATTCTAGAAACCCGTTTTAAATCATTTTTACAATACACACAAGTACGGTAAGAGGTGTTATTTTAAATTTTGGAACAAATACAATAATATATTAGAAAATGCAAGGGCGGAAATTACCTGGATCTGGTTGATCTGGAGTTTTCTGGCGTAAAAGGAAACTAGAAAAGCAGGAAATGCAAAATAAAATTAAGAAAAAAGAATGAAGATAATGAAAATAGTGCCGACAAAAGTAGAAATGAACCTGAGCCTAGTAGCGATGAAAACGTTTGTTTGCAACTAAGTTAATCTGAATCTGCTCTCGTGACATCCTCAGGATCATCCAAGTCAGAGACACCTATTTTGCATAATTCTTTAGAAAAAGAAACTGATACAGAAGAAGTGGAAGATGACATGATTCATTAAACGAAAGGTAATCACATAATCTGAATTTATTGGCAAAAACGAAGCAATGAGGTAACGATGTACCTATATAATTTTTAATTATTTGCAATTGCCGAACTAAATCCAAGAAGAACACAGGATTTGTCATGTTTTAAAGATAGGAAAGGATTGGAAAGATAGTCCTAATTATGTAGAAACAATTTTACAAAATTGGGTTGAACAGAATCTTACAAAACTGGACTTTTCAATGTCAAAAAGAAATTTTGGGGAACAGAATAGATAGGACAGCAAGCAAATATTTTATAAGAAATTGATTAATGGAGAAACAGTTCGGCGTGATTAGATCATTTATTCAGAAAGCACTGGAAAGGTATTTTGTCTGTATTGTTGCTTATTTGGCAAAAAAAGAAACCAATTTAAGACCGGATTTTATTTATGGAATAAAAGTAAGGAAACATTTGACGAACACGAAAGGCCTAATGATCATTTAAATAACCTTCTAATACATACAAACCGTTTGTCAAATCAGAGGAAAGGTTGACGTAGAACTTGAAAAACAAATTAACACTGAGAAAGAATGTTAGATAAAAGTGTTATAAAGGATCATAAGCATAATAAAGAATTGGCACTCACGAACGAAATTATTTGGGTTTGTTAGAGCTATTGTCAGAATATGATCCGTTTTTAAAAGATCATATAAATCAAACTGCAAATTTAGGGAAGGGCAAAATTCATATTTATCAAAGGATATATGTAACGAATTACTAAACATTTTGTCAAATCGAGTCATCGATGAAATTGTTAAGCAAATTAAAGCAAACAAATATTATTTGATAAGCGCGGATTCGACACCAGACATAACACACCACGATCAGCTTACCGTAATTTTGAGATATTGTAATAATAAAGGATATCCTGTGAAAAGATTCGTGGGCTTTTGTGAAGACACTGGGCATGGTGCACAAGAACTTGCGGAAGCTGTTTTCAGTGTTTTAAAATCATTAAATTTAGACATTAGCTGGCGCCCTCCCTTCTCTTTTAAACTTTTAGGTACCACCTGCGTCACTGTAGAACCCATCCCACTTTTCTACTTTGACAGAGCTTTCCGGCGGCCCTAAGGTTATCTTCTCTGTTACGGTAAATTAGTGGACAAAGAACAAATTTGCACGTAACAAGCTAATAAGTCGATTTAGCGATAGTGAAAAAAAGTCGATTGCATAACCTTCTATACCTACATAATTATGTATATGTAGGTTGGAAGGTAAAAATTGAAATAATATTTTTTTACGACCACTAGTCGAACACGATTTTGATTTATTCATTTTTATCTTCCAACCTACATACACATATGTAAATATCGAAGGTTATTTCACTAACGCTAAATCGACTTATTACCTCACTTTACAACGTTTGGCAAAGTTTTGCAAAGATCGGCCCTGATGTCTGTGTGCATGTGTGTGTGGACGTATGTTAGTATCCATGATAACTCCACAACAATAATACATACATACTTCAAATTTCGTATTTAAGCTTGTTTTTATTTCTCCTAGATTTTGGGATAATTTTAGCGGCGGAGATTAGGGGCTTATTAGGAGCAGTTTTTGGTTTTTATCAAATATTTGTGAAACAGCTGAATACTTCAAACATATAAAAATACCAACTGTATGTTGGTATTTTTATATCTTTGAAATATACAGCTGTTAAATATATTGATTAGTTATGTTGTATGCAATTTTTTGATACGACGCGTAATTATGCGGCAAAAACATTCCTAAGGAAGAATGTAAAATAATGTTAGTTCAATATATGAATAACGATTAATTTTATAAGACAATGTGTTAACAAATTTTTTTATGAAAATTTAATTTTATATAACCTTTTTAATATAAAGCAAACTAAGCCTCAAAATTAAATTAAATAAGACTGAAAATGCTTAAATTATATTATCGGTACTTTATCGAAGCGGGCGGCTTTAGAAGTTTATAAGTTAGCACATAAATGTCTACTGACATGAAATTTTAAACGTCCATCTGACATAGATTATTGTTTTTGTTGTTACATTGTTGCCTGTTTTTGTTGTTACATTGTTGCCTATTTTCGTTACAACGTATTAAAAGAGGTTGCCTAATTATCCTAAAAAATTATTATTATTAGAATTGTTTCATTTCTTTCAATTACCACTTTGTAGGTTAGAATGTCGTATGTTGTTCCACAGCAGATATTTTAATATTTAGAGATATAACTTAGATTTGTTACATTAATTTTGTATTGAGAAATGTTCCTATCAACTAAATGAATGAATACATTCTTCGATAAGTATTTTGATGTCGTCTGTTTAAAATAGAACGATACTACTGTAATCGAGATTATGCAGACATGTAACGATAATGTAACTGCCACGTGACACGGTTTCCATACCGTCGACATCCTAATGGGAAAACTATAAAACTATAAAGATGACTGGAAATAGGTAGTTTAAATCCTCAAAAAATAAGAAATGACGTCACCCGAAACTAAGCGTCGATGTAAAAGAGCAAATTCTTGATTTCGTTGAGGTGGAACTAAGTACAAGCTCCCGAATTCACAGCTTATTAAGGAGAAATGGTCTGCGTTCATTTAGGCCTCAAAAATTTAAAATTTTGCGTGAGTGTGATAGGGACGTTCAAATCAATTTTTGTAGATGGTTGTTGCTTATCGTAAATAATGATCCACACTTCATTCAAAAGATTCTATGGAGTTACTGAGGCGAGTATCATATAACCTGCATGAATAGAGATAAAAACCCTCACTCAATACGCTAAAGATCTTATCCAAGACGATGGTCAATTAACATTTGGGTTGAGGTATTAAATAATAATGTTATTGGTCTACACATTCTTTCTAACCTTTTTAAATGAATATTTACCCCTTGAATTGCTCGATGAAGTACCAGTAGCAGATTACATTGTTGGTTCAGAATTATGTAGATGTGGTAGCTTGCATTCACGCTACTATGGCGGTAATACACAATAATATGCTTCAGAGACAATACCGTGTTTTGTGTTTATCAATAACTCTATAACGAAGAACAATCGGAAGATTTTCCACTCTTAATTTTCGATTTGTTTTAAACCCCTGAAAGGAATTCCAAAAGCACGGGCGCCAATGTTGATACATCCTATATAACGAAGAGTACACGGAAAAAAAGGGGAGTCACAAATTACGAAAATTAGGATTTTGGCGCCATCTATTGCTTAATAGGGAATACTTTCATGTCAGAAATGTCAAGAAGAGGATGTGAACAAATTTCACGAAAAAAGTTTTTCATACCATGTAAAAGTGAAGATGGAGTCCTGCAAATTCCAATATGTTTTAAAGCATTTTATGCTATTCACGGTGTTTCTAAGAAGAAGATAGAATATTTGCAGCGTTCGTTAAAAGAAACAGGACTACCTCCTAAAGATAAAAGAGGGATTCATAGTAATAGACCAAGAAAAGTTCCAAATGAAACCATTTCAAAAGTGTTGCAGTATATTGGTAGTTTCAAAGGCTGCGGTAGTCATTATAGCATCGCAAAAACGAAAAAGATTTACCTGTCGAAAGAGGCTTACCCGCAATATCCCATTTCATACGGAAAATATCGTATAATTTTTAATACAAAATTTAATATTTCCTTTGGATATCCAAGAAGCGATACTTGTAGTATCTGCGACGAATATCTGGCCAAAATAGACGTCCTAGACAAGGGAGTCAAATGAAATGAAACAGATACACGAAAAGTTGAAGATAAGAAGAAACGGCTTGAGATTGAAAACGACGTGCATAAAAAAAATCAGAAACATTCTACACTCGCAAAAGGGAAGCACGTAAAAAATCACAAACATCTCACGTTTATGAAGCAATCTGTTTGGATTTTCAAAAGAATCTACCTCTTCCTAACATATCTACTAGCGATGTATACTATAAACGTCAGTTGTCCACGTACACGTTTAATACTCTCATTTTGTCGACAGGAAGATCGATTTTTTTATGTACCCTCAAACGGTAGCCAAAAAAGGAACTGATGAAGTGGTTTCCATGCTTCACAATTTTATTACAACAGTACTAGATTCAAAAGTTCGCCATCTTCACATATTTTGCGATTCTTGTCCTGGGCAGAACAAGAATTACATTATGTTCAGATTCATACACTATATTGTACACCAACTGGGCCGCTTAGATAGCATTAAAATAACATTCCCGACACGAGGACATTCGTATTTAGAATGCGATCGAAATATGGGACTGATTAACCAAAAGGTAAAGGCTGAAGTTCCTTCACATTGGTATGACGTGTTTAGGGGTGCTCGAGTAAAACCTTCTCGTTTTGAACAAGACTTAGTTAGAAGCTGGACAAGTTTTTTGCAAACAAATTACAAAAATTACAAAATACCCACTCGCTACTCGAGATGTTAAAGAGATTTCGGAATCTAAAGAACATCACAGTTCCTTATTTACTTACAATGGACGTCACGAAACAACGATTATTACATTGCCAAATTCTAAGGCCATTGTCAAAAAGGAAACTTCAAGTTTAAAACCAGGAGAATTTGTATTCCTAAGGAAGTCCTACGACGGTAAGTTATCACTAAAAATCGATCTATCAATGAATCAATCATTTCGAATCTTTTTATATTTCAGTTCTGTTGTCGCTGCCTATAAAAAAATATAATAATTTACAAGCATTAAAAAAATGTTGCGGTTCGGATGCTCAAGAATATTTCACTAATCTGCCAAGAACCAACAACTCTACAGATAGCGACGACGAAATAATTTAATTAATTGCTAGTTTACTTTGAATTAAATGTAATCTTTATTTTTGTTTTTTATTATTTTGGAAGAAAAACATGCTAGTTTAAACATACTAAATTTATAAACGTTTTGAATTATAAGTTTTTTTGTTATACTTGTTTGAATACTTAAAATGCATTTTTCTACTATATGTACGTAAATGCAGGAGACACAAAACTTGGATTTTTTTTCAATTGTTAGATTATTGCACTTTAACTATCCTTACAATATAAAACGCCATTTTTATGTAACATGTTTGATGACATTGAAACCCTGTAGTTGATTAGGCCAAATAAAGTAACACATTGATAAGGTAATTAAATATTTTTAAATTTTGTGTGAATTGGTAATAGAATACTGCATTTGGTTTAATTCAATAGTTATCTAAATATTCGCAGCTCTCTGTTTAAAATAGTTCTCAATATTTTCTGGCTATGAGAATGAAAAATTAAAGAAATTTAAAAAAACCATACTTTTTAAACGTTTTCTAGTGTGTTTTTCTCAACAGTTGCTCAACATTTTCTGAACCACAGTAAAACATAGTGTAGTATTACCAAATTTAATAACATCCTTCTAGGAACGAATCGATTAGTGAATTTTGGAAAATGGCCAACATTTTGAACAATTACTGGCATAACTTTAATAAATAATTGACAGTCTTTTTCTCTAGAGAAATCTGATGAAATGTGTAATTTAGATCAGGTTGCTTTTTTAAAACTTCCATTGTGGCTGCTGATAGTTTAAAATTAAAGGCGTATTCTTTCAATTATAATATAAGATACGTTCAGAAATTGTTTTTACCTTTTTAAAATTGTGGAAAATGAAATGTTTTAATAAAAATTCGATCTAAATTCTAGTGTTTCATTTAATTTTACTTCTACATCCAACGTATGGGAAGTACTGTATCGCTAAAAAAATTTTAATTTGCTCAACCGCTTTAAAACGTTCGAAAACGTCCAAAAACAAAATTTAAACAAAAAACTTGAAATTTGGCATACATATAGATGTCAACTGCCCAAACCGACTGATTGTTTTTGGGGTCAGTGGGTCATGGGGAAAGGGGTAAAATTGGGAGGTAAGTACCGCTTTTGTAAATTTTTATTTTTTTAGATTTTTTGACTTTTACTATGTGATTAGTAATATAATTGTGAGTATTTTCTATTCCCATAATTGTTCTGTACAACAAACGGTTTACAAGATATTAGCAAAAAAACATCACTTTAAAAAACTCCGGAACTACTTAACATATTCAAAAGGTGAAAATAGCATTAGATAGGAAATAAAATTTCTCACAAAAAGTTTTTTTTGCAATTTTTTAGAAAATGTTCGAAATATTTCCAAAAAACTCGATTTTGGAAGTATTGATACAATTTGCAGCGGTTTTTTTAATACACTGCTGTGACTACTTATAATCGTATATGAGTAAATTTTGATCACCTACTGAGAAAAATATACAACAACACGCTTAAAAAAAGAACATTTTTTAAATATTTTCAGTTATTGCAATACTAAAAAAATATTACAAGGTATAGGGAATAGTAAATAGAAACGACAGATCATCAAGGGAATCGAACGACATTATAATGTACAAAGTGAAATTCTAAATTAACATTGGCGGTAGCAAGCCTTTCAGTTCTGTTAATATGTATATTCTGTTGCATCTTATTTTGGATTAGAGCAGGCCATGGAAATCAAGGGAGAGTGTGGTAGCACTGCCAAAAGAACAAAAAGTTACTACCGTAGCTGGACGTTTGAAAATTGTAGGTTGTATATTTAAAGTGACACTAATGCAGTGTAGCATCATAGTTTTTCACGCTATTTAGACGTTGTTTGCACGGAAATCGTTGAATCTCGAGTGACCTATTTAAAAAAAAATAAATCATTACTTTTAACCTTCACTTTTAATTTTGGATGGATTACTTTTGATGTCAGAACTCGTGCACCTAACGATAGATATTTCGTTTCACATAAATTTTTGTTGTCCATTGACACGTTTGTGTTTGTAACCCATTGATGTCAAAATTCTAAATAATGTCGCTCAACCCCCATCAAAACAAAATCGGTTTTAACGTGATGATACAATTTCTCTAAAGTATTAAGTTTCTAAATTAGTCGTTCTGGATCTTTGCGAAAGGTGAAATACCAAAACTCAGATTTTCCACGTTTGCCACAATATATCCACTTAAAATTTTGAGGTCTTGCCGTTATGATGCTTTGGATAGTTCGCTGTGAAACCTAAAACCAGATAATGTGTGCACGTGAACGTGTTTTAGCTTTTGGAATTTTCTCAACAAATTATTATTAATAAAATACTTCTCTTTATTGGCTTTTTTAATGGTGTATATTAAAGTTGTACAATCTAAACGTTTCAATAACACTTACAGTTATCTTCGTGAGTAGTAATATTATCTATTAAAATTGTTTCAATATCTCTAACAATTTTAATAGATAATATTACTATTGACGAAGATAACTGTAAGTATTATCGAAACATTTAGATTGTATAATTTAACATACACCATTAAAAACCCAAATAGATAAGTATTTTATTATGTGTAACAATGGTGAAAGTTTACATTTTCAAATTATTATTAATTCAATATGAAACTTGATCATCATATATGTTACTTAAGTAGGCAACATAGCACGATGGCTTTTAACAGGAAAGCGCCAATTACTTCTTGTTATTTTGACAAATGAGAATACCATTTTTCAGGATATCTGGTCTTAAAGTAGCAAACGCATCTTTTATTCTAATCTTCATGTCATCAGCAGTTGTAGGTGTAGTGTTATAAACTAAATTTTTAATGTAACCCCAAAAAAAGAAATCCATCCTGGTTAATTCAGGAGATCTAGGTGGAAATTCATGTGGACCTCCCCGTCCTACCCATTTATTGGGGAATTGTCTATCCAAATAATTCCATACATTCCGACTAAAATGTGGAGGGGCACCATCTAGTTGTAACCACATTTTATTTCTAATATATAAAGAAACTTCATCTAGAAGATTCGAAAATTCTTGTTCTGAAAACCGTAAAAACTTTACGCCGTTCAAGTTTCAAGTCGGTTTACCAAGCCGATGTTGTGGAAAGTTGATTCGTCGGTAAATAAAACAAATTTAAAGAAATCATCTACTTCCCCAATTCTTTCAAGACTCCATACACAGAAATCCAACCTCCGGTGAAAGACTCGTCCAGACAAATTCTGATGCAAGTGTTAAGGATGGTACTTATGTTTTTTCAAAATTCTCGAAACACTTGCTTGACTAATTCCAATTTGTCTAGAAATTTCTCTTGAACTTACATTTGCATTATCAATCACTGAGCCTAAAACTAAGAACTCATTGTCCTCATTACTTAAAACATACTTTGCTTTAGTCTGTTTCTTGTAGGATACACAAGTTTCACAAAAAATTTGTAGAAGATCTTCAAAATCTCTTTTGTCTCGGCGTGGTCGATCGAGATACCTTTCTGAGTATACCCTTGATGCTAACAAACAATTTCTAAAACATTCATAAAAGATAAGAACACTGTTTAATTTTTTTAGTATTAAAGGATTGAAAATAAAGTAAGAATTTTGACGGTATTTGACCGAACACTAAGGTTAAGGACAGCTAGACTAGACAACAATATCTTATTTTTAAAATCATTGCCTACTAGAACGTAACCAAAAAGAATTTTCATAGAAATTTTAGAGAAAAATTTTAAAAACTTTTTAATCGTTAATTTTAGACATATGCATTACTCATAGTTTTTGATAGAAAATGAACAGTTATTTTACATAAATAAAAATTATACAAGGTAGTCCATTTAAATTAAGTGGGTTTTTGATGTTTAAATATAAAATAAGAATCATTTTCCTAAACAACTTTTGGTAAATTTTAATTGTGGATTTGAATTTTGTTAACGATTCAACATAATAACCTCGAATTTGCTTTTTTTAGAATGGGCAAGGGTTTGGATATTTCTCTAAGAAAATGCAGAGAAATAAAAACGTTGTTACTGCACTCTATATATTCCCAGAGAGATATAGCAACTATTGCAGGGTCTCGAAGTCTGTCGTCAACCCAATTAAAATTGAAATCGATAAAAAAAACTCTGGAAGAGCACCTGTAGGAAAATTTGGCAGAAAAAAGTATCACTACTCCTTGTACCGATCGGATAATCAGGAACATCTGCCTCGAAAATCGTAAAGAGTGTTGCTCGTCTGATACGATGATGCACAACGCTGGTATTAATGTTTCTAAAAGGATAATCCGGTGGTGGTTGGCCAAAGAGAATCTTGTGGGTCGTCGGCCTACCAAAAAACCACGCCTCACCGAGACTATGAAAAAGAAGCGACTACAATGGGCCAGACAACACCGAAATATGACTACTGCAGACTGGAGTCGAGTAAGTATAACATTATTGAATAGTGCAATTTAGCATTAACGATTTTTTTGTGTTAAATCTAATATTTTACAGGTGTGCTTTTCTGATGAATCAACATTCCAAATTTTAGTCGATAAAAGTGCGTTTGTCAGACGACGCCCTGGAGAACAATTACATGCAGACTGTCTTGTGAAAAGGGTTAGTGGCGGATAGTGGCATGATGTGGTCTGTCATCTAATCCAAAGGCATGGGGGAGTCTATACATGGTAGAAGGGACAATGAAACAAGACCAGTACAAGCGAGTATTAGAAACGCGGCTACTACCGCAGCTCAATGAATGGTTCCCAGATGATAATAAACACATTTTTATGCATGATTGGGCACCGTATCACAAAGTCAGGAGTGTTACTGCATTTCTGGCTGAAAAAAAGTCACTGTTTTGCCTTGGGTAGGGAATTCACCGGACATGAACCCAATAGAGAACATGTGAGAGATCACCAAACGGGCGATTGCGACGGAACTGATAACCACGAAGGTCCAGTTAATTGAAATCCTCATCATAGAGTAGCATTACAATCCCGAACTCAAAAAAAACAAAGGCATGCATAAAGAGCATGCCCCGACGCATAGAAGCTGTTATTGCAGTAAAGGGTGGTATCACCAAATATTGAAATGTATTTGATTAGATTTCTTTTACTGCTAATATTACTTCTATGAAAAATAATAAGTAGTTCTGCCTATATTTTTTGTAGTTTTTATGGTCCCAATAGAATACAGATACGAATAATAAATACATAAGAGACCAACAACCTACCATTTGTCTGAGAAATCCAATTATGGTAGAAAATGCAAACATCTGAGCATCGTCCCTAAGTTTTTCGAGAAACGCTCTGACACGTCGATTTTTATTTTTGACTGTGGTTTTTTTAGTGGTAAAGTTTTGTATATAGGGTGACCCAAAATAAGTTAGACCACCAACTTGATTTTGTCAAATGGAAACACCTGTTTTTATTTCATTTTCTGAATCTGCTTTGAATTCTGAGTAAATCTCATGTACCATGTCCTATACCTAAAGTCAGCAGATCTCGAGGAATTTACACTTGAACGTATCAACAATTAAGACCGTATCAAGGAAGGCGGCCCTTGTTTTCTGTCAAAAGGAACAATTTATTCAAAAATCACAACAACCAATGTTCCAAAAGTGCAAAAGTCCAAATGTGCACCATTTGCGGCTTGACAATAGCCAAGGCGATGAACAAATTCTCTTTACACGTTTTCAACCACTTCTGGAGTTATGGCACGCACTTCCCTTCTGATTCTCTCTTTCAACAACTCCAGATTGTTTGACCTGTCAACATATACTTTTTATTTGAGATAACCCCACAGAAAGAAAACCAACGGGTTTAGGTCGGGTGACCTAGCAGGTCATTCGTTAGGTACTCTCCTTCCTAACACCTATTAGGAAATGTTTCATCCAAAAATACACAATTTCGGAAAAGGACAAATATTGAAATTCGACGTCACAAATAAATTGACATACACAACGAAATGAAAACATGTACCTATTGTTTATGGATCACCTTGGTTACGATTATTTTGCAAGTGTTCTTGATGGCTTTATAAAGACAAAATTCTTTATACCATCTATAAACAGTAGCCAATGATGGTACGAGAACGCCAAACACCGACTTGAAACTTTCCTCGCACTCATACGCGCTCAAGCGTTTCTTGAAACCATAGTAAATCATCATCCGAAAGTTCTCTTGTGATAATTCCATTTTTTCGATAACGGAAGCTGATTCTATGGACTATTTCTCAGACACTATTCAACCGAATTGCACAAGCTAAACTGCAATTGACAGATAAAATAATGCACTATTCAATAAACAACAATTTGTTTTCCACGGGTAACTAGATTTTTCAATTCTAAATAATTGCAGCTTATCCCTCGTATTTCGATCATATGTTTGATCTTTTTCAATGCAAATTACAACAAAAAAAATCACATACACTTTTTACAAGAAACTAATTAACGCTACAATATAAATGTCAAAAACGTTAAACATTAGTATACACCTACTACAAATTTTCTAAAATATAATTAAAACATTGAGGTAACTTTAGTGCATCACTGCTTCTATGTCTAAAATTTTAGTGTTTTTATAATCAAATAAGTAATTTTTTTCTACAGAATGTTTGGCCAAAGCTGTACTTTTTGGTTTAATTTTCAGATCAGATTTATGTTATACAATACGATTTTTTGACAATTATTACAAGAAATTTGGTAAATAGTATTTGTTTTTTGATTACAAAGTGTAATAGATTTTTGAAGGGACAGAATTTTGTTTAAGTACAAGATATTTTAAATTAAAGAAGATTATCAACAGACATTTGGTTGTGCAATGGGGTCACCTATTTTAGCTACGTCGGCCAGTTTAGTCATGGAATTTTTAGAAGATTATTGTTTAAATAGATTCAGTTTTTCACCCTTATTCTATTTGGTCCTAGGACAATTCGCCCCCCACAATTCGCCCCCAGACAATTCACCCCCGAACAAATCGCGCCTGTGGATAATTCGCCCCCGGACAATTCGTCCACGTACTTTGTAAAGAGAATAATACAAACTAAATGACAAATACAGAGGTTTTGCAATAGCTGAATAGCTATGTAATCTGTGGATTAAACTTAATAAAATTCTGACTGTGAACTACCAACACCATAGGCTAAAAGATATGATAAAAAATTGTTTGAATGTTATACATGGTGTCAAATATTTAAGGCTCAACTTCAAACTTAAAAAACGTGCTTTATGATCGCCCTGTATTTTCTTCAGTTAAACAACTGCTTAATTAAGTATCTTTCAATTGATATCAGGCTTCGCTATACCTAAACGTAATACTTTCGAAGTTATTCAAATATTAAAAGTGGTTTTGGTAAATATTGTTTCTATTTATATTTAATATTTTTTTAAATGAAGATAGCGGATGTCAGGCTTTAGAAAACAAACCACAAAAATCAAAATAATAACATTTATTTATTAGGAAATTGTACAGAAATTAAAAACTACTTAGTCAAACATTTAAATCGCATGATTATGTGCGATTCCTCGCAGAATCCCGGTTTTCGCAATCTAAAACTACTCGTCTTAAGCGTTCAGCCACAGCAGCATAAGTTTTATGTTGGCTGGGTGCAGGTGCTCCGGACGTAAATTGATTCAATTGGTAATGGTTTAATATTTTCCTTTTTTCCCTTTCTTGGTCTTTTTTCTTTTCTTTGTTAAATAAATAAATAAAATAAATATTACAATACATTAAACGTAAATCCAATAGTGATCAATGTCTAATTAGTTTTTACTTCTTTTACAATTATAAATGAGGAGGCGAATTGTACGGGGGATAATTGTCCTCAGGTGTGATTTCTTCGGGGGCGAACCGTCCGGGGGCGAATTGTGCGGGGGCGAATTGTGGGGGCGAATTGTCCGAAAACCTTCTATTTTAGATATGTTGACGATATAATTATGACATCTGAGAAATCTAAAATTAATGAAGATTTGACTACATTTAATAATTTTCACCCAAGCTTAAATTTCAGTAAAAATTAAAAAAAATGATAACATTTCCTTTTTAGATACTGTGGTTATTAAGGACCAAGACGAAATAAAAATTGATTGGTATCAAAAACCTACTCACAGCTGGAGATATCTAAATTTTCATTCTAATCTAATGTTTCAAAATTTCAGACTACATTTTTAGAAAAAAACAAATACGACACATTATAAGAGCTTTAAAAAAAACAATAATCCTCTAAAAGAGGATAAATATTGTCAAAAAAAAAGAGTTAATTGTTTTTATAATAATTTTAAAACAGACATATCTAATCAAAATTATAAGTATATTTCAATCCCTTACACGAATAAAAAACCTTTAATTTATAAATCTTTAGCTAAATATGAAATAAAACCAGCCTTTGAGTCGCAAAATAAAACCTCTAGGTTATTTTCAAAATTAAAATCTGTTACACCGTTTAATCAAAAAAAGAAATACTATTTACCAAATTTCTTGTAATAATTGTCAAAAAATATATATTGGAACTACAATGCAACCTTTAAAACATCGTATTGTACAACATAAATCTGATGTGAAAATTAAACCAAAAAGTACAGCTTTGGCCAAACATTCTGTGGAAAAAAATCACTTATTTGATTACAAAAATACTAAAATTTTAGACATAGAAAAAATGTTTACTAAACGATTACTTTTGGAAATGATGTATATAAAAATTAACAGTAATACAGTATGTAATAGTAAAACCGACTTGCAAAAGTTACCTCAATGTTATAATATTTTAGAAAATTTGAAGTAGATGTATAGTAATGTGTAACGTTTTTGACATTTATATAAATATTGTAACGTTAATTAATTTCTTGTAAAAAGTTTATGTGATTTTTGTTGTTGTTGTAATTTCCACTGAAGAACATATGATCGAAATATATGCAAGTTCAAAAATAGTGTTTTAATGTTTGATGGAAGTACCATAAATTAAGCTCTATTATATAATTTATAAATGTCAAATAATTCTCTATTCAATGTATATATATATATATATATATATATATATATATATATATATATATATATATATATATATATAATTTAAATTGTTGGTTTAAAGGGAATAAAACTAAGCACCATAAATAAAAAACATATTTCGATATCGTCAGTGAGCACGAACGTATTATTGTTAGGCCCAGTCACGTTGTCTTACGAAAACACTACCGCTGTCGATACAGTTAGGAGCTTTCACTTCATTTTATAATGATATTCAACTCCGTGCTTATCAGTATCTCTGACACGAGAGAAGAAACCAATGTGATAAATGCAAAGCTGTAAATTGAACTGAAAGGAAAATTAAACAGATTGTCAAACAAAAAGCGAAAAAATTATTATGACCCGTGAGGGACTATAGCATTTAGCCTAAACTACCTTTGGAAGAAGCAATTGATGTGATGTTTACTTTGTAAAACTCGATAAATTCAATAATGTAAGCATATTAATCATTGCTCCACCCCTTTGAATATAACATACACATATTATTATCAAAAGCTTTCAAAAATTATGATACAATATTTAATTGAATGGTCGAAAAATATGCCGGATAAACACAATCACTTGCTCCAAAAACCGTTGCAGCATCATCATAGGTGGCCGAATCGAGCATTATGTGAATGAGCCAGTACGTACAGCAGTCAACTGTACAGGTCTTCAAGGAGACCCAAACAACAAAAGTCGTATAATAAAAAAAGTCATATGTTTTTCGGAAAACCCGATGGAGGGCGGTTGAATCTGAATTATTAGTAATCATTTATTTGCCATAAGCCTTTGTAGAAAAATGAAAAAACACACAAGCGAAAAGATTTTTTGAATACACAAAAAATTAGTATTCCGTTATTCATGGAATTATGTGTTAAAGTTATCTCATTCATGATTATTGTATGTAAAATTAAATTTTTAAAATACGTACAGTAAAAGATTACTTCGAGTGGGATTTGAACCCACGATATTTACCTTGCTAGCGCTCTACCAAGTGAACTATCGAAGAAACAAAGTAAATGTAGTGGGTTCACATCCCACTCCATGTAATCTTTGACTGTATGTATTTTAAAAATTCAATTTTACATACAATAATGATGAGCTTCTACTCCATTCAACGTTTCCGTAGTTATCTCATTCGTTATAGCAAAAGTGCTAAGACGTTTGGTTTTATCGAATGTCAATATTTATTTTTGAAGGTCCTCGCAATACATAAAAGGCAAAATACAAGAAAATCTGCATTTCAAATTATCTGAAGAGAAGAAAAATACAAAAATACTATTTTATCATAATTAGATTGAAAAGTACGTGGTTACTTTTTAAGAAAAATATAGCACGGAATGATTTAACTGTTCCTAAAAAGATTTCTGATATTTTCAATAACCATGCATTCTGCAACAATGACCACAATATTCAATTCATATATTCTTTATTTTCATGTTTGCTGTAACTACAAGAAAGGCCGCAATTCAAACTATCTCCAGAAGGCTGTGTAGGATACACAACTATACTTTTCTCTCCTAAATTAAATTGGTAAAATAGGGAGTTTAGTCCTTCTTAAGGAAAAGCAGGAGAAAACTAACTAAAAAAGGAAAAAAAAAACTATCTCAATTTAGATCAATTTAAAAAAAATATATAACGCATAACAAACATGACGAAGAAACAATTTTTTCCATGATCTTCAGCGTCCACTCTCTCTTAAGGGGTGTCATTTAGTATTTCTTATAATCAACGTTTTACTTATTATCCTTTACATAATTATTTTACCATCATTCACTCAGCGCAAAAGAGTAACTAGATGACTTAACTACAACAAAATATCCAGCTCTTATCTACCGTTTAATAATCTGCAGCATAAAATAAACATCGATAAATGTGATCCAACATAAATTTTGGTAGTGTAGAACCGTAACCTTTTCTTAGAAGGGATCTATACTTTGCATTTTAAAGTATGACGACTATAACATTCAAATAACATAATACGAAAATTAATATTATTAATTGTACTAAGCTAGAATACAAACATAGAGCTTAAGAACACCAACGACGAGATTATCCTTCAAATTTTTGTTACGAACATTATCTTTTATATAGCTTACGAATAAAGCGTACTTTCCAAAATTTTTATACCAAAAGTAACAAACTGCCTTAATTTTTCTGGGCGTGAAAACATGACGTTAAGTATACGTTTACAACCTTTTACCTAACATTAAGCATGACAAATTCATATATTTTAAAAAAACATGCATTGCCTACAGGTTAAGTTGAATCACGCAATGATTTTAAGCTTAAATACAGGTATTATCTAATAGACGCTTTAAAATATCAGATATTAGGCGTATTAGCGATTATTGTTGTTACAAAGGATCAAATTACTTTATTAGGCACCTCAAATTTAAGTTCTCAAATAGAAGCACGCTTTTAGTAATTACTCACATTAAACCGACAAAGATTTTTTTACAGGTTTGCATAAAAGGTTAATAGCAGGTCGAGTGTAACAACGAAAAAATCTATTTAGATATTCAAAAGATTTTCCTTATTATTACACCTTCATTCTACATTTATCATACAAACACGCAGTTACTTCATTCTTCCGACGTATTCATTAAAAACCGCTTTATTCGTTTACTGTCATTACAAATGTGTTAATATGATTGTTTCTTTCAATTTACAACATTATGTAATAAATCCTTGAAAGCTAAGGAAGTTACACCTTAATTATTTAAGATAATTTATTATCCTCAATAGAATATACATAATTATCAACTTTGAACAATAAAAAAAATATTCGCTAATTAACGAATTTTATTATTTAACTTCAATGGTTCGATGTAAGGAAGTTGTTGTTAAAACATGTATTACAAAATTACTTAACATCATTTCCTTACTGTTAAATATAACAAAATCTATACATAAATACATTATTACTCCCCTCCATTTAGCGTTATTTTAAATAAGTTTTGTTTCTTTCGAAAACATCTGTATTTATTTTTAAGGCAATTTAAAAAACATGTTCTAAAGCTATCCATCATTAATTAACAGTTGGTAGACTCCAAAACAGAATTTAGAAGTACCTGTGACCTGAATCATACTACCATTTTACATTTATTTGAAAATAACATGAAATCAACAAGCATTAAATAAAAGCACCGTATATAAAATATATAGCTTCAACCAAAAATTGTCATGATAGTCAAGAGTTTTGGAAACGGAACGTGCACGTGAAAGAGTGCGTGCGTGTGTTAGTGTGTGAGTGTTTCATGTTATTGGAGCAAACTAAACTTATAACATTTTTGGAAAGTCCATAAAATACGCTTTGATTTGATACCAAACTGTACGAGTGTATCTCCTTTGGTTTTAGAGATATTCAATTGTTTGTCGAAAAATTTATTCCACTTGCGATCGCCGCCACTGATATTTAGGTAACTTTTGTTTATTTTAAAATGACAAATATTTTTTGGTGGTCCTGTAGTATTTTGAAATATCTTAATTTTCAGATTTTTTTAATAATATACAGGCTGTCCCAAATTTGAGGGCAAGCATGGGAATCTCGCTTATTATAAGAGATAGGATATAGGTTTAAATTCGGAACTTTTGCTAAATTCGATGCCGAGTAATAATCTGAAAAGAAATTTGAGCTAACTCGAATGGATTTGGTTTTATGCTCAAAAAACTAAAAATTTCGATTTTTGTTTTTCGCGTTTGGCTACCTTATTATTAGGAATTTTCAAAATTCGATTAAACATTATTAAGGTAACTTTTTACGCACAATACTAATACGGTATTAAAAATATTATGTGACGTTTCGTTTATTCTGAACCATCATCAGGTTTATTTTTTCTTATGGGGGTTAAGACATATTTTTATGGCGTTGGATGGAGAATGTTATGCTGATTTTAGCAATATATAACACTTCATGGTTGGATTGACTGCGAACTAAAATACTCTTAAATTAAAAACTAAATATTACATTATCACGATACCCATGAATCAAACAAAACTCAGGAGTTGGCTTTTGTCATGTCATTTTCTAATTCTAAAAAGGGTAATAACTGCAAGATCCTTCGTGTTAGTGCTTTAAAATTTGCAAGTTTCTTTATAATGTTTTCAAATTCAGAAAAACGAGACACGATAAGGATATTTTATAGCTGCAATAGAAATAGTGTCAGAGCAGAACAAAGATATTTAGAGGAATATCCGGAGAGGCAGCAACCAAACCAGAGATATTTTTTAAAATTAGACCAAAATTTGCGAGAATTTGGATGTTTTCAGAAACCTCGAAATGCATATGGTAGCAGACTAGACAGAGATTCCGAAGAAGAAATATTACATCAGGTACTATTTGTTAGTATTATACTAATTATAAGAATTTCCACTCACTTCACTGCTAATTTCAGCAGACATTTTTTTTGGAGAGTTATGACTTTATGTTATCCATCTTAGGTTCAAGAAAATCCTTCAACATCTACCAGAGAAATAGAGCAAACTATTGAAGTGCCAAAACGACAGTTTGGCGAGTGTTAAAGCAACACCGTTATAAACCATTTAAGTTACACGTTAGTCAAACTCTTCGGCCTGGGGACGATATGAGACGGTTGGATTTTTGTAACCAACTTAATACCAAAATGCTGGAAAATCGCAACTTTCTCAATCAAATAATTTGGACGGATGAGTGCAATTTTTCCACTAATGGAATATTTAATCGTAATAACGAGCACTACTGGTCCGTTGAAAATCCACGAATTACCAGGCAAATGCGAGGACAAGGCAGCCGGTCCTTTAATGTGTGGGTTGGAATCTGGAAGGATAGGCTCCTTGGGCCAATTATTTACGAAGGTATCCTAACGTCTCAACGCTACCTCGCATTTCTAACACACGAAATATCAGACCTTTTGGATGATGTTCGGCTAAACGAAAGATGGACTCTCTGGTGGCAAATAGACGGAGCTCCTCCTCATAATGCTGCGACAATAAGTAAATATCTTAACGGCGAATTTCCTGATAAATGGATGGGAAATAGGGGACCACTTAGGTGGCCAGCAAGAAGTCCAGATTTAACCCCTTTAGATTACTTCCTCTGGGGCTATTTAAAAAATATGATTTATAAGACGCCACCGCAAAATATAGAAGAACTCCAGAATAGGGTTGTTAATGAACTTCGTCAAATTCCTAGGCGAACCATTCAAAGAAGCGTAAACAATTGTAGAAGAAGAATTCGTTACTGTATTCAAGAAGGAGGAAACTTGTTCGAACATTTATTATAATAATTTTTGTTTGTTTGTCTGTGTAATTATTTTGTTGTTACCTATCGATAAATTTCCGTTGTCACTATTATGACCGTGTTACATAGACCTACTTGTTTGAGTTGTTTGTTAATGTTTTTTTTTTTAATTGTCTAACTGTTTTTATATTTTTTTGTATGTTCTAACGAGTTTAACAAATTAAATAAGTAGAACTACTGTAATTATTCCTTGCTGGATCCAAGAAGCGGAATCTTGTTCTTCGTATTTTTCTCATTATTTTAGTTCGCAGTCCATAAAGTGTTATATATTGCTAAAATCAGCATAACATTCTCCATCCAACGACATAAAAATATATCTTAACCCCCATAAGAAAAAATAAACCTGAAGATGGTTCAGAATAAACGAAACGTCACATAATATTTTTAATACCGTAAAAAAGTGCCTTAATAATGTTTAATCGAATTTTGAAAATTCCTAATAACAAGGTGGCCAAACGCGAAAAACGAAAATCGAAATTTTTAGTTTTTTGAGCATAAAACCAAATCCATTCGAGTTAGCTCAAATTTCTTTTCAGATTATTATTCGGCATCGAATTTAGCAAAAGTGCCGAATTTAAACCTATATCCTATCTCTTATAATAAGCGAGATCCCCATGCTTGCCCTCGAATTTGGGACAGCCTGAACATGGCGTGTCATTGTTTGTAAAAACAACTTTTTTTTATTTTTTTAAATGGCATCCCCATGATGTTCGTGTCATTGGATGCTTTGTTTGATATTCCTGCCACAATTCCAGTGTTCCAGATTTTTCAAATTTTTAGTTTATTTGTGAAATTGCTATTGTAATACAAAAAGACTAAAATAGAAGTATTAAGTTGGCCATGGGATTGTAGTTTGTTACTAAACAAATTTTCAAGTAAAAACAAGTTAATATAACAACATATTGACTGAATTAAAAACAGAATTTTTTGAACAGGTCACTCTTTCGATCAATCCTTAATGAAATTTCTAAATTTAAATCAGTACTTGGTAAAATGTTTCAAGTACTCAATTTGATTATGTTCAAGGTAAAATGTTTGAAGTACTCAATTTGATTATGTTCAAATCAACTTTTCCATTTTCTACGTAGTTTTGTAAATTTAAATAGGTTACTTTATCAAATAACGAAGATATTTGGAATTAATGTTTAAACTCGCAATTAAAAAACAAGAGTGCCATGACAATATTGCGTTGAAAAAAGAAAAATTGTTTGTAACAATTGTTTTAATTTTGTCAAAATGTTGAAAATGACTAAATATTCATGGAATGGTTTTAATAATTTTTATTTTTGGAGAATGCCAAAAAAATTGCTTGCTGGCAAGTAGAAATTATTCAGCAAGATATCCCGATTCTCAAAAAAGCCGCGACATACGCGTTTCAAGATCTTTTACAAAGATTTGAAGGTAGTGTTAAATTTAAAAAACGGAAAGTAGCTAATAAAGCAGTGACTTCCAATCCAAGAAAATCCTCATGTAAATACTTCACAAATATTACATATGACTGATAAAAAAATGTAGGGTGAAAAATATATTAAATGCCCATAAATACTAGGGATGCCATATAGAACTTCACCAACCACTATATGGTCAAGATTTTGAACGAAAAGATAATTTTTACGACTGGTTTCTTCAAAAAATTGCAGATGTTCCTAATCTTCTCAATTCTATATTATTTAGTGACGAAGCTACTTACAAAAGTAATGGTGTAGTGAACAGACACAACATGCATTATTCTACCACTGAAAATCCTCATTGGATCAGGTATTTTGACCAACAAAATCGGTGGTCACTAAATGTGGTGATGGGGGAATTATTGGGTCCCATGTTATAGGTACTTATTTTTTTCAAGATACTCTAACCGGCGAGGTGATAGTGTAGTGGCGACACGATCTGCTTAGCATTCGGGAGGTAATAGGTTCGATTCCCGTTATCGTCTACCTTATATGAGGTTTTTTCAGGGGGTTTTCCTCATACACATGTAGCGGCATGGTAACTGCGTATATGCACACCATGTGCGGCTACTTAGGCAAATGCTGGGGCAGTACTTTCCCTCTCAGAAGCCTAACTCCGTTCCTTCCGATCCTATCCTGACCACACCCATCCATAATCCCACCATGCATACATACGTAATGTATGTATGCTGGGAATCCATGATTGTGGCTGAAGGAGCTCGGGAAGCTCGAGCAGCCCCCCCCCTTGGGGAGGGAATGAAATACGTTGCCTTTTCCTTTTTTTTCCAGCGAGGTGTATTAATGAAGCAATTTATGGAAATATGTGGTTCCAACATGAGGGTGTTCTGATTTGTCATCTTCAAGACAGTTTAACAATATTTAATTTTTTAATGATCTAGTTATTATTTACTAAAATTATTTTCCATAGTTGGCTTTATACGTTTATCAAACTGTTATATTAATACCAGGCTTACGTTAATGTTGTAATTTTCAAATTTCAGCATCTTTAACAATTTTAATAGATATTACTACTGTCGAAGATAACTGTAAGAGTTATCGAAACGTTTAGATTGTATTACATTAACAAACAAATACACCGTTAAAATCGAAAAAAGATAAGTATTTTAATATGTGTAATAATAGTGAAAATTTACATTTTCATAATGCATAGTTAATTTACAATATTAAGACAAATTTGGTAATGCCAGTAGATAGATAAATTAAAAATTCTTTCGAAGATTCGAATATTTACAGTAGTATCTCAAAACCTTGTAAGTGATAGGTATTTATGAGCGCCGAAGTTTCTTTTATAAATTAATACAACTTTAGCATAAAACTACAATTCCATGATCATCTTCATATATTTACATTTATAAAAAGACTTAAAAAATGAAATCGTTGATCTAAACATAATCAAATTGAGTACCTCAAAAATTTCACTAAAGACTGATTTAAATTTGCCTAGAAGCAAGAGTGTAAGAGTGTTTTATGCATTAATTTTGTTCAAAAAGTCTTTTAAATTTAAAATAATTCATTAAATCAATTTGTAATTGTTATATTAACTCTTGTTTTTACTTGAAAAATTTGTTTAGTAAACAACTACAATCCCATGGCCAACTTAATACCTCTATTTTCAGTCTCTTTGTATTACAATGATAAACTGAAAATATTTTAAAAATTATTAACCTTAGGTATAAGACATGCTTGATGAAAAAGAAAGAACATCAAAGCATCGAATGACACGAACATCATGGGGGGGGGGGGCATTCAAAAAGGTGACACGCCCTGTACATTATTTAAAAAAATTTGAAAATTAAGATTTAAGATTAAGATTTCAAAATACTACAGGACCACCAAAAAATTTTTGTCCTTTTAAAATAAACAAAAGTTGCTTAACAAATCAGTGCCGACGACCGCAAGAGGAATAATTTTTTCAAAAAACCTAAAACCAAAGGAGATAGGCACATACAGTTTGATATCAAATGAAAGCGTATTTTATGGACTTTCCAAAATGTAATAATATAATGGGTGTTCTACTTAAAAAAGTATAAGTTCAGTTTGCTCTAACATGAAAGGCCCTGTACGATCAAAAATATTTTTAAAATGTAGTACCTATTGATATCTACCCGTAGTCTAAAAATCATGTCTTTAAGTTATTTCGTCTTTGTACACTTCCACCCTCTCTCCGTTTGACCACCCTGTATAATACTCGATTGGGACATCCTTTACAGACTGTTTTTGAAAATAATACTTACTGCACAGTAAGTATTTTTCATAACAAATTACCTAATGATATAGATATGTTAAAGCAGTTGCCTTAAAAATTAAAAATTACAACTTAGATAAAGCTGTCTATTACTTTTTCTGTCAAATTTTAATTTACAGTTTCGAAAACTATGCCTCCGTTTCAATTTTTAAATTTTAGTATAAAGTTGTCTTTTATTTTTTACTTTTCTGTAATTACTTTTCATTGATTTTTGTTTTAATCTGTCCTATTTCAACTGGTTTGGTCTTTGAGTTAATAAATAAAATTATTATTATTATTAAAATTCCAGTCTTCCAACATTGAACTAGTAAACCAAGATTGTTTCGAAAGTTAATATAAAAATAAATAAGCGTAAAATTTCATAAACTACGGAAATGATAATGTCATTTTTTGTTTCTAAACAGAAATAAATATTTTTCAATCTCCTGCAATTAAATCGGCACCTCCCAATTTTTACATAATTACAAGTGATTACATAATCCTATACGCATAGTGTTCTTTGAAGACTTACTGAAGGACTTTTGGATTACTGCTAATATTTACACTAATTAGATATATCATAATTATGTTTTTTATTACAATAAATATACTTACTTAGAAAGTTACAGATAAATACATTATATTAATAAACATATTTTTGCACGTTGTAAAGACGTTACAAAAAAATTATTGTATCGTAAAATTTCTTAGTATAAAAATGAAAATAGATAGTAATTTGGTAAAAACATAAGGGTATAACCAATTGAACATATCTAGTGCCTGCTTATATCACAGAATTTAAAAAAGGCACCACAATAGCACCTTATTTTGTTAGTCCGCAAAAAATTATTAAACTAAAATGGGGCTTATAGTAAACGCTGCATATTAATGCATAAAATGTCAAAAGTCTCGCGAAAAAGATAATAGTTTCCTGTAGAGTAAATAATATTGGAAGTCAAGGTAAAATCAGGTAATCTATTATTTTGGAAGTATTAGGTCACTTTTTTACATATTTACTTACATAATTGTGTATATAAATTAAGTATAATGAGTTTCCGTCTTTTAAACTTTGTTTAAATTGCAAAGGCCAATGTTGTAATTATTTTAAAATTATATATCTATATACATACACATACACACATATACAAACATATATATATATATATATATATATATATATATATATATATATATATATATATATATATATATATATATACAGGGTCCGGCAATAAGAGCGCCTTCTTCTATATCTTCCGTTTTATATAAGCTAGATTAATAAAATTTGGAATGCAGTTATAGTTTAGTTGTGTGCATATTTTAAAATTATTCACGCGAGTACAGATTGTTTATTTAAAGAGGAACAAATTATTATAAAAAAAATTTTAATGGAACATGCTTTATATTATTACTTTTTTGAATTCTACACATTGTTCCTAACAAATTCGCAATATATTTCCCTATTCCTAAATATAGCCGTTTTTGAGTTATTTCGATTTTTCTAAAAAAAATTGAAATTACAGAGCTTTGAAAACGTACGTCCTTAACTGTTGAAAAATAAAAGTTATCTAATTTATATGAGAATAAGTACACAGATAGAGCTTCCTTTTAATGTGAAGAAAATGACATAATTGGATACAGGGTTATTTTTCAAAATGTATAAGATTATTGAGACATTTTTAAAAAAGAACATCATAAAACAATTGTATTATACATTAAAAAACGCAACAGAAACTAATATATTATGATAGAAGACTAATTATAATTTTTGTACTGGAGGCATTGCATGTTAACAAGAATTTGACAAATATTTACTTCAATTTCAAGTAAAATTATAAATTAAGTGAGCTTCTTATAAAAATTGAATGTTTGACGTAAATAAATAAAACTGTAGTTAACCATTTACGAGTGTTATTGTTAGTAATCAAGATTTTTATAAAATGAATTTTACACAAAATGAGTTAGTTGATATGATATTCGTGTTGGGTGCTGCAGAAAGAAACTGTTTATTGGGCAGCAGAATTTATGCTGAAAGATATGCAGATAGAAGACATTCAAACGGAAGATCGTTTCAGAAAGTTATGAGTAGATTTATTGCAACTTCATGTGCCAATTACTCCAAACATGAACGTGTTAAACCTTCTACAAATGAAGATAGTGAATTGAGGGTTCTTCTCGCCATCGAAGAGGATCATCACAGAAGCCAAAAGGACATAAGTGAAATAGTTGGTATAAGCGAGAGATCAGTAGGCCGTCTTTTAAAGAAGAATCGCTTACATCCCTATCATATTCAGTTACACCAAGAATTGAGCGATGCAGACTTCGATCATCGAGTAAGATTTTGTAACTGGGCCAGAGAAAAAATTACTTAAAACCCAAATTTTTTTTTAAATATTTTATGGACAGACGAATCAACATTTCATAACAATGGATTTGTTAATACACATAATTTTCAGTATTATTCCTCAGAAAATCCACATTTATTAAGACAAGTTGATAATCAACGTAAGTGGTCTTTAAGTGTCTAGGGTGCCATCGTTGGGGATTATGTCATCGGTCCATTCTTTTTTGATGGACACTTCAATGGTGAGAAGTACCTTAACTTTTTGCGTAACGATTTACCCGGCTTATTAGAAAATATTACTCTTGATATTAGAGCCACAATGTGGTATCAACATGATGGCGCTCCTGCTCACTACTCTGCAGGTGTAAGAGATTATCTCAATAGTCTTAACAAATAAATGGATTGGGCGAAATGGACCTGTGCGATGGCCAGCTAGGTCCCCTCATCTGACAAGAATAGATTTCTTTTTATGGGGATACATAAAAAGTATTGTCTATAGGGAACCACCAACCACTGCCGAAGATATGCGTAATCATATAACACAGGCTTTTCATAGCATTACTCCTGAGTTGTTGCGTAGAGTTGAACAATCTTTTAAAGATCGACTTCAGGTCTGCATCCGAGAAAACGGACAACATTTTGAACAATTATTATAAATCATTATCGCTAATGATTAGCGTTAAATTATTTTTTTTTACTTTATTAGTTTTGTATTTTTAGAAATAATTTTAATAACTATAGTGTATTAGTTTCTGTTGCGTTTTTTAATTTGCAATACAATTGTTTTCCACTGTTTTTTTTTCTATTTATACGAGGCCATGGATTTAAAAAAATGTTCCAATAATCTTATACATTTTGAAAAATTGAAAATTATTCGGAAACGGCTATATTTAGGGATAGGGAATTGAATATCGAATTGATAAGGGTTAATACGTAGAAACCAAAAACGGAATAATATACAGGGTGTTCTATTTGAAAAAGTAAACTTTTACTAGTTGGAATAATGTCTGATTGGCAAGTCAATTGTAAATACACTGTATGCAATTATGACATTTTCTTTGCATTACAAGAAAGCTCTATCTGTGTACTTCTTCTGATATAAATTAGGTAACTTTTGTTTTTCAACGGTTAAGGAGGTACATTTTCAAAGCTATCTCTGTAATTCCAATTTTTTTTATAAAAATCGACATAACTCAAAAACGGCTATATTTAGGGATAGGGAAATATATTGCGAATTTGTTAGGAACAATGTATAGAATTCAAAAAAGTAATAATATACAGGGTGTTCCATTTAAATTTTTTATTATTTTTTATTTCATTATCATCTTTAAATAAACAACCTGTATACACGTGAATAATTTTAAAATATGCACAGAACTAAACTATAACCCTATCCCAAATTTTATTAACCTAGCTTATATGAAACGGAAGATACAGAAGAAGGCGCTCTTGTTGCCGGACCCTGTATATATATATATATATATATATATATATATATATATATATATATATATATATATATATATATATATATATATATATATATATATATATATATATATATATACACAGACACACACACACGCACACGCACACGCACACGCACTCGCACACGCACACGCACACGCACAAGCCACGCACGCACGCGCACACGCACGCGCACGTGCACGCACGCACGCACAACGCACACACGCACACACGCACACACGCACACACGCACGCACGCGCACGCGCACGCACGCACGCGCGCACACACACACACGCACAACGCACACACGCACACACGCACACACGCACACACGCACACACGCACACACGCACACACGCACACACGCACACACGCACACACGCACACACGCACACACGCACACACGACACACACACGCGCACAGGGTATCCGCAGGGGAACTACGAAAAATTCGTATTTAAGCAAATATGATTACGTGCAATGTTTCATGTCATTTGTATCAAACATTATTTGAAGGTAAATACAATTTATCATCTGCTTTGTAACAATTAGAATTAATTTAATTACAATTAAATCATGCCTTATCAATTTTCAAATGAGGAATACAGTGATATGGTACCCTGTACGGCTTGTTTAACGGTAATTGTTATGCAGTAGCAGCAGAATACAAAAATCGTTTTCCAAATCGTCGTGCTCCTACTGACAAAACAATAGCCCGGACTTTTCACTGCTTTCGAGAAACAGGAAGTTTACTTACACATCGAACTGATCGAGAGACTCCACGACATGCGTTTGCAGAAGAGGTGCTGAGAGAAGTTGAAATCGGTAGCCGAACGAGCATTAGACGAATAACAGCAGCCACTAGTAGAAGCAGGACCACGATTTTGAAAATTCTTCGCGAAAATGGAATGCATCCGTATCACCTTATACCCGTTTAACACCTTCTTCCAGGCGATTTGGCTCAAAGAGTTCGGTTTTGTGAATGGATAATCACACATGATAACATTCCTGTTAGACTCTCTTGTGATGAGCCAACTTTTGCTCGGGATGGAGTGAACAATAGTCACAATGAGCACGTTTGGTCAGATGAACATCCTCATGAAATTACTATTACCAGATTTCAACATCGCTTCACGGACTTTCTAATTTCTAATGGGCACTTAAACTCTGAAATGCACAAAAAATTCTCGGAAGAAGATTTACTAGCATTGCTTGAAGATGTTTCCTTAATTGTACGTCAAAACATGTGGTATTTGCAAGATGGGTCTCCTGCACACAACGCGCGCGTTGTAACGGAGTTTTTGCACAGAAGGTTAAGAGTATTCTCTTTATTTACTTTTAGATTTTTCTTCAACCGCCCGTATCTCCTTAGGGGTTAGGAATTGGGAAAAATTGCACATACATACTGGGTGTCTAGAATCACGTTCTATGGCTATCACTGTTATTATAAGAGATACAGAGTCGGTTAAATTAACAAATACCGATAAGAAAATTCAACATTATTGCCTACTTTCTAAGATATGTGAAAATAACTAAAAATCGTCCAAATTTTCAATCGGCTATGTCTTTTTTAATATTCAAAATACGAAAAAGTTATAAGAGAGACTTTTGTTAGCTATTTTTACGCAAAATGGGAAAATGCAAATAAAAAATTTGTTTAGTAATTATTTTTCGAGCTACAACCCAAAGATTAATTTTTTAAATGGCAACTAAAGGCGACTATGGACTCATTCGATGGCTTATTTTTTTCTGATTTCAAAAATGTACAGCTTTGTATGTTTAATATTATTAGTCAACTCACAATTAAAAAAAAGGTAATTATAATATTTATTAAACAAATTAAAGTGTGCCGTGAATATTTAAATAACAAAATAAGCTCATATTCTACTACTAAATTTGTGGAAACAAGAAATAAGGTATTACATTATCAAAATAAAAAAGTTCTAAATAAATTCAAGTTACGAAAAGTAACAGTAAAAAATATAAACGGATAACATAATCATAGAAGTGCTTCAAAACGCCCTCCATTATTTTGAACAAACATTTGACATCGTTTTAAAATTTCATTTTGAACTTTTAATAAACTTTGGGTTCTAATTTGTTGTATAGCAACAAGAATTTTATTTTTTTAATCGTCTAGCTAGATTACCAGGTTTTACTCAGTACACTTTGTATTTAATTGCACCCCACAAGAAAAAGTCCAGGGGGGGTTAAGTCTGGAGATCGCGGCGGCCAAGCTATTGGACCTCGATTTCCTATCCAATCATTAAAAAGTTCCTGTAAATAGTTACACACAAGTAATCCATTATGTGCTGGTGCCCCGCCGTGTTGAAAATATTTCGAATTTTGAATTACGTTCAACGGAAGGTCGTCCAAAATTTTTTTTAATTCGTTTCGTAAAAAAAGTTAGATATCTTCCGGAATTTAAATTGTATTTATAAAAAAACGGCCCAAGGATTTTGGTACCAATAATACCGCACCAAACGTTTACTGAAAAAGCATATTGATTTCTCCTCTTAACAGTAATATGAGGATTTTCTGGGGACCATTGTATATAATTTTTCTATTGAAGAAGCCGTTGTTTGTAAATTTTGCTTCATCGGTAAAAAGAATGGTTTTCGAGAATTGATTGTTTGTTCGACTTTCATTAATCAACCATGTAGCAAAACGTAATCTTTTCTGATAATCTTCAACATACAATGTATTTTCCATATGAAAATGATATGGCTTAAAATTATTTTGTTTCAAAATAACGGGGGCTTCATCTTTGGAAGTGTTGCACTCGTTCGTAATTTCACGAAGAGATGTAGTAGGTTTAAATTCGACGTAAGCTAAAACACGTTCTTCTGTTTCCGAAACCAGATAGTTCCCTAACCGTATTATTAGTGGAAAAGGTACTATTAAATATCTTCCTCGCTCACCTGATATCGCGCCGAACGACTTTTTTGTTTGGGGATACGTATACCAGCAAATTTATGGGCACAGCATGAACACAATTTGGACGAACTTCGTGTCAAAATTACAGACTCTTTAAACAGCATCACCCAAGAAATGTTAGAAAACACTCATACTGAATTTTATCACAGATTGGGTTAATGCCTTGCGCAAGGTGGAGTTCTGTTCGAAAATCTTATAAAGTAGAGTTTTGAAAAAAGTGTATTCTGTTCATTTTTAAAAATAGTTGGTTTTTCAATAAGAATTATAATGCTACAGTTAAAGCTTAAACTTAAGTTGTACTATCAATGTAAATGTTAATGTTCTTGTTTGTAGCTCTCGTAAGTTTCTTCTTGGTTCTTCTTCCAAGTAGTAATCGAACCATGTCATAAATTCGTAATTACAATAAACTTCGATGTTTGACGTATTATCATTTAATGTTTAAGTGTAAAGTATTCACTTAATAGTTTCAAAGAACACGCGATTTTTCAACACCATCATAATTGCTTTGGTATCGTTAGAAATGTTGAAGCTAGATTGAAGTGGCAACATCGGTAAAGTTATGTCTCTCTCACACTCATATAATGCTTACTGGGTTTCTTTCTAGCTTATTATAAGTCAGACCCGAAATAATGTTTTTCCATAGCTCTATAGTAAATTTCACTGTCCAAGTAGTCTTCGAAAATGTTTGTTATATTTAACTTTTTCTGTTCGTTTATGGAATTATGTGTTTACTTTCGTAAATAACCTTTGAATAACAATAACCTTAATTTACCGGTCAAATACACCCAACGATACAGCGTCACTTACTACTATACTTGGATATGTTTTTTATTTCGAAATTAAACCAGCTTCCATTCAATCCATTTTATTTTAATATTTTATGAACAGGTAAACTTTATTTATTGTACGTTTTGTTATGAACGAATAAGTTCATACATAAAGACAAAATTTGCATCGATTGGCGCTTGAATCTCGATGGCGCAGACGGTTAGCAAAGTACAGGGCGCGTAGGTTCAAATCCTACTCAAGGTAAACTTTTTATTTATGTATTTAGTAAAATTAATAATAATTTTATTAGGTAAACTTTACCTTTCTTTTTCCTTCGCTACTAAAATTATTTTTAAATACCAGCTTTATAACATCTTTGACCTCTTGAACTCATTCAGGATCAATGATTCTACCCTTCACATAGTGAAAAGCAAAAATCTATCAACATAAATGTATTAAACAACATAAAAATAGTAATCCCCATTACATAGATCCGCCTCTCCTCCGGTCATAAGATTTAATTATTATTTAAGCTGTAATCTAAATTTGCAAATTGATATGTCTTAATTGGCAGAAAAGGTAATAAACGTAAGGCAACAAGTACATATATAAATTATCATGTGTACATTTAAATCATATTAGCAATTTAACAAGTAATACTGAATAAACTAGGCAAACATCTTCCCTATATGGAAACAGTTTTCTATATCAGGGTCGTACAATTCTAATCACTTATCAAGCGTGTAATTGTTCTCACAAGCCGTGCTTACTTAATTTAGAGACAGGTGAAAATTCCACTACAATTAAGTCAAGCAATTAGTGACTTTTTAATTAAATTAAAATTAACATAAATCCTTTAAGAGATTCTTTTCACATCTTTGTACATTCGGTCGTTTAATTAAACAATTCTTTAATTAAGTTGACATATCTAGTTTTAACCTAAATGATTTTAGGTTTTTATACAAAGGGTTTTATGTGTAATAGCAAAACAAATTATAGCAAAAATGATTAATGATCTGATATGATTTAATTATTTATATACACTTTCAATGATTGAACACTGCAAACGTTGCTACACTAAGTTGCCGTCTATTTTTTTACATAAGAAGTTTACTAGTACACAAATTCTGAAATTAAAACAATCCAGAAGTATCTCCGTAAATGTTTCTATTAGAGAAGAATTGGAACGTCATTGCAAAAATTCTGAGGCGTGATAGGTACAATTTTTTTTTCTGAGTGCATAATAAACTATACGAATCATGTAACTTAATTAACAATCAAACCTCAATGTATCATTAATTACAGCAAATCATCGTAAATTATTTTTACACGACGGCCGAAAAAAAGGAGTAAATGTTTTCAGGCTTCATTTATGTATTTATGAGAGGGAGCTTTTTTATTCCATCATAACTTCTAAGCGTGTGAAGACATGTAAATGGTGTGTGCGGATTCGTAGAATCCTTTTTGGACAGGGCCAGATTGGGACGTCTTAAAATTAGTAGGTTATGAAAATGTAAACTTTCACCATTATTACACGTAATTAAAATACTTAGCTTTTTTGAGTTTTCTTTAATGGTGTATTTTTGTATTTATATTTTACATAAATTTATACGTTTCGATATTAATTACATTTATTGTTCTCAGTAGTGACAATTCTTTAAACATTGTTTAAATGTTAGAATACATTTATGAAATACGAATAATATGAATTACCACTACTGCGACGATAAGTGAAATACGCAGGATTAGCCGTGCCATCAGCGATTCACGCATGTCAGGTTCTGAATCCAAACAAGCTGACTTTAACACGAGACTTTCGTGTATTTTTCGAACAAAATAAACCGACTCGAAATAAAGGTAAAACTGAGCATATACAGCATTATTATAATACGAAGATCAAGTCTGGTACGTTTGAAAATAATTCAGTTGAAGAAAAAAATTGCATTAAAATGAATAACATTACACCAATTAGCACGTTTATGTTCTTTGACGACAATGTGACTTTAAACACTGGCTTAATCTTAAATTCTTCATATGCTTGTAGTATTACATTCGTTTTACTTACATTTTTACTTAAATTTAATTTGTTAAATATATTAAAAGGTAGTATGTTAACTTCTGAACCCGTATCAAGCTTAAATTCTACATTTACATTTTCAAGACAAATTTTATGTTACAACATCGTAGAAATAGTATTAATTGTTATTACTACAGACGTACAAAAATGATCAAATTCTTCATTCCGCTTTTGATTCCTAGAGTAGAAATTGTATCTTTCATGGATAATGTTCTTTCTTGGTTTGATTTAACTTTCAAATGCTTGTATTTCTTGTTGAAGGAAATTGACCTAACCACACTCAATGTGGATGAGAAGAAGAAGATGGAAAAAAACAACAGTAAGCCTAATTCATTGATTGTACAATGCGTTTCAGACAAATACTTGGAGAATCAAGGGATAAAGAGAATGCATTTGCAATGTGCAAAGCGCTAGAAGACCGATTTGAAAAGAAGAGGCACCGGGACAACTATATTTAAAGAAAAAGATGTGATCAAAAAAGTTAGATGAAATGGAGAGCCGTTATAAGCATTCCGGATGCAATTCGAGAAGTATTGAGACAATTAAAGGCTATCGGAGTGAAGATGGATGATCAGTACATATTGCTTGCGTTGCCGAAACCTTTCGTAACCGTGGTTAGAGTTATCGAAAATATGGCATCCGAGGATCTCAATTATGAAGTGGTGAAAAAGAAGTTACTACCCGAAGAAGAAAAAAGAACTTTGTGCAAGAAAGCACATGGAGTGGTTACAAACCAAACTGCGTTTAACACAAGTATGTCATATTTTAGATGCGGAAAGCCACGACACTTCAAAAGAGAATGCCAAGTCCGCCTTGGAGGAGGCGACAGTAGTACTTCAGGAAGAGGTTTTGGAAGAGGACATTTGAGGTTTGCTTACAACAGGGGAAACTCCCAGGCGAGTCCAAATCGAGGACACAGTTATCGCGGATTTCACCGGGAAGAGCCAATTATCAATCGACAAATAAGAATCAAACTCAGCGCCAGGAATGTAGAAGTAACTATACAGAAAATGGACAAATGCAAAATCAGGTTAGTGATGCAGGTGAATCGATTAGTTTTATGACAGAATCAGGTTTAATAATAGGTAATGAAGGTGAACAGAATATAATCACTTTTTGTATAGACTCGGATCATTTGGTAAATGATAAAACTATGTTTACAGAATTAGTTACGTTAAACGAACCATTGCTGTTGCAATGAATGAGAATTGTTTATTAGCAGTTGGAGTTGGAAACATTACATGTTGATAGTCATGCAAATAATAAGAAAAGAAATTGTACCATCAAAAATGTTTTCTATGTACCTAATCTTAGGAAAAATTTGTTATCGGTTAAGAAACTAGAAATAGCAGGTATAAAAGTAATATTTGATCGTGGTTCAGTTAAACTAATAAAGGGTGTGAATTGTTTGATTGGTTTAGGTAAAAGGAACAATTTATATGAAATTAGTTTTGAGGTAATAAACCGTAATTGTCAAAATGTAGTCGTAGAAAGGTACCGATTTTAAGTTATTGCATAAGAGGTTCACACACTTAAATTATAATGCACTTCAAAAACGTATAAAACGAAAAAATGGTTGATGGTGATGATGAGAATATAAAAATAGGGCAGCTAGATTTTTGTGGTTTATTCCTTTAAATTATCAATATAAACAGTCTAACTTAATAATAATAAAAAAAAACATTGAAAGAGACAGCAAAATCGATCTCAAAAATCTTCACATGCGCTCCACATCTTGAAGCTTGATACTGCAACATTATGAACCTAGTATACGCTAAATGAACCTTCATTAACTATATACCTATGACCTAATTTCATACTTCATTTCGATTATCAATACCACAGTTAAGGCGCCACTATCCCAACAATATCCAAACTTCTTCAAAATCAATATTAACCTCGATAAAATAAGCCAAACGTTATTCATCCCAATATATGTAGGCGGTGTTCTGGAAAATTGTGGATATTTCTCAAGGTCTTAACAATAAACGTCTAAATTAAGGCCGGGGTCGGTGTTGTAATAATTTTGGTAAAATCAAGTACCATGGTTAATTTTTTATGCAATATATCGGCAAAATTGTTAAAAAATGTATACTGTGAGATTAAGGGATACAATACAGCAAATTTTTATAACAGATGTTCGAATAGACCACCATTCTGATCGACACACGTCCTCAATCGCCGTTCGAATTGTCCCAAATGCTTCGGGAATACGAGCTTTCATGCCTTCTGGCGTTGCTGGTTTTACTACATAAACTTTGTATCTGACATATCCCCAAAGGAAAAAGTCTATTGGCGTCAGGTCGGGCTACCGTGGTGGCCAACCAATGAAACCTCCTCTACCTATCCATCCATTAAGGAAAGTTCTATCCAGATATTGGCGAACCACTCTCTGATAATGCACCGGAGCACCGTCTTGCTGCAGCCATATGTATCTTCTTGTGAAGATATCGACATCTTCCAATAACACGGGAAGTTGATGTAGAAATCTTAAATAAGAACACCATCGAAGAAATATGGGCCGATCACTTTTGTACCGTTCAGCGACCATCGGTTCTGATAATCGTTTATTCTCAACCAGAGTGGATTGTCAATAGAATGAAAATGCATATTATGCCTATTTACCCTGCCGTCACTTTTAGATATAGCTTCGTCGGTGAACAATATTTTATTTAAAATGTCTCGATTCTCTTCAATCCTGCCACACATAATTTCAGAAAAATGTCATCTGTTCTGGAAATCGTTATCGTGTAATTCCTGGTTGATGTACGTGATGCGGCTGAAACTTGTTCTTCAATATGATCCCGCTCACACTGCTTTGAGAGATGTCGATGTGCGCAGTAATATTACGTGTGCTTACATGTGGATTTCCTTGCAATGCAAGCAGAACATTTAATTCTATGCCTTCGTTAATTCTCCTTCCGCGATTTTCTTTTGCTTCGCACACTTCCGAACTGCGAGATAAGGCCAACCTATTCGAACATCTGTTACAAAAATTTGCTGTATTGTATCCATTAATCTCCTAAAGTGTTACTTGATTTTACCAAAATTTTACAACTCTGAACCCAGCCTTGATTCAGACGTTTATTGTTAAAATCTTGAGAAACATCCAGAATTTGCCAGACAAATCTTATATCAACGGAAAACATCGAATATACCATCGAATGGTGAAAAAATGTTCCATTTGAAAAAATGAAGTAATTAAACTTTTTGCCTTTTAGCTCACCTTGTATTTTGTGTGCATATTAGAAAAAAGTTGTATATTATCAGAAACTAGGAGTTATTGTGAAACTTTTAGTGGCGAGTTTTTTGGAAATATCCATGGCTTTCTTCACAGTGATTTCTCGCATGTGAGCTATTTTCCCAATAAAAACCTAAATAACTCTGGAATGGAAGGAGATAGACCTATAATGATTCATGCAAGCTCGCATGTTTTTGTACAAGGAATCTAAAAAATAAAAATATACCAGGTATTCCATTTAAAAAACATAAGTTTGGTGCAGCACTTAGTAGGACACCCTGTATATATTGAAAATATTTTTAAATTGTGGGTCACCCTGTATATTTTCTCTTGACAATGATACATGTATTGAAACGCGTAGAGAAATATTATAGTCGTCCAGAAAGTAAAGAACATATGAGCGTTAGGACCGGCGCTGTTCACTCACCACCAAGACTAAGTGCACGCCAGTTACCTGTGTCCCTCGCCACAGTGTGAGTCGAGCCTCGTTACTGTGAGATCACGCGTCTTTGTTCTGGGACTACTTAAAATAGTGGTGGTCATATAAAATCCCGCCAAATGTGAAGTGCGTTATGTTTAGTACATACAATGTTTGCCCTATTGAAATTTAGGCAATTAAATCAAGATTATGCCGAAAATGCCATGAACGAGGTTTCAGTAAAAAAAATGGCGTATAATGTTTATTCAAACTAATAACATTGCGCACTTCACATTTGACGGGATTGTCTATGGACGCCACCATTTTGAATCGTCACGAACAAAGACGCGTAGCCGTATATTAAAGAGACTCGGCTCACACTGAGGCGAGGGACTGAGCTAACTAGCTCATACCCAGTCATGATAGTGAGGGATCAGCGCTACGACTAATGCCCAAACGTTCTTTACTTTTTGGAAGACCCACATAAATAATTATATAAAAGAAGTTGTAGAATTATATTGTATTTTAAACATTAGTGCTATTACATGTGGAATTCCACGAAGTAAAGTTGAAGAACATAAATTCACATTGTTTGATCAGAGATCGTGAATTTTTCAATTTTCATAGTCTTTTTAAATAATTTACAATTACGATTTGATGTACACAAATAAGAAACAAACCAAAAAAGTTGAACAACTCGGTAAATACCGCGATGTGCTAATTCACCGTGCCATTTGAGTTGACTGTGCACATTCTATTTAATCGTCAAAAACATGACTACCTTGATGTCTTAAATAAATAGTCTCTTCACAATTGAACTTAAAACGATATTTTTTTGGATTTGTACTTGTTTTCTTCATTATTAATTAATAATAAAATATCTGGTGTTGAACACCACACGACCTTCCAACCTACAAAATGGAAATTAATAGAAATGAAATAATTTTAGTAACAATTTTTTTAGGATAGTTATGCAACCTCTTTTATAATAATTATGTTTTGTTATGAACGAATAAGTTCATTACGAAAATAGACAACATTGTAAAAACAAAAACAATAATCTATGTCAAACACGTTTAAAACGTCATGTCAGGCAGAAGTTAATAGATATCTCATTGGTAACTTAAAAGAAATGAAATAATTTTAATTATAATTTTTCATACCAATACATTATAAACAAATAAACCCTTAGTTACCGTAACTGTAAACATGTTCATACCTCCCTAGGGAGTTATAGCAGGGAATTATAGATCTATAACTCTCTAATGTATTTTGACAAATATTTGCAAGCTTGTCAGTTGGTATATCTATGGTAACAATGTCTACTTAATTTTTAAACGTTCATTTAATTTTAATAACCAACAAAATTTCGTTTTCATATTTCATTTATGATGGAATATGAAATAAAATTATTTATCTATCACGTGAGTATGTATGTTAATAACCTCGGGCAACTTAAAATCCCTCGGGACTAACGTCCATCGAGATTGAAATCCGTTGCCCTCGGTAATTAACACCCTCATAACTCCTTTGATATATAAATAGCTATTTTAGGATAACTATGCAACCACTTTCTTATAGATTCATAACGAAAACGGGCAACATTGTGAAAACAAAAACAATAATTTATGTGAGAATGACGTTTAACACTTCATTTCAGATAAAGATTAATAGACATAAATACATATTAATTTAAAAAAAAATTCCAAAGCCTTCTATAAGATATCAATAATACAGTTTAACCATTTTCATTCATATTTAATTAATTTTTAGACTTTATAATTAAGAAGTTATGTAAAATTAACACGTTGACTACCAACGACAAATATAGCAACTTGGTCAACTATACCACATATATCACCCGTGATGCATTTCTTATAGATCTTTTCTGTACCGTATGAATCACTGGTGATATTAATCAATAGCTGTTTTCATGGTCTATTTAAACGCTTGGTGTGTTAATAAAGAAATTGAACTGGTTGCATGGTACTCTGGGGACCTAAAATAAAGTATATATGAACTGGTATGACCAGTGATTGATAGAGGTCCAAAAAATACACAAAAGAAACAAAAAAGGAAATACAAACCAAAAAAAGAAGTTTTTATATTGGTCACAAGTTTTTTTAGTAAGTACCTACAAACTAATGTTTCTTTTGAAAGCACCAAATTTGTGATACCAGCGAATACTTCGACGTAAAACAGTAAAATAAGCTGACATTTGGTCAGATAAATCAATCCAGCTTTATGCTTATTGTAAAAAATTATTGCTTGGGGTTTGCAGATAGGTTCTCCTTTACGATTTTTATTTGCAGTCTCTTTAATTTTTAAACCATGGCAAGTATTTATAAAACGCACTGTTCTTTTGTCTTTCCAATTTCCTATTACTATACCTTCACTTTCTTTTCCTTTTATATCGCCTGGTTTCACGCCTTTCTCATTGAGTATATCTTTTGCAGTATCTTTTGTATTTTTTCTTAAGGTACCTACTACATGGGTCTGAAGAGTTTTTGTTAACTGAATATTGTTGTAATCGTTATCAGCGATTAATATTCTACCCTAATCAAGATAATCTAATAAATTCATAACTATCGTGCTGCTTTTTCTGTCAACAGATTGTGTATGACTATTTCCTTTGTAAATTACGGATTGATATGCATACCCTAGATCAGACATGGCCAACATACGGCCCGCGGGCCGGATCCGGCCCGCGTAATGAATTTATCCGGCCCGCGAACAGTTTTCAATATTAGCATTTAAGTTTTGGTAATTGGTCGAATAATTTTCGACACATGCTTATTTTTAAAAATATTCCGTTATAAAGAATAAGAAATTTTGCCATTGTCTGTACTCTATATTATAATAGCCTTTGATGTTGAAGCGACATTAGAATGCGAGAGGACCGCTTTGAAACATGCAATCTATCTCTCTCGCATCAAGAGTAGCCGAATATCAAAGTTCAACCGCTCCAGACGGCAGACGCAGGCGCAAGTACTGCGCACGCAAACAATTTGCTCCACTTCGCTCCACTGTATTCCAGTGCGAATGCGATCAAGCATTTCGTTATTTTTGTAGAAGTGATTGATTTATATCAAGTGATTTTAGTGCTTGTTTTTGATAAAAACTATTAAATACTAACTCTTAAACAACCATAATCTGCTAAGCTAAACGATAATAATTGTTTTAATATTGTTACAAATAGTTACGATACAATTTGGATATTATTAACACGGTATGTAATTTTATTTTCGTCTTTAATAATATTGTACATTAAGAAAAGTTTTTTTTAAATGTAGATGGCTTCCAAAAAACGGAAAGTGGATTTAGAATGTCGTACATTTAACGAAGAATGGAAGTGGAAATATTTTTTTACAATGCACAAAAATAACGCAGTATGTCTTATATGTAACTCTAGTGTGGTGGTTTTAAAAGAATATAACCTTAGAAGACATTTTGACACCAAACATGCAAATTACGCAAAAAATCTAAATGAAGAAAGCCGAAAAAAACAAGCAGCAGATCTGGTAGTTAAATTAACCCGGCAACAAAATGTGTTTTGTCTTCAAAATCGCTTACAAGAGTCAATTACCGAAGCAAGTTTTTTAGTAGCAAAACGGATTGCTGAATGTGGAAAACCTTTTTCTGAAGGAGAATTTGTAAAACAGTGTATGTTGGATGTTTGCGGTGTAATGTGCCCAGAAGTAAAAACTAAATTTGAAAATATAAGCCTGTCCCGGCAAACTATTGCTAGAAGAGTAGAATATTTAAATGCTAATATAAATAAACAATTATTAAATAACTTAAAATCGGCCAATTTTTATGCAGTAGCTCTCGATGAAAGCTGTGATGTAAAGGATACCGCCCAATTATTAATTTTTATTAGAGCTATCACAGAAAATTTTGATATTTCGGAAGAACTGTTGTCAATTGTTGCAATGAAAGGCACAACGAAAGGAGAAGATATGTTCCGAGAAATCGAAAAGTGTTTTTTAGATTATAACCTTGACTATTATATGTTTTATTTAAAACCTTTTAATTTTAATTTTAATATTTCGTCCGGCCCGTGAACACATTATTTTTCTCTAATCCGGCCCGGGGGCAAAAACTGTTGGCCATGCCTGCCCTAGATCATCGCATATTTTGAACAATTTTAGTCCATATTTTGATGCCGGATGGACGAAATATATTGCCTAAAGATAAGTCTACCGTGAAAAGGCACCATCGATTCGTCGATTGAAACTACTTCTGAAGGTGAAATATTGTGTTGTTGCCAAGTCAGTTTATTTCACCATCGAATGCAAGTTCGTTCTGCCACTTGAGAAGCCGGGCATCTTCTTCAGGATCCATTATTATTACGAGAATTAGTTTAAAACCGCAAAATGTAAAAACGAATTTAAAAGATTTTTCAGTCGAATCAGCTATTTAAATAGTTTTTATGAACCGTGCGAATCACAGGTGTTCACTTGAAACACAAAGCTAAAATAGGTTGCATGTTTACCAACGTGTCATAGAACGACACCTATCAGTCAAAAGCTTCACTTTTCATAGAGCACGCGTCCGGTAGGTTATAAAAATGTTTTGCTACCGGTATATAGCATATCTAAGTTTGTGTATCCCATGTGATTCATATTTTCTTTAAAAAATATGTCTACACTTTTTCTTATAAAATTAATTGTTATTCAGATATCGAAAAAAATATTAAATTCTAGATTAGGAATTTTTTGCCGCTAAATTACGCGTCGTATAAAAAAATTGCATAGGACATAATTAATCAATATGTTTAAGGTCTATATCTAAGTATTGTTATATCTTTGAAACATGCAGCTGTTGATAAAAACCAAAAACTGCCACTAATAACCCCCTCTCTCCAGCGCTGGATTTCTCCCAAAATCTAATCAACTCCAAGCGAAATGAAAACAAGCTTAAATAGATAATTTTTTTAAAGTACGTAGGTGTTTTCATTCTGGAGTTACCTTGAATACTAACATACATCCACACAGACATGCACGCATCCAGACATCATGGCCGATCTTGGTGAAACTTGGCCAAACGTTGTAAAATGAGCTAATAAACCGATTTAGCGATTGTGAAAACAAAGCGATTGCATAACCTTCTATACCTACACATGTATATGTATGTTGGAATGTAAAAATGTATTTGTAATTTTCTCAAATTAGAAAATTTACATGGATAGGGGCTTCTATCTCGATAGGGTAGTTGAATAGCGCAGTTCTCTAGCAAAGTACAGGTCGTAGGTTCAAATCATACTCGAGGTAAACTTTTTATTTATGTATTTAATAAAATTAATAATAATTTTTATTGCCTAGATATACACCTTAAACATATCAATTATGTTCTATGCAATTTTTTGATACGACGCGTACTTTAACGGCAAAAGATTCGTAAGGAAGAATTTAAGTGTTGGTTCAATTTTTTTCAATATCTGAGGAACGATTAATTTTATAAGAAAAACTGTAGATATATTTCAAAAAAAAATTTAATTTCACATAACTCTTCTTTATAAAGTTTCTTAATATAACGGAAGGTAAGTCTAAAAATTAATTAAATATGAACGAAAATTGTAAAACCGTATTATTGATATCTTATAGAAGCGGGCGGCCTTGGAATTTTGTTATAAGTTAACATGTATTTATGTCTATGAATCTCTATCTGACATGAAGGTTTAAACGTCATTCTGACATAGATTATTGTTTTTGTTTTTACAATGTTGCCTGTTTTCGTTATGAACGTATAAAAAAGAGGTTGCATAGTTATCCTAAAAAAATGAAATTAAAATTATTTCATGTCTTTTAATTTAAGTAAGCATCTAGATGTCTATTAACCTCTGTCTGTCATGAAGTTTTAAACGTCTATTTGACATAGATTATTGTTTTTGTTTTTACAATGTTGCCTATTTTCGTAATGAACTTCTTATAAATGAGGTTGCATAATTATCCTAAATTTTATTAAAATTATTTAATTTCCATTTTATAGGTTGGAAGGTCGTGTGGTGTTCCACACCAGATATTTAAACATATTTTTATGAAGTGAGTAGTAAGTTTTTAGTTTCGCCAAAACATCTTTCCTATACCAAAAGAAAAGCACTTATGTAAATATTGAATTATAAACACAATTTGATTGCACTACAAATTCCATGATCTGGTAAGGCGAAGTTGTAAAATGAGATAATAAGTCGATTTAGCGATAGCGAAAACAAAGTCAACTACATAGCCATACCTACATATGTGTATGTAGGTTGGAAGGTAAAAAGGTGATGATTATGTACCTCCACACAATAACTATTGCATTCCAAGCAAATATATTCAAATGAAAGGTAAAATAAAAATACCTATATTGCTGTAGATAACTAGTCCTGAGTAAGATTAAATTTATAATAATACGATACAATTATTTGAGCTACAGCTCTTAAAGACAGCTTCAAAAGGTTAGGGTATGCATAAGACAAAAGTAAACGAAATCTATTATGAGTTTCCAATTAATGAATAAAGCTGTCAAATTTAAAGCGATATTTATCAGTAACAAAAAATTGAATAGACTATAATTTTATTTACGTTAAGTTTCGACTATTTTAATAAAGTAATTTAAATTGAAAATATACTCATTATATTCTTTGTCTCAAACATGCATAATCACCAAAATTGAAATACAAGCATTATTATAATTTAGATAAACGTCCTACCTGCCCAACTTGAATACCATCAGCAAATGCAATGAGAGCTAATCTATCAGGATGGTGTAAAAGAGCTGCATGATCAGCAAGATCTGGTCTAGGAACAGGTGGTGGTAGAGGTACAGCACGAGATAATGGCTTCCGTCTTCTACAAACAATAGCTAACCATATAATAAGCAGAAGCAGTAAAACTCCAGCTCCAGTTGCTAACGATATTAGCATTGGTCCTCCACCGTTGACCTCCACTAGAACAAAAATATACAAAATTCAAAACTTACTTCTGAAATCGTACTTCATTATACTCGGTCAATTCGGAACTAATCATTTCATTTACATCCATTTCATACTTATTCCTAATGTTCAACAAATGTTAGATTCAATTAAGTGGAGAAAGAAACAGTAATTTGTGTCAAAATAACCCAGATATAGACATATTACTCCTTACCACCTTTTTATAGGTAAATTGCACAACGCATGAGTCCTAGAAATACTTTTATCTTAATGTAAATAAAAAATGCAATTTAGTTCTTTTAAAAGATTAATGGCGATTAAATTTGAATTTAAATCCATTCTATTAAGTATGTGTGCATAATATTCGGTCTACAAATGAATGTAGTAAAATACAGATACTTTGTACTTCAGTCTCTAATAATAAGTAGCTAGGTTAGCCAGAGCGGCAGAAATAAAATCTATGTAGGGGATCAAAAAATCTCTCCATCTGAAATGGTTAGAAACTTGGGTGTTATTTTTTATTCTAAATTAAGATTCACGGCACACATACGTCAGTGCATACGGAGCGCGTATGCTGCTCTCAAGTTAATCTACAGCAACCGTTCTGTCTTAAATCAAACCACCAAAATTTTTCTTTGCCTAACTTTTGTGCTGTTGTGATGTTCTTTAGGATTAAAATTTGATGTTTCTTGATGTTAACAAAATTCAGACTACCAAATTCGTGTTTCACACTAATAGTTGGAATAAAACTAAAAGAACATATTTCACATAAATTAAACGAATTAGGATGGCTAAGTATGAAAAATCAACGCATGTTATGAAGAATTTGTTTACACCATACTATCATTAGTACTAAGTGTCCTGCGTATCTCTATAGCAAAACTTGAATCTATGTTATAGAGGTCTGCTTACGCCACCTCAACACAAAACAGCTGCGTTAAACGATATTTTCACTTATCAAAACACTAGTCTCTCCAAGGCGTTACCTCATGAAATTTAAACTTATTAGTTAACGAGATTTAAATCTTAAATATAGAGTAGATCCCGTTGGGTTTCCATAATTAGTTCCAGGTTGATCTGCCGTTGTTGCACATGTATGCCATTAATTTAGTGGTTGCTTTCAATATTTTTAGTTTTATTTTCCATACAGGTGGTTTGTTTTGAGGTTTAAAGAAATACGAAAAATCATAATAATCAGTAGAGGTTAGTATAAGGGATTGTTGTGACCAGTATGAACATTAAAAGATTTAATGCTAAATGAAGTAATCTCAAGGAAAGTTACAAATTCCATATACATTCAATAAAATCAGTTTTGGGGATTTTTGATAATTGATAAACAATCATTTCATTTAATAAGTAAGCTAGCCGGCGCAACCAGACACGAAAGGAAATTATTAAGCAACTGTTAGGTTTCATTTATACCGACTGAAACTTATAGCAAGCTGTTTAAAAAATAAATTACTGAATGTTATCTTTGCGAGTTGAAACTACCCAGAATAAACTGAGTTCTCACGAAAACAATAGGAATTTCAATTAAACGATTTGGGATTGTTAAAAATAGTAAAATAACCCTGAATTTCATTCTTTTGTGGCGAGTGTAAACAAACAAAAGGAAGCGGTCTATGTTTACGCCCATTGCAACATATATGCATTCATTTTATATTCACGTGTCACACATAAAAGAATTTGTAATCTAAAAAATATGTAATTCTTCTCTTACCGTTATTGTGAATAGTTTTTTTTCAAAAGATGTCTGTGCCACCAACCTAAATAAGCCAAAATACTAAGCAGAGATTAAGTAAGAAATTTTTTCCTTCCACATTCCTTACAATGTTTCTTTTTCAAATAGTAAATGGCCTAGATGATTTTACAAACGCTCTAAATTAGTTGAAAGCTCGACATCGATTTATTTAACGAAAATAATAGTGTTATTACATAAAATTTCTTATTTTAAGCGTAATCAGAGTTTTTCTTTTAAACTGCGTACTGCACCTAAAGACCAGATTTCGAGCGAATTGTAGGTATATGAAGGAGTAGAAATACACAAAAACTGATACAGAAGTCATAAGTCGAATTTTAAATAATAAATTCTGTGGTTTATCAATTGTTCTCCATGTCTCTTCATCTGTGCGCTACCCTTCCATTGTCAATGTTTGCCTATTTTTAAAAATTGTTATATGTCGCTTATTTGACGAAATAGAGAAATAGTACGAAAGGTACTGATTATGTATTTTTGTCGTAAATTACGGTGGTGTACTAAAAAATAACGTAACAGGTCGGCTGAAAAGTTCGTAGGCTGACAAAGATGGCGTTACTAGAATTAAATCCATATGATTGGTAGCAGTATGAACCTTAAAACCATACGTGTATAAATTTGACAGCTGTCGGATAATTGGTTCGTGAGATATAGCATTGTGAGTTAAGCAACTTTCGTTAATTTGAAAAAAATGTGCACTCCCGAAAGAGGCTGTTACGGGCGAGAACATGAAAAAAGTTCACAAAATAATTATAAATAATCGTAAAGTGAAGTTGATCGAGATAACTGAGTCTCTGAAGATATCAAAAGAGCGTGTTGGACATATCGTGCATGAATATTTGGACATGCGAAAGCTGTGTGCGAAGTGGGTGCCGCGCGAGCTCACAATCGTTCAAAAGCAACAACGTATCGATGATTCGGAGCAATTTTTAGCGATATTCAACAGTAATAAAAACGAATTTTTCCGTCGATATATGACAATGGATGAAGTGTGGTTCCATCACTACACTCCACAGTCTAATCCGAGTGCACTGCACGCGATGAACCGAATCCAAAGCGTGGAAAGATGCAAAAGTCGGTTGGTAAGGTTATGAAAGATGCAAAAGTCGGTTGGCAAGGGTATGGCATCAGTATTCTGGGATGCGCATGGTATAATATACATTGATTACCTTGAAAAGGACCAGACCATCAACAGTGATTATTACTTAGCGTTGTTGGAGCGTTTGCAAGAAGAATTCACGGAAAAACGGCCCCATTTGACAAAGAAAAAAGTGCTGTTTCATCAAGATAATGCACCGTGCCACAAGTCAATGAAAACGATCGCAAAATTGCATAAATTAGCCTACGAATTGCTACCCCATCCACCGTATTCTCCTGATCTGGCCCCCAGTGACTTTTTCCTGTTTGCAGACCTCAAAAGAATGCTCGCTGGAAAGAAATTCAGCACTAATGCAGAAGTAATCGCTGAAACTGAGGCCTATTTTGAGGTTAAAGAGAAATCGTACTATAAAAATGGTATCGAAAAATCGCATAACCGCTATAATCGTTGTATAGCCCTCGAAGGCAACTATGTTGAATAATAAAATCGAATTTTACCAAAAAAATTGTTTTACTATGTTAGCCTATGAACTATTCAGCCGACCTTTTATATTGCAAGGTTTTTGACATATGGAATAAACTTATGCTTTCTACACGGGAATCTTGTTATTTTTCCCCCCATTAGCAAGACTGTTTCTTGTGCTTTTCAAAAATGCAAAAACACAATAATATTATTCGGAGTAACTAGAAAGTTACAAAATAAATACTGCTGTAAGTTATGTTTTAATGGGTCCTTGACAATTTGCTGTGTTGCCATATCTAAGCAAAAGGTTCTTATATTTTCGAATACCGAATGTATTATGCACCATTGTAAACTTTTGCCGATTAATTTTCTTGAAATTTAAAGCAATCCTAAATATATTTTTAAAATAATGCGTAATGACACAAAAATCCAAAATATGAGTTTGATTTATCGAATATTTTTGATTTGGCTAATGAAATAATAATTTTTACAAATATGAATCAAAAAGTGGATTTAATAAGTAATATATATTATATATATATATATATATATATATATATATATATATATATATATATATACTTTATTTGTTTTGTAAACTCACATGGCAGATCAAAAAGTAAAAATGATTCAGAAAACAATTTGAAACGAAATAATAAGGTGCATGTTTTGGTCAATGCAAAGAATCATTCTTGAAACTATATTACGGAAAAACATTACAAAAACAATAGATAACATTTTATTTTGGCGTTCAATAGATTTCATACATTTCCAGAAACCAAAATTTTCTCCTAAGAAAAAGTTAGGCAAATAACACAAGGCAAAGAAATAAACAGGAAGTATATTATTTCTAAATTAATCATTTTAAATTAAATAAACGTTAGTAAGTCTAGTTAATTTAAAAATACCGTATACCCTTTTTTATTTCTTTTCGTTGGATTATTTCTTAACATTCCTCAGAAGTAATTATTGATTTCTGAAGATCGTCTAAATAAATTAAGAAAGTAATATTATCGTGTTTACATTTTTAAGAAGTTCAAAATTATTTCTTTACTTATTCGACCTTCCAGTTGATTTTACAGAAACTAATGAATACCGGAATGTATTTCAAGATACGTTGCTGATTAAATCCATTTTCTATTTCTCAAAAACTTATTTCATTTATCAAATCGTAACCATACCATTCGATAAAACTTAATTCACGGAATATATTTATGTAATTTTTGGATCATCACACCATACTCCAAATATACGTTCTGTTACGTTAAATCGGCAAAAAACTTGAACAAATCATATTTCAGATCTCTCACAATTAGCTCAGTCACTTTTTTTAAGTTACATAATATTTAAGCCAAGAGATTTTAAAAAACTTTTAAATGGAACACAAGTTCAGATTCAGAATAACATTTTGGCTAACAGAATACGGTCATGGCGACCTTAAAATATATAACTCTTTAATTATTGAACATAATTTTATAGTGTTTTATAGTCTTTTCAATTGTATTTTTTTAAATCGTTTATTAGATTAGGAAATTACTTAACTATTTAAGGCTAATGTTGTGTTCTTCTTCTGAGGACAGTTTAAGAAACTTCTGCTTCTTCAGACATGGGTCATTATGCTTTTTGTGTGCTTTATTATTTGGGATAGCTTGTGGTTTTATTTTTTTATTAGTTTTATTTCATTATAATTAATTAGTCATTAGTGTATATGGGTGTCTCTAAAAGGAGCGGAAACAATGCTACATATTCCTGAGGCTAAAATATGACGATCTAACCCAACTCACCTCAGTTCAAAAGTGTCAAAGGTACAATTTGGTTTTAGTTTTTCATAAATAATTTTTTTAATAATTAGTATATTGTCAAAATATTCGGCATGGGGGAGTTTAGTGGGGTGAAACATTATAATCTGCTTTCATTTTCATTTTAAAAGTTAGAGGGCATCACCTACAGTACTTCGCACACATTTAAAACAAAATAACTTTTTTGAGCCACACTCTATTTTACTTTTAAATAAAATGTATTCTCCAACGTCTTTTACCTAAAAAAAGGGTCATGTCAGGGGATCGAACTGGCCCAATCATCCGCTGCTGAGTTTTGGATTTTCTTTAAAATATCTTCCTCAAGCTCTGGAGTTCTGACCGTACGTGAACGATCATAATTAATAGAAACAGGCGTAAACCCACCCGTTTCACGAAGACGTCTTTGAACTGCCGCGAAGGTTTTATGATTCGATAATCGACGATTCGGAAATTTTTCACTGTATGCTCTGGAAGATTCTACATTTCCTTGGCAATATCCAAAAACCAATAACATATTGATAATTTCTTCGTTGCTATACAGTACGACTATGACGAAAATAAATTTGCAAATTGTTTGAAAATTCACCGGTGCTTGCTAAGTCTCATTCACGATATTCCAGTACTAAAAAAATCAGGAATGCACCAAAAACATCAACAACACCACTCACAATCAGAGGCCTTTCAGAAATTTCACGATCTTCACCTATCAAAAGATAGCCCGTAATTCATCCCAATCTGATCAAAATGTAAGCTTGAATTGCTTTAGATTCGATTTGAAACGTCAGTTCTTAGTGACAGTTATAATTAATAACGCCTTCGCTTCAAATTGGCCACACACGTAAAGAATTTTTTAAATCCAGACATCTCAAAAAGGGCTACTCAAATCAATTATTGCTAGGTATACCTTTTTTAGATAAAAGACGTTGGAGAATAAGAAATTAAGTAAAATACAGTGTGGTTCAAAAAGTTATTTCGTTTGAAATGTGTGAAGTACCGCAGGTGGCGCCCTCTAAATTTTACAATGAAAATGAAAGAAGAATTGCAACGTTTCACTCCATTAATCCCCCCACCACCTAACCGAATAGTGTGACAAGAAACCAATTATTAAAAAAAGTATTTATGAAAAACTAAAACAAATTAACTTTTTGACACTCTATCTCTGAAATCATCCATTTTTGGACTGAGGTAAGTTGGGTTAGATCGTCATATTTTAGCCTCAGGAATTTGTGGTACCATTTTTTCTGCGCCTTTTAGAGATACTCTGTATATTGGTGTTTGATTTTTGAGTGGCTCAAAAAAGTTATTTCGTTTGAAATGTGTGCGAAGTACCGCAGGTGGCGCCCTCTAAATTTTGCAATGAAGATGAAAGCAGATTGGAACGTTTCACTCATTACCCCCCCCCCCCACCTAACCGAATATTGTGACAAAAAACCAATTATTAAAAAAATTATTTATGAAAAACTAAAACCAAATTAATTTTTTGGACACATTTCTGAAATCATCCATTTTTGGACTGAGGTAAGTTGGGTTAGATCGTCATATTTTAGCTTCAGGAATTTGTGGTGCCATTTTTCCTGCGCCATTTAGAGACACCCTGTATATTGGTGTTTGATTTTTGAGGGTTTGATTGCTTTAGAGTAAGCGGTGGTCGTCATATTTGAACATAAAAAGTAGGGGTTATCGGAGTTGGTAGCAATTGTCATCTAGGATTCTGCCAATTCTTCTGATATTTCGTCTAGTGGTTTTGCCAGTAGTCGAGGGAGGTATTTCGAGTGTTTCCTTAGGTTTTATCGGGTTGTATAGGAACTGTTGTTGGTGTCGGAGGTTTGGAAGTAGTAGCCGTTGTTTCGCCATGAACTCTGCGATGGGTGTACTTTGTTTGTAGTCTTTTTGTTTGGTGGTAAATTGCGTAATATAGGTTCAGTTGAGGCCGTCTTGCCCAAGAGCTTAATTCCTGGCTTTGCGAGGTATGTCTAGTAGTGTATCTGCGGATATCGGATTAAGAAAGTGGTACTCTTGTGTTAGTTCGTTTGGGTCGTCGTTGCGCTGTCTGAGACCTTCAACGTTTTGCTCTACTTGAGATTTGAGGTCGATACTGTACGACGGATATCCCGGAGTAGAGAAAGTGTCTTGGATGTGTAGGCTGAATAGACCAGCCTTCTCCTGATCAGTGGTAATAAGGTTACCTTACGGGTCTATTAAGTGGGCACATGGTGGTCTTTTGTTTGGTAAGGACTTTGAACTTTTGCCAGAAGTTTGTGTAATGTGGTTGGTTTCTAGTCGGATGTAGGAATTGAATCTGTTGTAATCTGTTTGGAGGGCTGAGTAACTGTATTCGAGGAATTGTATGCGTATTCGTCTTCCTTGTTTGATCTTGATTAGTACGGGGAGGGGGATTCTGTTAATGTATATGGTCTTCGTCGGTATCGTTCGTTGCGTCGGCTATGAGGTGGGTAAGTTCTTCTATTTCTCTGTCTATGTTCTGTAGTGAGTCTAGGTTTGAGTTGGGTAGGTTGTTGGCGATGTGTTCGTTGAATGGTCATTGGGGAGGTGGAGGAGCTAGTCTTAATGTGGTATTGAAAATGAATGGGACGTGACCGGATGTGAGTGTGGTTCCTAAGTTTTGTTTTTGGGATATTGAATTAGTGCTTCGGATCATATAACGTGGTCTATTATAGAGGTTCCTTGGTAGCTGAAAAATTTTGGTATATCGTTTTCCGCTCGCCAAAGGGGTAAGCGGAGAAGATTGGTTGGTAATTGGTTGTTGTTTCAATTGGAGAAAAATAGCATATGTTTCCCATAAAAAATCAAGTTTATGCAATAAATCAAAAAGCTTACTCTATATATTTATGTATGACTACATCATCGTAATTTACTACAAAAATTACATATATAATACCAGTTTCGTTTCAGTATCTCGTTAAATAAGCGAATGATAACAATTCTTTGAAGTAGGCCAGCATTGGCAATTGAAAGATAGCGACCAATTGAAAATAGATGGAAAACAATTGATAAGCCACAGAAAGTATTCTTTCAAACCCCATCCACGACATGTACATCACTTTTTTAGTATCTCTACTTTTCTCCATACACTTTACCCACACTTTGCTCGAAATCTGGCCACCCTGTACTTAATGTACAGGGTGGCCAGATTTCGAGCAAAGTGGACTATAATTACATTTAACACACTATTACTATTTGCGAACCGGTTAAAGAATTAGAGGGGCAGTTCTTCAGGCTTAACAATACACATAAATGTATTAAAAACTGGCCTAAAAATATGTTCAACTTACCCTCTTTTGTAAAATTCCATTTTTAGAATAAATATTTTAACATGTTCACGGTTACATTGTTTTCGTTAAAATTTGGGGGCGTATAAAGAACATTATGGTGGCAAAATAAAATAAACATTATTATTAATTTTATGAAATACATAAATAAAAAGTTTACCTTGAATATGACTTGTACTTTGCTCGAGTACCGCTCTAACTAACTGAGCTACCAAGATACAAGCGCCAATCGATGTAAATTTTGTCTTTATGTACGTAGAACTGATGTAAATTCCCAATATAATGAGATTACAATCAAATTACTTATATGAATGGTATGTGAACCTGAAATATCGCAAGGATTCACACATACCAAAGTAACTTGATTTGACTTCACTCACAATTATTATAAATTTTATTACGAACGAGTAAGTTCAAAAGTAAATATGCAATTAAAAAATTATTATTAATTTTATTAAATACATAAATAAAAGTTTACCTCGAGTAGGATTTGAACCTACAACATGTACTTTACTAGAGTACCGCTCTAACCAACTGAACTATCGAGATACAAGCCCCAATCGATGTAATTTTCTTGAATCAAAGCTAAGAACAGTCTCAATCGAGTCATCTTTCAAACAAATCAAAAAATCATTCAAAACCTCTAAATAAAAAGTAAAAAATTCCTTCATCAACTACAAAAGAGCTGATGATCTTCAAACGGCTGAACATATTTTCTTGAATACATAGTTAACAACACTCAATCAACTCGCCTTTCAAACAAAAAACTAAATCAAAATTGGTTGTTCCGTTTGGGAGCTACAATGCCACAGACAATACAATATCCTTATTTGCCCATTTCTTTTACAAAATCTTGCAAAGTATTCATGTTACATTTACCTCTACTATTTACATTAGAACTTAGCCTACATTAACCGCATCCCTTTCCTCCCCACCCGCCTTATCTGTCTTCTTCTTCTCCATGTTTCCTCTCCTCTTCCTTTAACTCCTTGCATTCTTTCAGCATGTGATTTTGTGATTTATCATTTCTTCCCCGCACAGCCTACATCTTCTCTCTTCGTCTCCTATTCAATATTTGCTTCCTCTCTCTTCGTTTCCACATCTGAATCTGGTTATCATTTTCTTTCTCTTCCTCCTCCCTGTCCCCTTTCCAATATTCCGGTACCCCTATTCCCTTAATCTTCCTATAGTTTACATTATATTTTCCTTCTTTTACCTTTGTCCACCTCTTCTGCATTTGCACATCCCTGTTCCTTCTTGTTATGTCCTTTCTCACTCTCACTCCTCTTCTTACTCTCTTCACTTCTTCCTTCGCATACCCGTTTCTTTCATAATAATCTTTTCTGTTTTCTTGTCCATATCTTATTTTCCCTTCTTTTATTTCCTTCCAACATTCTTGTAGTATTTTACACTCCTTTCTTTTTCTCATTTCCTCCTCGTCCTTTATTGCTCTGATTCCCGCCTCCACCTTTTTTTTGCACTTCCTCTCTGATGATATCTCATGGTGTTTCTCTTTCCAGTCCCAGTACCCACTTCCAGTATTTTTCCTGTAGTCCCTCCACCTCTTTACACTCTCTTTACCCCCACACTTCCGCCCCATACAACACCACACTTTTTATTAATTTATCAAATAATAGTTTCCTTTTCTTTAAGCCCATTTCAAACAGTCTTTCTCCCACACTTGCCCTATTATTTTATTTCTTTTCCTCAGTCGTTCTTTTATGTGTTCCCCATCTTTGTTGTCTTGTCTCATCGTGTAGCTCAAGTATGTGAATTCCTTCACTCCTCCCTCAATTTCCACTCCTACTTTTTTTCTATTTCCTCCCCCATTTTCTCCACAAAACCTTCGTTTTGTTTACATTTGCTTCTAAATCTTTTCTTTTCAAATATCTGTCCATCGTTTTTATCATCTCCTTCATTTCATTTTCTTCTTTTACTATTAGTGCTGTCGTCTGCATATGCCAACGTCCACACTGCGATGTTCTACACCACCACTTCTCCCTCTTGTCCCCTAAATGTCTTCTCCAGGTCTCCTGTGTATATGGCAAACAGACTTGGGCTCAATGGACATCCTTGCCTGGGTCCCTTTCTTGTTACAAATTTCTGACTCAGTTCCCCATTTACTCTTATCCTGCTTCGTTTAAATTTCCTCAATCCTTTCTATCATCCTTTCATTAATCTTTTTTTCTCAGGTATTTCCAAAGTGTCTGCCTGTTCACCCTATCAAATGCTGCCACTAGGTCAACGAGTACCACCACCATTTTCCCCCTTTTATCTCCTTTTTTATGGACTGGGCATATGTGTCCTCTCCATATCTTCAGGAATCCCCCTCTCCATATTTTGTTTATTTCCGTCTTCCTTTTTTCTACCTTTTCTCCTCCATATACCCACTCCTCCCTTGAACCCCACCTTCTCCCGCCGACTTTCCTTTTTTCACCTTCTTTATTGCCTCTATTACTTCCTTTTCTTTCATCTCTTCTCCTTCTTCATATATTTCCTGTCCCTTCTTACTTTGTCTTCCTACTCCTTTCTGTCTGTGACCCCCCTCCAACAGGTTCCTGAAATATTTCTCCCATTCGTTCATTTGTATTCCCGTTTGTATCCATCTTCTCCTCTTTTCTTTCTTTAAATATTTCCATACGTCTTCTTCCGTTTATATGTTTTTTATATACTCTTCCTGTTTCTGTTTGTTTTCTTCCTTTTTACTCTCGCATGTTTTCTTTTATTTCTTTACTGTCTCTTTATACTCTTCTTTTTCTACCTTCCCTTTTTCCACAGTCTTAGTGTTACTCTTGCCTTCCTTTTGGCTTGCTTGCACTCTCTGTCCCACCACCTCTTCCAACCCGTTTTCTCCATTTTATTTTCTGTTGTTTCCTCCATTCTCTCTCCGTTTCTTCCACACTCTCTTGTACTCCCTTATCTTTCCATATTGTTTTTCCCATTTTCTCTTTATACCTCTTTATACTCTCTTCTGTCCATACTTTCTTGGTTACGAACTCTTCTTCTTTTATCATCTCTTCTCTTTCTCTCCCTTCCATTATCAGTTCGAAGGGTTGGTGATGTGATCCGACCCTTTCCCCCATCCTGAATGACGGCACTTTTTCCCCAGCGTCTACATTCGTTATTACATGGCCTATTATTGGTTCTACCTTCCTCTTATGTACGTGTACACTTCCATACCTCTTTATTCTCTATTCCCATTCATTATTTCCCATCCTCTTTGATTGCACACTTCTAGCAGTTCTTTTCCTTCTTTATATAGAACTTTATCCTTTGTCAGTTTGTCCCTTTCTTTTTTTGTATTTCCCTCTCTTCTATTCCCGCGCTCAAGTCCCCTCCTATTAATAACATTCCCTCCTCCCATATCATCTCTTCTAAGTTCGTCCTTGCCTCTTTCATCTTTCTGGTATATATCGTCATTATTTTTAGTTTTACTTTTCCCACAGTATATTCTTTTCTATAATCCCTCTTCTTTGTTGCAATTTCTCTTCTTCTTGTTTTAGCCATTTTCTTCTTATTCCCGTTATTATACCCCCTTTTATCCTTTCTTTTCTGTTTTTCCTTTCCGCCTACTGCACCACCAACGAGAATTCCCCCGGACTCTCCTTTTCCCACCACTCCCGTTCTTTTTCCTCCAACCATGGCACTTGCAATCCTACCACGTCCCTAATGAACTCCCCGAATTATTGGTCTTTGTTCTTTATTCTCGCTACATTGCAGAACATTATCTTTAGCCCGTTTTTCTCTTCCTGTATTATTTCCCTGTTTTTCTTCGGTTCCCTTTGTTGTTCCTTTCTATTCCTCTTACTCATGTTTCTGTTTCTTTGACATTTTATCGCCCTTCTTTCCCCTTTCTCCCACCCCTCATATTTTAGTTTTTACCCTTTGATTACCCCTCTTCTCCCCTCTTTCTCGGTTTAACTCTCGTTCTTTCGTTCCATACATATCTTTCTCCATCTATCTCCATCTTTCTGTATCCTACCCATACGTTTCTTCCCTACACTATTTTTTTCGCAGCTTTGTTCCATATTTGTTTTTGTATTCTTCCTTCTTCCCTTGTTAGGTTGTGGTCTATGTACATTCTTGTGCCCCTCAGTTTTCTATTCTCTGTTATCACCTTCGTCCTCCCAACTCTCGATTTCTACCACCATCATCTCACTTTTCCTCTCTCTGTTTATCTCTTATCATTTTTTTACTTCTACTTTTACATTTAATTTCTCTTCTATCATCACTCTCCTCATCATCCGCTTTTCTTTCTAGTTTCTCTATTATCTCCATCAGTTCTTTTTCTCTCCTCCATTCCTTTTCCCATTCCCCATTTCTTCTTTAATTTCTTTGATCTCGTTCCTTATTGCTTTCATGTTTTCTTCTGTCTGATTCATCATCTCTCGAATTAATTCCGTTATTTCCTCCGTTTCTTTCTCTTCCTTCCTCTTTCCACTTTACCGTATTTCTTTTTTCCACATTTTTCCTCCTCTGTCTTTTTTATATCTGGTGACTCCCTTTTCCAAATACTCTTTGTCTTGCTGCTTCATCTTCTTCCCTCTCCATTTTAATCATGCCCTCTCCTTTGTCTCTATATGGTTTCCTTTATTATCCTACCGAGTTTACACCGTCTTCAATCTTATTTTACCAATTACACATTGGTGTATTTGTTAAATATTTTTTAATATGTTAACGGTTATAGCGATCCCACGGTATCAACATTAGAATGTCTCAATAGCAGTCAAACGAACCGCAACATTACGCGTTGAAGGGTTTCGTTCTACAGTACTAACGACCGCATATAGGTATTATTGTAATACTTGGACCGTACTGGGTCTATAGAAGTATAAAACTTTTTGAACAAAAATTTGTTGTTTCTACTATTTCGTAAATTAAAGAAAATTTTCAAAAAAATTTATTTATGTCTACAAACTAAATACGCAACCAAAAAGAATTTTAAATATCAGGAATGTACTTTAGTAAAACAAGTCGAGTAATAATGAAGATGGTTGTCAAAATCCTTGCAGTAGGTCATCGCGCACTTTATTCCTTTCAATATGTCCCTGCAATATTTACGCACTTTGTATGCAATTCTTTATTTTTTACGAAAAATTTCAATAAACGGATATAAAAAAAGATTCTTCTATTTGCCCCATAAACTCACCTATTGGCATCTTTCTGTTATAAATTTTCCTATAAAGTATGTATGCGTTCCCCATATCAACTCAATCGCTATTTTGCGATACCACTTGCTTGTTTTCGTCATAGAAGTATTGTAGCTGGCCATTTGGTCATATGGATCACTTATCTCTAGGGACTGCATTTCTTTACTTGCTCCATTCACTATTGAATATTCTTATTTTTTAATATTTCGTATAAAAACTACAAATTAGTAAAAAATTTTATCCAAGGTGAAATTTTAACGAAAACAATGTAACCGTGAACATGTTAAAATATTTATTCTAAAAATGGAATTTTACAAAAGAGGGTAAGTTGAACATATTTTTAGGCCAGTTTTTAATACATTTATGTGTATTGTTAAGCCTGAAGAACTGCCCCTCTAATTCTTTAACCGGTTCGCAAATAGTAATAGTGTGTTAAATGTAATTATAGTCCACTTTGCTCGAAATCTGGCCACCCTGTACTTAGTGTACAGGGTGGAAATACCTGAGAAAAAAAGATTAATGAAAGGTTGATAGAAAGGATGGAGGAAATTTAAACGAGAAGCAGGATAAGAGTAAATGGGGAACTGAGTCAGAAATTTGTAACAAGAAAGGGACCCAGGCAAGGATGTCCATTGAGCCCAAGTCTGTTTGCCATATACACAGGAGACCTGGAGAAGACATTTAGGGGACAAGAGGGAGAAGTGGTGGTGTAGAACATCGCAGTGTGGACGTTGGCATATGCAGACGACAGCACTAATAGTAAAAGAAGAAAATGAAATGAAGGAGATGATAAAAACGATGGACAGATATTTGAAAAGAAAAGATTTAGAAGCAAATGTAAACAAAACGAAGGTTTTGTGGAGAAAATGGGGGAGGAAATAGAAAAAAAGTAGGAGTGGAAATTGAGGGAGGAGTGAAGGAATTCACATACTTGAGCTACACGATGAGACAAGACAACAAAGATGGGGAACACATAAAAGAACGACTGAGGAAAAGAAATAAAATAATAGGGCAAGTGTGGGAGAAAGACTGTTTGAAATGGACTTAAAGAAAAGGAAACTATTATTTGATAAATTAATAAAAAGTGTGGTGTTGTATGGGGCGGAAGTGTGGGGGTAAAGAGAGTGTAAAGAGGTGGAGGGACTACAGGAAAAATACTGGAAGTGGGTACTGGGACTGGAAAGAGAAACACCATGAGATATCATCAGAGAGGAAGTGCAAAAAAAAGGTGGAGGCGGGAATCAGAGCAATAAAGGACGAGGAGGAAATGAGAAAAAGAAAGGAGTGTAAAATACTACAAGAATGTTGGAAGGAAACAAAAGAAGGGAAAATAAGATATGGACAAGAAAACAGAAAAGATTATTATGAAAGAAACGGGTATGCGAAGGAAGAAGTGAAGAGACTAAGAAGAGGAGTGAGAGTGAGAAAGGACATAACAAGAAGGAACAGGGATGTGCAAATGCAGAAGAGGTGGACAAAGGTAAAGAAGGAAAATATAATGTAAACTATAGGAAGATTAAGGGAATAGGGTACCGGAATATTGGAAAGGGGACAGGGAGGAGGAAGAGAAAGAAAATGATAACCAGATTCAGATGTGGAAACGAAGAGAGAGGAAGCAAATATTGAATAGGAGACGAAGAGAGAAGATGTAGGCTGTGCGGGGAAGAAATGATAAATCACAAAATCACATGCTGAAAGAATGCAAGGAGTTAAAGGAAGAGGAGAGGATTGGGTGGTAGAAACATGGAGAAGAAGAAGACAGATAAGGCGGGTGGGGAGGAAAGGGATGCGGTTAATGTAGGCTAAGTTCTAATGTAAATAGTAGAGGTAAATGTAACATGAATACTTTGCAAGATTTTGTAAAAGAAATGGGCAAATAAGGATATTGTATTGTATAGTATTGTCTGTGGCATTGTAGCTCCCAAACGGAACAACCAATTTTGATTTAGTTTTTTTGTTTGAAAGGCGAGTTGATTGAGTGTTGTTAACTATATATTCAAGAAAATATGTTCAGCCGTTTGAAGATCATCAGCTCTTTTGTAGTTGATGAAGGAATTTTTTACTTTTTATTTAGAGGTTTTGAATGATTTTTTTGATTTGTTTGAAAGATGACTCGATTGAGACTGTTCTTAGCTTTGATTCAAGAAAATTACATCGATTGGGGCTTGTATCTCGATAGTTCAATTGGTTAGAGCGGTACTCTAGTAAAGTACATGTTGTAGGTTCAAATCCTACTCGAGGTAAACTTTTTATTTATGTATTTAATAAAATTAATAATAATTTTTGAATTGCATATTTACTTTTGAACTTACTCGTTCGTAATAAAATTTATAATAATTGTGAGTGAAGTCAAGTCAAGTTACTTTGGTATGTGTGAATCCTTGCGATATTTCAGGTTCACATACCATTCATATAAGTAATTTGATTGTAATCTCATTATATTGGGAATTTACATCAGTTCTACGTACATAAAGACAAAATTTACATCGATTGGCGCTTGTATCTTGATAGCTCAGTTAGTTAGAGCGGTACTCGAGCAAAGTACAACTCATACTCAAGGTAAACTTTTTATTTATGTATTTCATAAAATTAATAATAATGTTTATTTTATTTTGCCACCATAATGTTCTTTATACGCCCCCAAATGCGGGCGTAATGTGGTCTTTATAGCACGGAAATGTCATTGTTGCTAAGCAGCATGATTGACAGCAATCACATGACATGATAGTCACGTAAGTTGAAAGAATTATTGAAACAACAACCTTACTATACAACCTTTATTAATAAAAATAATAGTAATGAAACTTATTCTGTATAAAAATTGAAAATACAGTTGGATGGATTTACTTGGAATTATTTTTGCCTGGGCGGCCTCAAATTCATCTAAAATTTCTTGCGAATAAGTTTTTGCGTTTTCACCTTCCATTTTAGAATGCAAATTATTTACAAACAGTACCTTAGCAACAATTTAGCAATATCACAGTATCTTAGTAACAGCGAATTAGCCTACTGTCGACTTTATTTCACTGCATTTGCATTTAAAAACTTGCCGAAAATACTGAATCTTTTTAATATTTTGTTCCAGTTTCACGGTGCAAAATAAAATAAAACATTGTATGTACCACGGGCATAATTGTGTAGATTATGGCTCTCAGGAATATAAAAGCCCTCCGCTTCGCATCGGGCTTTTAATGTTCCCTCGAGCCATAATCTTCTGATTATGCCCTTAATACATAAATATCCATTAAGTTACATTTTTTATACAGTGTTCACAGCAACTGTCCATAAATAAAACAATTTCTGCTTACTTGATAAAGTCAGAGCACAGATGTCTGAACAAAAACTGGATTGATAATGCATTCGTTCCCCTCCACTAAGAATGACACTCATATGATGGTCGCTGTACTGTTCAAGCTACAGACTATATAGGTTTTAAGCAAAATTAGAATGTAAACACGTCTTCTGTTTGTATCATCATAAAATAAAGTATTTTTATTAACTGTAATCACGATTGTGTTGAATTTGAAATATTCTTGATTATTTTTTGATGTTTCTTAAAGTCAATGAATAGTTCTAGTCATGTGTATACATCAGGACCAACCCTGTCGTTATTATACTGAGTGTAATCACTAGTAATTATTCCCGGAAATGTTTCGTTGTAGCTGTTGTTTGTGTTAACAAACATATTTATTATAGCTCTATTTCTGTTTTTGAATTACATGTATGAGTCAAAAAATAATCTAGCTAAATATAACTCGAGGGTGAGAATAAATAAGAAAACAATTAGGCAGACTACTTCTCAAGCTTGTTGCTATTTGCCAACCCCCGACGGCTCTCGGGTCTATTGCCTGGCAACAAGCTTTCAAGAATGTCTAATTATTATTATTCTCGCTGTCCTTTTATATTACTAGTGAATATTTTTTTCCAAAATCTATTTATTCGTTTGCATTATTTGAAGAACATAAAACTCAACTGTAAATTGTACTATCAATTATACTAAATTTTAAAAACCAATTTTTTTCAAATGCAATATATGCAAACATCTAATGCAATTGATTTTAAGTGACATACATGTTTCATGGCGTTATCAACAGTAACATATTAAGTGCATAGTGCCTTTCCGATAATACCGGGTAACAGGATGCATGATTGCTTGCTGCGACGAACATTTTCTCAAGTAACAAGCTTGGATGTACTATGCCAGACTATCGAAGCAAAGGAACTATACACGAACTATATTTTACTTGACTATTGCATAAGTATAATACCGAAAACTTTTTTTTTGTGTTACATTTATTATGCAATCTGTTAGTATACAAACAATAAGAGTACAAGATGAGCGATACAACAGCATGGTAGTGATCTGATCCAATGATCACAAACTCTATATTTTTAATAGATTCTTACGTATCTTCTAATAAAGTTTAAATGGAATGATAAAGTGTTGCCTTCCTCAAATTACCCATTTATATGAAACTTAAATCACCTGTGGATGATTTTACTGTTAGTGTACCAAGTCTAATGGCGTTTTTCGTTTTAACCTTCGAGTCTGCTGCCTGTCTAATAGGCTTATCGCTAATGCGTTTGTATGCAGGATGGAGTGGTTGTAAATATTTTACATCACACTCTACAATCACATCACTCTCTTGATAAATGTCTTTATTTGTTACAAACCAGGGCGCATCAACTATGGAACGAAGGACTTTTGATTGAAATCTCTCTAGGATGGCGATGTTGGAATTTGAGGATGTTCTCCAAAGCTGTAGCCCTTAGGTCCTTATTGGTTTGAAGATAGTATTATACACTAGTACTTTATTGCCCAAAGACAGTTGCGATTTTCGTCCGAAGAGGCAGTAATGCTTAAGGAATTTTTCGTCTAGCCGTTTTGTTTTTTCCAAATATGGGTTTCCACGTCAAATCCTTATCTAGGTCATAAATTTATTTAGCTAGTGGCAACATAACTTAAAAAATGATAGAAACAGTCTAGAACAGTGGAACTACTTACTTAAATTAATGACGTGCATCAGTTTTTTCGCTGTATTACGTATACCATCTTATTATTGCGTAGGAAAGTACCCTGTGGCATAATCCATCCCAAGCAAAATATGCCTTCAAACTACAGCGACGTACTATTCGTGATTAGTTATATCAGTATAATTACAAATATAACAGATGTTGCGTACTTTATTCCGTACCCAATAGGAATAAAATATACAGCTGTTCCCTTTAAAAGACTTCACACCTAGTTTTGATTAATAATGGGTAGTTTCGTATAAAGACGAATTTAACTAAAAAACGAGTGGGTTTCGGTATAGAGGATGCTTAATAAAATTGATAGAGTAGCAAATAAGCTATCCCATGCCAATGAAAAATATAGGGTGTTCCATTAGAAAATTTCGAAAAATTCTACGATTCTCGTTTTATACTGTACACGACTTCCAATATTTCGTGTAGCCATCTTATAAAAATAAAATAGACCATACACATAAAATATCCTACTACAAATAATAATTAATTTCGTTTGTTCTTGAAAGATACACAGTGATCAATACATATCCATTTTGACAAAGAGATTGTCATATCTTTGAAAGCACTCAGTATAAGATGCTGAAATTTTGCTGAGGTAATGTACGAAGCGAGGAGAATTCAAATCTGGAATAATATAGAGCGTTCCTTTAAAAAATATATACCTTTGTGATGGACTCATGGTCCACCCTGTATTTGTGAAAGTCATTTGTGAATACCGCAGGCTCTTTTTGAAGAATTATTATCCAACATTACAAATTCAATCACTAAATGTGATACCAATATGAGACAGACCATTCTCGGCAGAAGTAAGCTAGAAATAACTTTACGTTATTTGGCTACTGGACTCTAGAAACCATATATAGGATTCCCACATCTACTATATCGAAGTTTTTGCAAACGGCTTTGGAAGCCATTTATGGTGCATTAAAAGGTTGCGTTAAGGTAAGTAACTTTATTTTTATTTATAAACACCACCAATAGTTTGAATAGCATATGCGAAAGGGTATTGTTTCAGTAAACACATCTTCATTCCAAAGTGTTCCTTCTTCTTCAGTATACACGACGTTAGGAAATGACTGTTTGCTTGAGGAGGTATGTGTACTACTTGATAATCTAGAATTGCGTCTGTGTACTGAAATGCACTTATCCATTATTTCATAATTTCTCACTTAACAAAGTAGGGCATCTTCTAACGGAAGTTGTAGTTGGTTTGTTACGTTGAGACCAAAAATGTAAACTTTAGTTTCTTGCAGCTGCTTTATGGCTCTTTCAATACGATTTGGTACTTCTGGTTTTTCGTTTTTTGGGAATTGGTACGATCGTTGCAAGTGCTTCATGTGTCACCACAGTTCGACCTTTAATGGTAGATTAGAGCATGCTACGTCACTAATAAGTAGTTTCGCCACATCTTTGGTGACATGTGTTGAATTTTCATCTTGTGTTGTTGGATGTGTTGACATTGGTTTTGCGTTCGTCAAACTTTCAGTATCATTTAACCCGTTCATGTGTATCTTGGCTCTCATTTATGCTCTGCAATTAAAAAATATGCTGTGTTAACATATTATTAACTGTGTCGATTTATTATTAGGTTCCAAGTACTACCGGAGAATGGAAGAAGATTGCAGAAGATAGGTTTGAAAATCGATGGAATTTCCCAGGATGTTGTGGTAGCATAGACGGCAAGCACGTAAACATCTTATGCCTAAAAAATGTTCACAGTAACTTCTATAACTACAAGGGTTATTTAAGCATAGTACTTCTTGCTTTAGTAGACAGTAACTACTGCTTTAGATATATTGACGTCGGGGCTAATGGGCGAGCAAACGATAGCAGAATCTTTAACAAGTCTGCTTTCCAACGTGGGGTGTTATTGGAGGCGATGCGTTTCCTTTAAAACCATACAAACGCCTCACTGCATTATCGAGAAATGATAAAATTGTTAACTATAGATTTTCGGGACCGAGACGAATAGTCAAAAATTGCTATGCGATTTAGAATCTATAGAAGGCCCATTATGCTGGCTCCAGACAAAGCAGATAATGTAGTAAAAGCGACGTGTGCTCTACATAATTGGTTATTAAGAAGTTCTTTACCAAGCTCTTATTTATCACCGAATTTGGTTGATCGAGAAGGTGAAAATGGACAGCTAATTATTGGATCTTGGACATCAGAACCTTCGTCTTCTGGAATGTAAGGTATACCTTCTCAAAGCAGTAATAATTACTCTTGCATAGCAGAAGCGCGAAGGGAAAAATATAAAACCTATTTTATACAAGAAGGGGCTGAACCTTGGCAAAATATGATTCAGTAACAATAAATAAATAAATACTTACCGAATTATCAAATCTTTGTCTTGTATTTACTATATTTCCGAAAAATCGGTTAGCAACTTGCAACGCTATTCGCGTTTGATACATATCATCGGGAGCCATTGCGGAACGAACTCCCTTTTTAATTTTAACGAGTTCTTGTGTTCTAATATTTTTTATTTTAGTTTTAACATCATTCACAGTAAATTCGCGCAAACACACCCGATCCACTACTCTTTGTAATGCGGCGTCTTTTGCATTTTTATGTTTATATTCAGAATATCGAAAGTTCCATAAACATTCCTCACTTTCATACTATTCCACAAATTTTAACGTCACCTTTTCGTACCATCGTTCCATTGCCGTCATCTTTTTATATGAAATATTTCACCTACATGCTTTAAAGTTGGAAAATGATAACTTATTGCACAAGCTTGATAGTATGCAAGTCGACTGGCACAATGCATTTACGCGGTGCTAGTATCATGTAAGCACTGCGCGCGCATTTGGATTAGTATACTGGCGCCAGCGAACTTGCATCGTGTCAATGCGCCTTTATAAGGAACATACATTTAACTTAAAATACCGTCTGCTCGTGTCGTTAACTTTACCCATGTTTTTTTCCCACATCTGTGTACATAACAAAAATATTAAATGAACGAATAGTTTTATAAACGATATTTTCAAAATCCATTGACTTCTGCTACGCAATTTCTTATACACATTTCCAACTGCTCTACATTGTGAAATGGACGTTTGTAACCATTATTTTTTAAATAACTCCATACAAAAATCACATGGAGTAAGCTCTGGAGACTTAGCAGGCCGAATGTTATCGACCTATCTACTGTTCACCAAATTCGTTGTGTAGCCACTGATGCGCTGCACGTGTAGAATGAATTGAAGCTCCATCCTGTAGGAAGAATAAACCGATGCGCTGTCGTAAAGGTACGTTGTCGTTGTCGACAAGTGAAGATATCTTAGTTGTTAAAAAGGTTAAATAACAATCACTGTTTAAATTTTTTCTATAGAAGGGATCTACCAGTTTATCATTAAAATACCACACCATAATAATAAAATTTGAATTGTGATCTGCCCACCACCTGCAATTCTGTGAATTAACGGAGAAATATCCATTTTCTTCTAGCATTCCCTGGTACCATGTACAAAAATCAAATCGGGCATTGTATTCTCCGTCTCCGAGTACTTGCACAAATTTTGGTTTATAAGGATGTAAATAATTATTCCTTAAAATTCACCTCACAGAGATTTGAGTAACTTCTGCGTTGTCCGATATAACTTTCGTCGAAACTCTTGGCGGTTCGGTGACATTCGATAAAACATTGTAAACATTCTCTTCCTCTGAAGTTACAAGTCGAGTGTGAGAAGCTTTATTGTATCGGTTTTCAATTGTTCCAGTATTCTTAAACTTTTTAAGATCTTCACAACTGCAGTAAAGCGTACATTTTTGCCTGGATGTCTTTCATTGAATATTTCAACTGCTTCTCTAGTACTGCGATTATGATCACCATATATCAGTGCTAGCTCTATTTTTTCCTGTATACTCAGAGTTGGAGCCATTACTTTTATTATTGAAACATAAAACTAACAAAATATGACTCTTATTAAACTGTCAACACGTTACTGTTACACATTTTATTTGCTGTGACAAATGTACATATTTTTCAAAGCCGGCTGTTACAAATTAAAACAGCTAAAGCAGGGTTTACCTGAAGGTGGACATAATTTTGAAAATATCATTTTTTATAAAACTATTCGTTCATTTAGTATTTTCTGATGTACACAAATGTGGGAAAAAAGAACACGGGTACATGTAACAACACGACCAGACGGAATTTTTAATTAAATATATATTCCTTAAGTGTTTATTTGACAAGAAATTCGACTAATTTGATATCGAACTTATATAGTTTAGTTAAATAAAGTTATTTTTAAAATAAAATCATCATTCTTTATTTTACTTTAATTGGTATATGGGGTAAAATATGCATTTTTTTATTTGCTAAAAAATCGGCATGTGGAGTCATCGGTGGATTCTAAATAATTTTTTGTAAAATTTTTCGATATCTTTCCAAATTAAGTCATTTTTCAAAAATAATACTAAACTTTTTTAAAATTCTCGCTGAACCGATGATCGCATCGCATGTGTCAAAATAGATTTTTAGTTATTATCAGGCATGCAGAAACGATCCCCAACGAAAGTTTTTTTAAAAATAACAATAATTAAAACTTTTCTCATATGTACCCAACTTTAAGGCGCACGTTATGTGTATTCTGTTTGAGATTTCTGCGAGTGTTATATGTATGTATTTCGATTTCTTCCAGGTCGATGATCTCGTGTGTTGATAAGAATCTTCGTTGATCCAGCGACGTTTCGGCAAACTCTCATTTCTCATCTTCAGGTCAGTAATAATCTTGTTGTAAAATTCTGTTAATCCAGTCTGTTGTTATATACGGTAAGAGCATTTTGTTCGTTAGTTCCTCCTGTTGCAGAGAGGAACGGATTATATCAAATTTTATGGAACTAAAATTTACCAAATGGAGCAACAAAATTGGCAACGATAAATTAAACAAGAAGCTATTGCACTTGAATTTGGAATTAAGCAACATTCATCCCAGCATATGGAATACGCTGAAACGTGCGAAAATAGACACAATGTTAATATGTGAAAAACAAAAAACACTTTTGGCTACAGGATTCAATTATGAGCTAGCAGCCTGTCAATAGACCACATTATCTGCAGTATCGAATCACCGATTACAAACATGGAAGATGACAGCCGAAATAATACGCCAAGAGGTAACCAAAGTACTGAGGAATGCCGAACTACCAAAGGGAAACAACTGGAGAAGTAATATTACCCGCGAACAAAGGAAACGTCACAATCATTATGGATGTCGAGGACTACAATCATAAGATAAACCATCTTATTCAAGACCCAGCACACCAAAAAATCGCGACGTATCCTACAACATATTTGGAAAAAACGACAAAAACGAAAATAAATACCACGATCGATCCAAAAATTCAACAAAAACTTTTACAACGTGAGAAGTCATCGAAATGCCCGAAATTCAATCGGATCACCTTCACAAAAACTTGCAAGATAAGTCTTCCAACAGCTGCAACCATACGCCGAAAAGCCAGAATCATATGTAAATAATTCCTAGAGCTAATTAATAAGGAAACGCTCAATTATGGCGATCTATTAGTTTCGATGTGTCACTAGTCACATATCCAGGAAATACTCGACATAATTAAAACAAACTACCATCCACAAAGAAGACACCGTAACCTAACGGAATACTGCGTAAAAATCACTTCATCTATGGAAGCCAGAAGTACGGACAAATCAAAGGACCGCTGACGGGTTCACCACTATCGCCGGTTCCAGCTAATTTATTTATAAACGATCTAGAAGAACGAGCAACACAAACAGAAAATCACAAACCCAAGCTATGATTAAGGTATGTGGACGGAACACACACACGAGAAGGTCGATTTCTATAATATCCAAATGGAGTTCACGAAAGTTTACAATGGAAATAGAAGACAATAGAACACTGCCGTTTTTAGACGTACTCATCTACAAGAAGGGCGAATAACTAGCACACACTTTATAGAAAAGCCACATACACCAACCGGTACGTTAATGCTCAATCCCATCACCATCTAGCACCAGATCGAAGAGACTGGCAGACCATCAAAATATAAAGGAAGAAATTAAAACAATAAGTTCATATTTATTACAAAACGAATTCACTGAAAAATATCCAAAGGTGAACCAATCGAAGAAGAAAAAGAAGAGGACCAAACAAACGAAGTGCTCTTACCGTACATAAAAGCAACACGATATTTACGACGCAAGAAAAGATCGGAACGATATTGGCTACCCCAAAAACTAAAATCAAGCTAGAAGAACAAGGAATATACGACATTCCATGTGAAGATAGTGACAGAACGTGCATAGGTCAAACAAATAGACGGATCGGCGCTAGGCTGGAAGAGCATCGATTAGCAGTAAGGAAAAATATCACATTTCATCTTTAACATGTTTAATCGACATCAGACAATATCAACTTTGATAAGACCAGAAGGATAGCGTCAATAGAAAATCTAATCAAGAGAATAATATTTGAGAAGTTGTAGAAATCGAAAAACGCCCAAACAGCCTTAATGTCCGAGACGACGCGCAGAGACTGCCTAATACATGGAAGTTGGTATTAAACAAAAAGCGTCAACCAACAACACACATTAGACCTCTTATGAAATCCATAGAAAAACCAGTGAAACGGAAAAAGAAAGTAAGAGAAAGTAGAAAAATTGAACACAAGCAAAGGTATAATTAACAAGGAACGCGCGCAAGATTATTAGTTACCTGAAGATGGCAAACGAGCGTTTGCCAAAACGTCGGTGAATCAACGAAGATTCTTACAAGAATCTTATCAACACACCAGATCACAGACCCGAAGAAATGGAAATGCATATATATATATATATATATATATATATATATATATATATATATATATACAGGGTGTCCCATAAGTATAGGGACACAACAACTTCCTTAGGTCAAATGGGATCGATTAAATCCAACGTACCTTAGTACAAATGTGCTTCCTGAAGAAGTTACAGCTCTTTAAAATGATAAAAAATACTTTTAACACGGGGTATATTTTTCGTATGTTTCTGTCATATTTTTCTTATGATCAACACGTTTCTACGGGTAAAGTTTATGATGTAGAAACTAATTTTACACAAAAAAGGTGTACTTGTTTCATATCCACAAAATGTACCGCTTTCAAGAAAAACGCACCTAAGCATTTTAATTCAAATTAAAGCTTTTCACGAAATACGATTGTTTCAAGTTGCCAATTGTCACACTAATATTAATGCATTTGTTATATTATTTGCAAGTTGTAATCTGCCAGTTATTTTATATTAAACCATTTTATTGTTGTTCTACTGAGTTATTATCGAATTTACTGTTGTTCAAGTCTCCATTCATTCTTCTTGTTCCCGCTCTGAGTACCTTTTCTTGTTTTATTGTAAAATGCCCCATTACAATGTATTTTCCAACTCTGAGATGGCCGATATGGTTGTGACTTATTGCCATGAGCAATTTAATAGAGGAGCAGCACCAAGAAGGTATAATGAATTGTACCCAAATGGTCGCCAATAGAAAATTATTTCAAACTTTATTTCAACGATTAAAAGAACATGGGAGCTTTAAAGCGAGATACCATGCTGGCCATCCAACTTCTCTACCCGTTGGGGAGGAAGAAGATATTTTACGTTGAGTTAAAGAAAATCCTGAAATCAGTATTCGGCAGTTATATGCAATTACAGCTGCACCCCGGGCGTCCATACATAAGAATTCTTCGTGCCCAACTTCTGCATCCGTATCACGATTTAAATGTACAGGAGTTGTTTGTTGCCGACTGATTTCCCATTAAGATTTTTGTCAGTGGTTGAGTAATAAACAAAATAATGACCCGACATTTTTTAATCGTGTGCTCTTTACTGATAAGGCAACTTTTATCCGTCGATTCATAATTAATACCCGAAATTCTCACACATGGAGTGAAGACAATTCCCATATACCTAGAACGAAATATTTTCAGCACGAATTTTCAATTAACGTATGGTGTGGAATTGTCGGGGATTCTTTAATAGGACCATGTGCTGCTCAGTTGAATGCAGAATCATATCTCAATTTTTTGGAAAATACTTTGCCCACCTTACTAGAAGATGTTACGCTTAACATTAGAAACAATATGTGGTTTATGCACGATGGTACTCCTGCTCATTATGCTCGAAATGTGTAAAATGATTTATATAACCACTTTCGACAACGGTGAATTAGACGTGGGAGTAATCCCCTGCCACCGCGAAGGCCAGATCTCAATCCGATAGATTTTTTCTTATGGGGTCATATGAAATCCATTGTTTATAAACAATCAAACGGCAATAAAATGGAATTGTCAAGAAAAATTCGAGAAGCTGGCAATGAGATTAACAATAATGCTCAGTCATTCTTCCGTGTTACACAAAATATAGCTAAACGTTGTCAAAACTGCATTGAAGGTAAAGGCGTCAATTAAACTTTTATTAGAAAGTGCATTAATATTAGTGTGACAACTGGTAACTTGATACCATCTTGAATTTGATACAAGCTTTAAATTTAGGTGCGTTTTTCTTGAAAACGGTCCCTTTTGTGGATATGAAACAAGTATACCTTTTTTATGTAAAATTAGTTTCTCCATCATACATTTTGCCCGCAGTAACGAAAGAAAAATATGACAGAAACATACGAAAAAAATATGCAGTATGGCTCATAAACTGAGAATATTCAGCTTTCTCCGAAGTGGATGTATTACAATTTTCAGCTTGATACGTCATGTCACTTCTGAAATATATACATATATATATATATATATATATATATATATATATATATATATATATATATATATATATATATATATATATATATATATATATATATATATATACAGGGTGTTTCACTAAGGCTGGCCACCGGCCATATTTCAGAAACTAGTGGACATAAAAAGTGGAGAAAAAAATTCATTATAAAAGTCGCCACGAGAAAATCCTGGAAATTATTTTTAAGTTCCGTAATTCATCGCAAGGGGCGCAATTGAAAATTAAAAATAAAATTATAAATTTCTCCGAAAATTCCCACATTAAGGCATACCTTTGGTAACATCGTTAGAAAGCTTAGACAATTCTGCATCATTTTGGTCTAAGGCTCATTGGCGTACCGACCTTAATAAGAGTGGGGGAAGCTATTGAATGTGTAATCATTTAAATCGCTGTTATTTTTAAACGACTTATCCGATTGTAGTAAACCTAGGCTTGTTTAGAAGAAAAAGGTAAGTACTTTTAACTGTCGCATCCATTGGTACGCGATAGCTCATAATAAAATTGTTAGAGGGCGCAATTTGTAATAATACCAGTATTTTGATTTTATTCAGAAAAATTAAATCATACGGTATAATTATGACATCATAAGCGGAAAGTAGCTTAAATTTGTAACAAAAACGTAAATAACGCAATTTGATATCTTTATTTGTTCCAGAGTTATGGCGAAAAGAAGACTTTTTAACCGTTTAATTTAATAATTGATTGTTGCTATGGTTTCTTAAGGAGTATAGGTTGGATTAGTAATGAGGAATCTGCATTTATCATAGTTTGTGCCTCGCTTCACATTCTATCTAGGCTTAGGACTAGTCCAAACTAAGCAAATTGCAAAATTTGGAGCGTGTTTAGAGGCCAACGGGCCATAACAACGATATCAAAGTAATGATTGATTTTGTTTAAGACACTTTTTAATAGAATGGTAAAAATCATGAACAACTGTTAAAAACAAGTGAAAAGCTATAAATGTTCAAATTGACGGCCGTTTTGTAAAATACAACTATTAATTCTTCTTGTACTGGAAACAGCTGTTTCGATTTCGTCTCGTGGAATCGAATTTATTGCAATTTCAATTCGGTGAATCATGTCCTCTCGGGTGGTTGGTCTCGTTTCGTAAACAATATCTTTCATTCTTCCCCACAAGTAGAAATCTAATACAGTTAAATCCGGGGATCTAGGTGGCCACGGAAACAAACTACCCCTTCCCATCCAGCGATTTGGGTATCTAACATTTAAGAAATCACGGACTCTTCGGGAATAGTGTGAAGGACATCCATCATGTTGATACCACAGGGATGCTCTCACGTCAAGGGGAATGTCTTCTAAAAGATTGGGCAAGTCATTTTGTAAAAAGTTTAAATAAGATTCACCATTTAGGTGTCCATGAAAAACAAATGGTCCGATAATTCTGTCACCTAAAACACCACACCACAAATTTACACTCCATCTGTTTTGGTGATCCACTTCGCGCATCCAGTGAGGATTTGTTTGCGACCAATAATGCATATTGTGCAAATTAACTAGTAAAAGTAGCCTCATCGGTCCATAAAACTTTGGAAAGGAATCGAAGATTTTCACTACACATGTCTCTCAGCCAATAGCAATAGTCGAGCCGCCTGTCAAAATCAGTGTCTGATAAAGCCTGGTGTAAAACTAGATAAGGATGCAGCTTAAAATCCCTTAAAATTCTGAACACAGAAGCAACACTTACACCTAGTTCTGTGGAAATCTCCCTGATGCTTTCCTGTTTGTCTTAAACGTGTTGCCATTCGCCGAAACACTTTTCTAGTGTAGTGCCTTCGATCAGGATATCTGATAGCGTATTGTCGTTCCGCAATAGCTGCATTTTGAAAACATTCATAATACACGGCAAGCATGTCGTAAGCCTCTGCATTGGTATACGACATTTTTGAAGGATAGCACTAATTTCTGATAAGGTACAATGAAACCCAAAACTAATGAAGGAAAAAATTTTTACAACACAACATCAATCAAAATTAAGTAAGTTGTCAACTTTTTCAATTTATTTACCTCCATGGAAACGAGCCGACTTTGTTCCGCAGCAAATTAGATTATTATTTTAAAACACACCACATTAGAATTATGCCTTAGAAGTTTTATATGATGTTATAAACGTACAGAAGAAGAATTAATAGTTGTTTTTACAAAACGGCCGTCAATTTGAACATTTATAGATTTTCACTAGTTTTTAACAGTTGTTCATGATTTTTACCATTCTATTGAAAAGTTTCTTAAACAAAATCAATCATTACTTTGATATCGTTGTTATGGCCCGTTGGCCTCTAAACACGCTCCAAATTTTGCAATTTGCTTAGTTTGGACTAGTCCTAAGCCTAGATAGAATGTGAAGCGAGGCACAAACTATGATAAATGCAGATTCCTCATTACTAATCCAACCTATACACCTTAAGAAACCATAGCAACAATCAATTATTAAATTAAACGGTTAAAAAGTCTTCTTTTCGCCATAACTCTGGAACAAATAAAGATATCAAATTGCGTTATTTACGTGTTTTGTTACAAATTTAAGCTACTTTCCGCTTATGATGTCATAATTATACCGTATGATTTAATTTTTCTGAATAAAATCAAAAATACTGGTATTATTACAAATTGCGCCCTCTAACAATTTTATTATGAGCTATCGCGTACCAATGGATGCGACAGTTAAAAGTACTTACCTTTTTCTTCTAAACAAGCCTAGGTTTACTACAATCGGATAAGTCGTTTAAAAATAACAGCGATTTAAATGATTACACATTCAATAGCTTCCCCACTCTTATTAAGGTCGGTACGCCAATGAGCCTTAGACCAAAATGATGCAGAATTGTCTAAGCTTTCTAACGATGTTACCAAAGGTATGCTAATTTCCAGGATTGTCTCGTAGCGACTTTTATAATGAATTTTTTTTCTCCACTTTTCATGTCCACTAGTTTCTGAAATATGGCCGGTGGCCAGCCTTAATGAAACACCCTGTATATACAAGGTTATTCTAAAATAGGTGGTCAAAATTAGGGAGCCGATGCAGGATAGCAATGCAAACAAAAAAGTTCCTATCAACTTGGGTCGTAAAACGCACCATTACGGAGATACAGGGTGTTTAGTTTTCAATTTGATAAGTTAATTTATTTAATATTTCCGTTAGTTTTCAATAAATAGCTTTCAAATTTGTAGCATTGCCTATAATTCTTATGCCGAATAACGTGACTTATCTAATTTCAATGCATCGTGCAGATGGCGCTAGTTGCCGCAAATTTTTGTGGTTAAAAATGACGTAACTTTTTTCTAACAAAAAGTATCAACCTTCCAAAGGCACGATTGGATTCTGCGATCAATATTGCATAAAAAAGGTATACTTTATAGAGCTCGCTACCTGTAATCATTTCCGAATAAAACTCAATTTCACATTTCAATTCTCAATTATTGGTATTATTACAATTCGGAGAAGTCAGTAGAATATTATTGAAATAAATGATTATAAACAGATTTAACAGAAAATATGAATAAATTACCGATAATGATATCATTTCAATTCTCAAAGTGTCCTCCATTTTCCTGTATACACCGTTGCAGTCTTCTCATAAGTGAAAATACTACACGATTTAGTCTTTCCTCTTGTACTATTTCATTGAAAGCGTTTTCAATTCGCTGGCGCAGTTCCTCAACAGTTTCAATTAACTGAGCATATACTTTATTTTTCACTTGTCCCCAAACATTGAGATCCATATTTTCTGTTAAATCTGTTTATAATTATTTATTTCAATAATATTCTACTTCTCCGAATTGTAATGATACCAATAATTGATAATTGAAATGTGAAATAGTTTTATTCGGAAATGGTTACAGATAGCGAGCTCAATAAGGTATACCATTTTTATGCAATATTGATCGCAGAATCCAATCGTGCCTTTGGAAAGTTGATTCTTTTTGTTAGAAAAAAGATACGTCATTTTTAACCACAAAAATATGCGGCAACTAGCGCCATCTGCACGATACATTGAAATTAGATAAATCACGTTGTTCGGCATAAGAATTATAGGCAATGCTACAAATTTGAAAGCTATTTATTGAAAACTAACGGAAATATTAAATGAATTAACTTATCAAATTGAAAACTTAACACCCTGTATCTTCGTAATGGTGCGTTTTACGACCCAATTTGATAGGCACTTTTTTGTTTGTATTGCTATCCTGCATCAGCTCCCTAATTTTGACCACCTATTTAGAATCACCTTGTATGTATATATGTATATTATATATATATATATATATATATATATATATATATATATATAATAACACCAACGGACGGTCTTTTCTATCTATGCAATACGTTTTTCAAATTTATTTTCAGGGGTTATTTCGTACATACTGGTTGTTTCAGAAAAGCGTGGCTTATCAAACTTATGTTTTTTTTAATGGAACACTCTGTATTTTGTTCAATTTGATAGTACTGTAAAATAAGATGCACTTTAATAAATGTTCCTATAGGTAAATATCAGTTGAGATATTTTGAATTTATGAAATAATAGGTTTCAAAAATCATACTGACCGAATTAATTAAATTATAATGACAAAATTCTAGTTGTAAATATTAAAGTTGTTACCCTTTGAACCGCTATAGCAAATGATTCTTAATTCCTTACAGGGTGTTCAAAATTTTCAGTTGCAAAATAATTAAGTACATTCAAATCACATTATCTTGGTAATTTTAAATGTAACACCCTGTATTTTATTAATCTACATTATTCAAAATCAAATTTTGAACACCCTGTAAGGAATTAAGAATCATTTGCTATAGCGATTCAAAGGGTAACAACTTTAATATTGACAACTAGAATTTTGCATTCTAATTTAATTGATTCGGTCAGTATGATTTTTTTCGAAAACCTATTATTTTAAAAAATTCAAAATATCTCGAAAACTGTAATATTACCTATAGGGATCCTTTATTAAAGTGCACCTTATTTTTACAGTACTATCCAAAAGTGAACGAAAGTACAGGGTGTTCCATTAAAAAATACAAGCTTGATAGCCACGCTTTTCTGGAACACCCAATATGTACGAAAATAATTTTAAAATGTGGTCACTACTGATATATATAACCCCCTCTGAAAAATAAATTTGAAAAAATGTATTGCCTAGATACAAAAGACCATCCCGTTGGTGGTGGTCCACCCTATATATATATATATATATATATATATATATATATATATATATATATATATATATATATTATAGTCTAAATTCATTTAAAGTTCAAGGGTCTAGTTGTTGGAGAAACGCTCGGGCACGTCGATTTTTATTTTTGACTGCGGTTTTGTAGTAGTAAAATTTTGTATATAGGGTGGCCCAAAAATTAGTTACGACCATCAACTTGATTTTGTCAAATGGAAACACCTATTTTTTCATTTTCTGAATCTGCTTTGAATTCTGAGTAAATCTCATGTACCATGTCCTATACCTATAGTCAACAGATCTCGAGATATTTACGATAAAAATAAATATTGTCTTTATAAAACTATCAAGAACACCTGCAAAATAATAATATCCAAGGTGATCATAAACAATAGGTACATGTTTTCATTTCTCTGTGTATGTCAATTTATTTCTGACGTCGAATTTCAACATTGTCCTTTCCGGAATGATGAAGTTAACGAAAAGAGAAAAAATTGAAATTCTCTGCATGATTGGATTTGGTGATAGAACACGTACACAAATTGCAAATGATGCACATTTTGAACATTTGATTTGATTTGTTGTTGTGTTTTTGAATAAATTGTTCCTTTTGACAGAAAACAAAGCCCGCCTTCCTTGATACGGTCTTAATTATTGATACGTTCACTTGTAAATTCCTCGAGATCTGTTGATCTTAGGTATAGGACAGACATGGCACATGAGATTCATTCAGAATTCAAAGCAGATTCTGTTAATGAAATAAAAAAAATAGGCGTTTTCATTTAACAAAATCAAGTTGGTGTCGTAACTTATTTTTGGGCCACCCTATATACAAAATTTTACCAGAAAAAAACCGCAGCCAAAAATAAAAATTGACGTGTCCAAGCGTTTCTCCAAAAACTAGACCCTTGAATTTTAAATGAATACGACATGTACTTTGTAAGAGTACCGCTCTACTAACCGAACTATCGAAATACAAGCCCCAATTAATGCAAGCCTAGTGTTTATGTATGTATAAATGGTGTTTTTTACATTTAATGAGATCACAGTCCCTTAATCTTTTTCTATATATTTTAAAAATATTTTAATTACATAATTAACATGTGAACATCTATACGATTGTTAAAAACAAATAATATATATATATATATATATATATATATATATATATATAGTATGTCCCCGGATCCACTTTAAAAGAGGAAAATTCTCTTATTTTTGATTTCTCAGAAAATTTCATTCTTGCTGATTTGCCCTGCTTGTTTTCAAACCCCCGAAACACAAATTATTTGCTATTTAACTCAAACGGTTCTCGAGATAATATCATTTTTCTTGAAAAATTCGAGCTTTTCGTAATTTTTTGAAGTAAATTGATTTGCTTCAAAGGAAAAATCAAATTGGTCTCGCAAGTTTTAATTAATAAATTTAACAATTGATGGTAAAATGAAATGAAATTCTCAAAAAACTGAACTATTAATTTTCTATTCGAATAATGCTCCTCCTTTTTCCGCACAAATTTCAATGCGAGCTCTGAATTCATTGAAACTGCGCCTTATTTCTTCGACTGAAAGGGACTGGACAGCATTCCGTATCCTATTTTTCAATTGCTCTTCACCATTGTCTAATGGCTCACTGTACACAATTTGTTTTAAACGACCCCACAGATAAAAGTCCATTATTGTGAGATCAGGACTTCTCGGCGGCCATAAAATGGGACCATCTCTTCCTATCCAGTTATCATGGAACTCTGTTTTGAGCCACTGGCGAACAGTACCGGCATAATGAGCAGGGTACCCATCGTGCTGGAAGAACATTTCAATTTGGTAGTTCAATGGCAATTCATCCAGTTTATCAGTTAAAAAATTTTGCAACATTTCCAAATATGAATAACGGTTTAAATTTTGATGAAAAAAATATGGGCCAATAATTCCATGGTACGAAACCGCACACCACACATTAACTTTTTTCAAACATTGTCTGCGACTAGCAATTCGGAAGTTTGAATTCGTCCTACTCCAGTAACGGCAATGTTGGGAGGAAACGACTCCGTTAGTTCAAAAGGTCGAGAGAACATTATTCGTTTATGAAAATTTGAATCTTCCAAAACTCTATTGCCCATTTCCAAACAAAAAGCCAGACGTTTGGCTTCATCACCGTTCTCTAAAGTTTGCCTAAATTGCGGCTTAAATGGTAAAATTTTGTTCTCCTTGAAGATTCGTTGTAAATGAGATTTACCTATCCCAATTCGTAGTGCCCTCCTTCTTAAAGACAACCTTGGAACTTCTGTTGCGGAATGAACGGCGAGAACAGTAGCAGCATCTTCTTCATCGAACAACTTCTTTGGCTTCTTTAGGTTTAAAACCGAGCCTGTTTGAAGGAATTTAGTTACCAAGTTTTTTGCTCCGGCATTCGAAATGGCAACCTCCGGGTATTTTTGGTTGAATTTTCTGATAACAACTCGATAGCACTCTTCCCCAGTTCCGTAACATTGAATTAGATAAATTCTTTGTTGTAAAGTCAACATTATAACATACAATTCAAATTAGCATGAATAAATTTGCAGTTCAACAGAATAATCACATTTGACAATTTCTGTCAGTGGTGTTTTTCAATGAAATCCGCCTACTAAAGATACTTCTAAAAATTAGGAAAAACATTCTAAGTCCAATTTTTCAAGAAAAATGATATTATCTCGAGAACCGTACGAGTAAAATAGAAAGTAATTTGTGTTTTGGGGGTTTGAAAACAAGCAGGGCAAATCATCAAGAATGAAATTTTCTGAGAAATCAAAAATAAGAGAATTTTCCCTCTTTTAAAGTCGATCCGGGGACATACTGTATATATATATATATATATATATATATATATATATATATATATATATATATATATAAGATTCGTTCAAAAGTTATGTGACAATCAGAATTATATTCCATCCTGATATTATATTATTATTATTATTAAAAGTTCCATTGCGTTTCTGAAGTAGCAGTACTAGAAATTAATGTAAGTAATTGGTTCTTATTATCAATTTTCCCACGATAAAAATTTGAATTGACCAAACTTGATTTTAACTACATTGCATTGACGATACTTACAAAAGTAATGACTGTTGAGTTTACATACAGGAGGTGTAACTGGTGTCCAACAACCACCAGCTGAACATGTAAGTATGTAATTCCCCTGTAATTCAAACCCTGGAAGACATTGATATGATATTTGTGCATTAATTGGATAACGAATACGTCCACTTTCGGGATTTAAATCAAAAGCAGAACCGTGTGCTACCACTGGTGGTGTTGAACATTCTCTAGCAAGAACTAAAAAAAATAAATTAATATAAAGTATTAAAATTTAAGTACCTATACGTACCACAGTTAGGTAAAATTCCGACCCATCTACCATTTGTGCATCTTAAACGCGTCGATTGACATGGACTTCGTGAATTACGATATTTCGTTGTGCATTTAATTTCAACTTCCGTACCTGGAAGTGCGGTTTCCAGTGATTGAAACCCCTGAACAACTGATGTAAGAGCATGTGGGACGGCTGGCGCCGATGAACAAGGATAATCATCGGTACTTTCTAAAAAGGTTAGGTTGATTAGTGATTATATTGACAACGTTTTTTTTGGAAGAATAATGTATGAAACTAATCAATTCGACAAGAGACATAGCTTTAATTGACTTAATGAAGCATAAAATTGTGGTAGGTGTACATTTAAAAAACTATACAACATTGGTAATTATTTAATTAAAAATCTTCATACAGAAGAATTTGAAAACAATGTATTGCTTCTAATAAATTAATAGCAGGTTAAAAAGGCATTGACAAGAACTAATTTAAAATCGTTTCAGGCTGATCACTCTGAGAGCTAGTTTATTTTAAGCCCATGCTTTTGTACACAAATCGTTGTAGGTGATTAACTCTTGTCCCTTGCAGTAATTCCACAATTATTTCTATATTAAGGAAAACCACTTACTTATACATATACAGAAAATATTTATTCTCAAGGAATTGATAAAAAAACCGCCATATTTACGCTTTAATAATGCTATAAACTGCATTCAGACTAGCACCCAATATGTGCCGCTTTACACCCACAAAGAAAATTTTAATAATTACACTTTAATATAATACGTGACTGCAAGCTCTTCAACTTTGCAGATCATGCTGTGATGAAAATAATTTATTTTTAAATAGTACACATTTAGGTTTAATGAAAGTATTGCGAACTTAAATTTTATGATCAAATATAATATAAACTGCTCTCTAACAATGACATCTGAATGCACCTAACCGTGTATTGAAGGTATTAATATAAAGAGAAAAAAGTGTGGGGGTTGTACTTTCGAAGTGCGAAGAAGATGGACAAGCGTTAAATTAGAAAACTGGTGTGAATAATAATTAATCGTGGTTCGCGCATTATGAAATAATTTTATTAGAAACAACTCGCCCCTAAATAAACGCAACAAGCTATAATGTCCGCCTTCGTGAATTTTGTCCGATCTGTACGTACTCTTAACTCAAGTTGAATTTACATTACAAGCGCCGCACTCTTTGATTTTACCGCCTGTCTCACTCATGATACATTTACAACGTGGGAGGGCTCCAAATATTCATTATTAATATCGTCGCTTTTGAAGTGTTCCTGTATCTTACCATGTATTCCTTGATATAGATCCCTTGTCGCTCAATAAATTGATCTATGGGTTATAACAAAATGTTAATTTCTCGATGATTTAAATTTTCCTACCAATACATCATATATCACTTTACGTTAAACAAGAGCGTTTGACGTTTAACAATATTTAAAGTAAATTAGGTGTAATATTTGTTTAAGCTCTGCTTGATTGATTAAGTCTCTACAAAATCTCACACAGATTAATAATAAATTTTTTTAACAACTTTTGACACAAAATGTAAAGATTGTATCACAAGTATGAACGTTTACTATAATTTAGACGAGCATATTAATCTAATCTTTAAATTGATCTAATCAAAACCTCAATGATGAAAATGTGTGGGTGTAAAATAGCAAAAGTAAGGCGCTTCTGTACAAAGAAAACAATTCGGCAAACATGTAAACATAAAACATTTTAAGACTTACGTTAAATATATGAATAAATTTTTACACATTCTTTAGTTAACGCAATCATTGTTTCATACTGATCAGTAATAGGTATATTATTTTACCAGACTCATTTGAATCTAGTAATTGCATTTTAAGTACTCCTTTTACCTTCCGAACATATACAGGGTGGCCCAATAGTGCGTGGGTGTAAGATTGTGGGTTTATTAAGGAATATTTCTAAAGTTTGATGGGATGTGGTGGGGTATCCTAAAGGCTACAAACCTAAAATATTTTCACTTGAATCGCAAAGTTTATACAGGGCGATTTATATCAAAGTTACATTTTTTAATGGAACCCCCTGTATATTATTGCATATTTGGATTCCTTGGTCAACTCTAGTGCCACTTTATGTATCACACATAGTACCTAAACGAATTGTTTAGCTGCAATTCATCATATTTACAAAAAGTACAAGTCTGAAAAACGAAATATCGCTGTGATCATAAAACTTAGAAGGCCATGACTCTGCGATATTACTAGACATGAAATGTACTAGCGTAAACTGAATGGTCAAATTCGAATTCTTCTTGTGTTTAGAGAAATTACTTTGTCAATTTAGAAAATTTCAATCATTGGTAACTTGACTTTTCAAATGGAACGGTCATTTTTTCATTTTTGCATCAAATGCGGAACTTTTTTTACCTTTATAACGATATAAATTAGCCTGTATCTATCTTCCTTAGATTTCTTTTAATTTCACAATGTATTTTTGAAAGTTTCGTTAGTATTATCTAATAACCCATGGAAGGTAAACAAAAAACGATTCACATTATAAAACATTATTTATTAAGTAGAAAAGTACATAAACACAAAAAAAAACAAAATTACGAGCTAGAATAAAAATTAAAATTACTTTAACATATGTTCAAAAGGTCTACCACATTGTTCAAAGCAAATTTTAATTCTACGACGAAAATAATTTTTAACCCTATTTAACATAACTGGGTTAATAGTTGCAAAAACGTTTCGGATTCTATTTTTCATGCCTTTCGCAGTGGTTGATAGTTCAGGATACACATTTTCCTTGCTGAACCCCCACAAAAAGAACTCAAGCGGGGAAATATCTGAAATCTCGCTGGCCATCGTGTCAGTCCATTTCTTCCTATCCACTTCGCAACAAATGCATGATTAAGCCATCCACTTACTACACGGGCACGGTGTGAAAACGCATGTCCCTAAGTTGAGTGAGCGGGACATCTTCAAGGAGTATAAATAATTTATTATCCAGGAAATTGGAGTACAGATTTGAATTTAGAATATCGTCGAAGAAAAATGGACCAACAACTGAAGTACCGAATATGCCTGCCCAACCATTAATCGACCATTTCTCTTGGCTATGAACTCAGAAATAGTGAGGGTTTTAATCTGGGTAATAATGAAAATTGGGCTGATTAACAAATTGCGGTGGAAGGTGCACTCATCTGTAAACATGAGCTTATCCAAAAATTGTACATTTTCATTTAACTTTTGTTCTACCCTGTTGTGAAGATTAATCCTGTTTTGAAAATCGGTCTTCTTGAGCTCTTGATGTAGTTGGATGTGCTAAGGATGAAATTTTTTTTTAATTATTCTTCTTTTCATTTTATTTTCTAATTTAGCTCATACTTTTGTTTTGTGTTTTGCTACTTAATAAATAATGTTTTATAATGTGAATAGTTTTTGTGTTTATTTTCCACGGGTTACTAGATAATACAAAATAAAAATAGAAAAATATAACAAATTAATCAGAAATTGTGAAATTAAAAGAAATCTACCGAAGATAGATACCGACTAATTTATATCGTAAGAAAGGTAAAAAAATTCCGAATTTTATGCACAAATGAAAAAATCGCCGTTGCATTTGAAAAAATCAAGTTACCATTGATTGAAATTTTCTAAATTGACAAAGTAATTTCTTTAAACACAAGAAGAATTCGAATTTGACCATTCGGTTTACGCTAGTACATTTCATGTCTGGTAACATCGCAGAGTCATGGCCTTCTAAGCTTTATGATCACAGCGATATTTGATTTTTTCAAACAACTACTTTTTGTAAAAATGACAAATTGCGGATAAACGATTCGTTTTAGATACCATGTGTGATACATAAAGTCGCACTAGAATTGACCAAGGAATCCAAATATGCAATAATATACAGGGGGTTCCATTTAAAAAAATGTAACTTTGATATAAATCGCCCTGAATAAACTTTGCGATTCAAGTGAAAATATTTTAGGTTTGTAGCCTTAAGGATACCCCACCACATCCCATCAATAAACTTTAGAAATATTCCTTAATAAACCCACAATCTTCCACCCACGCACTATTGGGCCAACCTGTATAAGGAAGGTTTTGAGGGTTTGAAAAAAAATTACCTGGATTTTTTCGCTTTTCTTTACGTTTGACACCAACTTGTGCCTGCTAGTGATGTAAACTTTCGTTACTTTTGCATACTTGTACCGATTAGTTACTTTTAATATCAATACCCGTTACTCGGTATTCGGTACTTTCGGTACTTTTACTTTCCATTGATTCATATACCTATGCATTGATTACTGTTTCACTGTTATTTATTTGTATAAGAATCACATGATTAAAGGATTTAGTATATATACATAGGTAATTGTAACAAGGAACAGTTTCAGCTCAACATGAATTTTATTTCAATGTAAAACATAACCCAACAAACATTTAAAAAAAATTGGAAATTGAAAAGATAACTTATTCCTATAAATCGTTATTGCAGTGTAGGAATATTAATTTCTCAACATTACTCTATTTTAATCGGTTTCTGCGTTCGGTTACTACTTGGCCGGCTTTGGAAAATTTGCGTTCGCACGGAACTGAAGTAGCACATACACATAAATATTTTGCGGCTAATTTGGATTACCATTTGCCTCTCGCGCCACCAGATCAGCGGATTCTTGTTTTCTTTCCAAGTTAGATTCTACTCAAAACATCTTGATTTCGGCAATGGCTACTGCTGTTGGACTTGTCACTTGTAAAGATCCTTTTACAGATTTATCAAAATTCTGCCAAATTATATCTTCGTTTTCTATACTGTGTAATGGGCCTGTGGTGGCTTCAACTGATTCAGATTCTTTTTTTGTACGTTCAGTAATTTTCTTTATAATCACAACAAGCTCGTCTTGAATTTTATTTTTAATTCTTCTCAAAGACTCTCCATTCCTGAATGCTTTTGTTTTAAGTCTTAGATCCAAGAAAGACGCTTTGCCCAATTATATTGTTGTTTTCGGGATTCCCAAAACGAGAAATTATAGAGGCAAGAAGTGAGTTTATTAAAGTTCTCCCCACTTCACTCTGGAGATGGTTACTTGCTTCTATGCGCTCATTTCAATAGTAACTCTCTCAAAAGGCTTTAAGATATGGCAAAGCTCTTTTACAATCTCTATTCTTCTTCAATTGGAAGATTAACATGATTGAGCAAAAGACTCAATGTTAGTTTAGCTGTTGCGTGCGCACTTCGATGAAAGAACTTTTTTAATTTTTTTGCAGGTCTTCTATATTCTTTAACACATCTCTAACAATCAAATTTATCGTATGTGCAAAAGAGGGAATGTGAACCCATGGGGCCAACTTAATCGAAACCACAATATTTGCTGCGTTGTCTGTACTAATGGCATATTTTTTCGATGAAATATTCCAATCATCAGTAAGTCGCCATAATTCTTGAACTATATTTTCCACAGTTTGCCGTTCATTATAGTTGAAACACGAAAGTAAACATCCATAAAATGTCCAATCCTTTGTTATGAAATGAACAGTAACAAATATGTAGCCTTCCATGTTGATAGAAGTCCAGCTATCAGTGCTTATCATGATATGTTCAAATTTTAAGGGCGCTTTTTAACTGTCAGATTGCATATTTCATTTAGGAATATTGCCACGTGTGTTCGAAATCTACCGAAGATTCGTTGTTTTATCGAACTCTGGGATATTTATTAAGATCATTGAATAACGAAGTAGGAAAGAAGAGACACTGCTATAAGTGCCGGCATAGAACGCGATTGTACAGAGATTTAGATGGCGCTGCCTTGCAATTGTACCGAGATTTCTTAGTCGCGTCCCAACATTTGACTCGAACCGTTGAGTGAAAGGTTTCGTTATTCAGTGCTCGAACGTTTCTTACGATGCGACAGCGTTTTCGCTTACGTAATTAATTGCATAAATTAACAATTACACACTATTACTACTTGAACTTTATTTATGGTTAAATAATACACTTTTAGATCTACCAAATTGATTAAGTAAAATCTGATTAGGTTAATGTAGCTGTTCTTAATGTCTGTCTCTGAGAAAATTACTACTGAAAGGAACTTGATTAACAATCACAGTTAGTCTTCGTTATCTAATCAAATCATATTAGACGTGCAACCGCGGCTAATAAAAATTCTGACGCATTTTAGGTATCCTCTACATTGAATTACAACTTTTCAGTTTTCGATTTTGTTATTGTTTTCATTCATTGTGTTGATAATGAATACCACTTCTCTTCATTGTCTTTATGTTGGTTGTTTTAATACCAGGTCAAATAAGAACATGAGTTTTTTTTAATTTCCTGTGAAAGATGATCAAAGAACTGCCGAATGACAAAAAAATTGTGGAAATCCGATCGTAGTTTTAATGGATCTTTCCGATTTAAGTCAAAAATTATGTGAGAAACATTTCATACCCAGTTACATAAATATCAACAGTAGAATAGGGGCACCTTGGCCGCCATCTTTGATCTTTGTGACCTGGGGCACCTTGGCCGCCATTTTTTATATCCCCACCCCGTTTTTATGGCTTCTTTTCGGAGGCCATTTTCAACCCTTGATGGAATTTTCACCCTAATTAGAGCCCTTTTGGTTGTGTTAAGAACCTTTTTGTCAGTTCACTCCTTTTTTTTATGACTTCTTTTCGGAGGCCATTTTCAACCCTTGATGGAATACTCACCCTAATTAGGACCAATTTGGTTGTATTAAGAGCGTTTTTGGCAGTTGAGCCCCTGGAAGGTAGGCAAATACGTGCGCATACAATGTTTTGATTGGTGGTCTTAAGGACAACCCCTTTTACCTCATTAGTTTCTGATTGGTTCTTAGCCCCACCCAGTTTCTGAGCTCTGATTAGAGGCTTAAGGCTCTGCAATGGTTACGGTGCCAAAACTGAAAATGTTCTAATAAACGGCCCTAATGCTATCTCATAAGACAGCTATAAGAACTTGCGTTAGGTCTGCGCCCTCTTGTCGTGGCCCCCTTGACTGGAAATAGTATTATAATAAGAGGGCTCTAATGCTATCTTATAACAGCCATAAGAACTTGTGTTAGGTCTGCGCCCTCTTGTCGTGACCCCCCTTGGCTGGAAATAGTATTATAATAAGAGGCTTTAATGCTATCTTATAAGACAGCTATAAGAACTTGTGCCAGGTCTGCGCCCTCTTGTTGCGAAACTTGAATTTGCTTGTAGGACCATCTAGTGGTGTATGGGCTAATGAATATTTTTTCTGTAATAAAGGTAACGTCATTTAGCGATAAGACTAGTTAGGGATTGTTGTGGCGCCATCTATGAGGATAGATTTGAATGTGTATTATAGTAACGGGCCTAATGCTAACTTATAAGACAAACATAGGGCTTTGCAACTTGCTTTCGAGTCTTAGCCCCTGGCCTCTTGGCGGTAAATTTGAATTTGAACATGTAATCTGATTACTTATTGCGAGAAATTTGAACTTGTATTCTAATAAGGGGCCTATTGCTAACTTATAAGAGAGACATAGGGTTTCGCAACTTACTCTCGCGGCTGTGATACCTTGTCCTGACCCCTAGGTGTAAAACCTGAATCTGTTAATTGCACCATCTACTTGTGTATAGACTAACGAATGTTTTCTGTAATAGAGACGGCGCCGCCTAGCGGTATATTTCTGGAACTAATTAGGGTTGTTTGTGACGCCATCTAGTGGTGTAAAGACTAATGAATGTTTTCTGTAATAGAGGTCGATCGTGTTCGTCCTCCCTCGTCTATTTCTCAAACAAACAAATCAATGAATCTCATGAAATCAAATTAATCAAATCAATTAAGCAGATCAATCCCAAACAAATCACGTTCGATCAAATCAAACAATCAGATCAATCTCAATCAATCAATCAACCAAATCAATCTCAATTAATCAAATCATAACTTACAGCTTGCGAAAACTATCTTACAGTTAAAAACTACCGATTGGACTAACTAACACTTTGCTAAAACTAACCAACCACAATTCAAAGATACCAAATTGATTTAACTTAATCATACAAAATCAGTTCTCAATTCAAAAAATCGCAGTATGATTTAGCTTACAGCGTGTAACACGTATAGTAATTACCCATCTAACCGCGCTTTCGCCTTAACTGCAGCATTGTTAGTGCAGGTTCGAACGCCGTTAGGAAAACAAGTTTATTAATAAAATTTGAAGGAAAGCTTAGCGTTTGAAAATATATTATAAACAACAATACATCATTTATCTGATCACATTTTTATCGGTCTTCTTCTTCTTCAACCGTGATTCGTCGCTATCATCATAATGGTTTTGAGACTCATCCTTCTCCTCTACCTCATCGCTCTTCTTCCTCTTCTGTGAATCATCACCATCATCTTGGATGTGAGATACATTCATCTGATCCACGTCATCGTTTCCATCATCATCTTGAACGGTTATGTTGTAATAGTTCATTAACAAGTCGGTAAAATCTCTAACGTCCGCTGATGTTGGGTCATAAATAGGAGAATACATTATAATAAAGTTTGGAGTGGGGGTCGCCGACGATTACACTTTAAAGAGCGAAACGCGCCGAAACAGCCTTCGCAGCAGTCTTAGAAGAAAATACATCTGCCAGAAAAGGGGTTTAGATTTATCGACATGCCACTAGGGAAGATATTAGAGCGTGGTTACGGAAACAAGAAGCGTACACTATGCAAAACTCCCGCCTCCCGCACGGTTTGGGTTAGGTCAATACTCGCGCGCGAGTATTGACCTACCCTAAACCGTGCGTTTAATAATCTAACCTAATATTGTACGAGTATTAACCTAATCTAACCTAAACCGTGGATTTATTAATCTGACCTAATATTGTACGTCTATTGACCTAAGCTAAGACGTGAGGCGGGAGTTATGCATAGTGTACGCTTCTTGTTTCCGTAACCACGCTCTAATATCTTCCCTAAGGGCATTTTTATAAATCTAAACTCCTTTTGTGGCGGAGGTATTTTCTCCTAAGACGGCTGCGAAGGCTGTTTCGGCGACCCCCACTCCAAACTTCCCCGAAGATAACCGATTCTATCCCAACATTGACGAGTGGCCACGCACAAAATCCAAGACCGGTAACATTCTCATTTCTCGCGCGTTTCGCTCCTTAAAGTGTAATCGTCATCGATTGAGCATTATTATAATGTATTCTCCTGTTTATGACCCAACATCAGCGGACGTTAGAGATTTTACCGACTTGTTAATAAACTATTACAACATAACCGTTCAAGATGATGATGGAAACGGTGGCGTGGATCAGATGAATGTATCTCACATCCAAGATAATGGTGATGATTCACAGAAGAGGAAGAAGAGCGATGAGGTAGAGGAGAAGAATGAGTCTCAAAACCATGATGATGATAGCGACGAATCACGGTTGAAGAAGAAGAAGAAGACCGATAAAAATGTGATTAAATAAATGATGTATTGTTGTTTATAATATATTTTCAAACGCTAAGCTTTCCTTCAATTTTTATTAATAAACTTGTTTTCCTAACGGCGTTCGAACCTGCACTAACAATGCTGCAGTTAACGCGAAAGGGCGGTTAGATGGGTAATTACTATAAGTGTGAGATTGGCTTTCTTTTGCACGCTGTAAGTTAAATCACACTACTATTTTTTTAATTGAGTACTGATTTTGTATGATTAAGTGTAAGTTAGTCCAATCAGTAGTTTTGAACTGTACGCTAATTTTCCCAAGCTTTAAGTTATGATTTTATAGACTGAGATTGATTTGGTTGATTGACTGATTGAGATTGATCTGATTGTTTGATTTGATCGAACGTGATTTGTTTGGGATTGATCTGCTTATTTGATTTGATATGATTCATTGATTTGTTTGTTTGAGAAAGAGAGACGAGGTAGAGACGAACACGATCAACCTTTATTACAGAAAACATTCATTAGTCTTTATACCACTAGATGGCATCACAAACAACCCTAATTAGTCCCAGAAATATACCTAGGCGGCGCCGCCTTTATTACAGAAAACATCCGCTAGGTTAAAAATATACCACTACATGGGCCACAAACAAAACCCTGATTAGCCCTAGAAATATAACGCTAAGTGGTGCCACCTTTATTACAGAAAATATTCATTGGTTGATACACAACTAGATGACGTCACAAATTCAAATTTCCCAACAAGGAGCCACGACAGGAAGGCGCAGGCCCTAACACAGGTCCTATGTCTGTCTCTCTTATAAGTTAGCAATAGGCCCCTTATTAGAATACAAGTTCCCGCCAAGGGGGCCAGTGGTCTAAGCTCCGAGAGCAAGTTGCGAGGTCTTATACCTGTCTTATAAGCTAGCATTAGACTCATTTATTAGAATACAAGTTAAAATTTTTCGCAATAAGTAATCAGAATGTAAACACTTAAATACAAATTCAAATTTTCCACCATGGGACCAGGGGCTAAGACCCGAAAGCAAGTTGCAAAGCCCTATGTCTGTCTTATAAGTTAGCATTAGGACCCTTACTATAATACAAGTTCAAACCTCCCCTCATAGATGGCGCCACAACAATCCCTAATTAGTCCTACCGCTAAGTGACGCTACCTTTATTACAGAAAAAATATTCATTAGCCCATACACCTCTAGATGACCCTACAAGCAAATTCAAGTTTCGCAACAAGGGGTCACGACAAAAGGCGCAGACCTGGTACAAGTTCTTACAGCTATCTTAAGAGATAGCATTAAAACCTCCTTGCGCAGACCTGGCATAAGTTCTTACAGCTATCTTAAGAGATAACATTAAAGCCTCCCTATTTCCAGCCAAGGGGGGAACGACAAGAGGGCGCAGACCTAACACAAATTCTTATAGCTGTCTTATGAGATAGCATTAGAGTCCCTTATTATAATACTATTTCCAGCCAAGGGTGGTCACGGCAAGAGGGCGCAGACCTAACACAAGTTCTTATAGCTGTCTTATGACATAGCATTAGAGCCCTTTATTATAATACTATTTCCAGCCAAGCGGGGGTCACGACAAGAGGGCGCAGACCTAACACAAGTTCTTATAGCTGTCTTATGAGATAGCATTAGAGTCCCTTATTATAATACTATTTCGAGCCAAGAGGGGGGTCACGGCACGGCAAGAGGGCGCAGACCTAACACTAGTTCTTAAAGCTGTCTTATGGGATAACATTAGAGCTCCCTTATTATAATACTGTTTCCAGCAAAGGGGACCACAAGAGGGCGCAGACCTGACACGAGTTCTTATAGCTGCCTTATGAGATATAATTAGGGTCACTTATTAGGACATTTTCAAATTTCCCACAACCATTGCAGAGCCTTAGGCCTCCAATCAGAGCTCAGAAGCTGGGCGAGGCTAAGAACCAATTTGCCTACCATCTAGGGGCTGAACTACCAAAAAGGCTCTTATTACAACCAAAAGGGTACTAATTAGGGTGAAAATTCCATCAAGGGTTGATAATGGACTCCGAAAAGAAGTCATAAAAAAGAGGAATGAACTGACAAAAAGAATCTTAACACAACCAAAAGGGCTCTAATTAGGGTGAAAATCCCATCAAGGGTTGAAAAAGGCCTCCGAAAAAAGCCATAAAAAAAGGGAGAAAAATTCGATCCCCACGTGGGCCTATAAAAATGGCAGCCAAGGTGTCCCAGGTCACAAAAATCACAGATGGCGGCCAAGGTGCCCTATTCTACTATCAACAATAAACGAAAACTATTAAATAAAAATGCGGTGCCTGTTATAGTAATTAACGTCATTAGTTCGAGAACTCATGTTTAACAGTACGAATGAGACGTTTATGGACGAGGCGATAGCAGAGTCCTGAAACTCGAAATGAGTACTGTTAAAAGAGTTCACGGACGAATGTCGTTATGTATTTTATTTCATTCTGCCAAATTTAAAAACATTGAAGCGAAAAATTTCAAAATATCGTAACCCTTTAAATCTAGTTGTATTTGCGAAACATGATTAGCAACGGCGGTTTCTCCATTGTTAATTTGTTTTGCCGATTTCTGCCGTGCGTACATCAAAATGAATTCTGGTATAAATTCTTCAGAAATTTTATGGAAATCTACAGAAGCGTGTGCTAAATTAATACATAGAAAGAGTGGGGAAACGTATCAAACAATTCAGCCATTTTTTAATGGAAAGTTGAAAATAATGTTGAGAAAATTACGGAAGAAGTTATGTTGACTTATTTTTTAGATCTGGTAAGAATGCGAATGGTTATATTGTCTCTTTTAATTGTAAATTAATGTTTTTAGTCTAAGAAAATAAGTGCATCCTCTTTGTGGCCGAAATACTTCATTATTAAATCAACATTAATTGCAAATGAAAACCTGGACATATCCCTCTTTCCTAGACTGGTAGCATTTTTGAAAAAACAATCAGTTGGTTATGAACCGAAACAATCTATAACATTAACCCGAGAATAAATCTGTCGATTTATTAAAGAGGCTTGTAATGACAAATATCTCCTGGCAAAAGTAAGACAAAATTTCAAATAAAACAATAAAATTAACGAGTTTCTTTTTATTTACAGGTTATAGCTATGATTGGAATAGCGGGCGGTATAAGACGAGAAGAATTATATAATATTTCACTAGACGATATTCAAGAAACTGAAACGCAGTTAGTTATTACAATTCCCTGCACTAAGACAAATCAAAGAAGAACCTTCACTGTATTAAACGAATTAGAGGGGATTAACTATTTGCAGTTATTCAGAAAATACGTGTCACTGAGACCAAAAAGTGTTAACCACAGAATCTTGTTTTTGGGATACAGAAATTCAAAATGTACCGTTCAAAGGGTAGGAATCCACACAGTTGCAGGAATTCCAAAACAAATAAACTTTTTTTTTCACTTTTGAAAATACGATGTCTTGTTAGCTGCAAGATAGTTCTTTCATTTAACTTTTTGTGAGCTCAAATTGATCAACGAAATCAAAAGTTATGACAAATACATTGTAGCGCACCTGCGGCCTCGCGCTCCGCGAGCGTTGCATTTGAGTGCCACAGTCACAGATTTTCGAGCATTGGAAGAAATGTCTCGAGCTTACAGTTTTATTTTAGAGAATGTTGAATTTTAAATTTCCGCGTCCTCCATGTGTTAAATCGATGTTCCGGGTACTGGTCCGCGTTGGTGTAGATGATGTAATAGTCTCAACAATCTTCAGGATACGGTTAAGTTTCGGGTAGTGCTTCTCGTTACTCGTATAAAACTGATTTGTTCTGGTAGAGGTTCCGTTTTATATCGCTGGTTACGTGCTTGACTTCGTGTGATTGGTCCTTTTGTAGCACTTTCACTTTCACCACTCTCCCTTCTATTGAATAACTTAAATAACTTGAATGAGTTCCTCCAACATATCAATAACATACATCCAAACATCCAATTCACAATGGAAGTTGAATCTGATAACAAACTAACTTTATTAGGAGTGTTCATAGAAAGACATGATGATGGAACACTCAAACACAAATTATATAGAAGAATGACACACTCAAATAGGTACTTAAACGCCCAATCACACCACCATCCATGTTAACTTTACGGGATAATCGAGTCTTTAACATTCAGATCCATCCGTCTATCTGACGAACAATCAAAAAACGACGAACTCGACAAATTAACAAAAATGTTACAATAAAACTGTTATCCGTTAAAGAAAATTAGTACCATTATCAAGAAATATACAAATCTTGCTCAAAAATCTTCAAAAACTGTTGATGCACCTAAAAAATTAGTTGTTTTGCCTTATGTAAAAGGGGCCACTGACAGAATTGGTAACAAATTACCCAAAAACGAATTCAGAGTTGTTTACAAACCTAATAATCCTCTCAGACAATTTCTCCGAAACGCTAAAGATCATATGCCTGGTGAAAACCAAGGAGTATACGAAATTCCTTGTTCTGGATGCTGTCGCTTCTAAATAGGACAGACGAATCGAAGATTCAACATGAGAGCACAACATGGCAGTAAAACAGTTCAACACATCTTCCTCCTTGGCTTGCCATCACATGGATAATGGTCACAAAATAAACACAGACATTGAATTACTCGCTCCTGCCTACACGTTGAATGAGCGTGTCATACGAGAGGTCATCGAATTTGACACTTAACAAGAGGGACGATACTTCGAGAATATCGCCTATTTGGAAGATTATCATTAAAAAAAACGGAATACACCTTTAAAAGGAATGAACACTGGCGAGAGTTCCGACGACCAACCAACTACAATTGGTGTTCAAAAGGTTCAAACTACATTTACCTACAACGGACCCATCACATTAACTCATTAATGACAAATAGTCACTTACACTAGATAAACTCTGTGTGGTGTGTGTGGTGTGTGTGTGGTGTGTGCGTGGTGTGTGCGTGGCGTGTGCGTGGCGTGTGCGTGGCGTGTGCGTGGCGTGTGCGTGGTGTGTGCGTGGTGTGTGCGTGGTGTGTGCGTGGTGTGTGCGTGGTGTGTGCGTGGTGTGTGCGTGGTGTGTGCGTGGTGTGTGTGTGTGTGTGTGTGTGTGTGTGTGTGTGTGTGTGTGTGTGCGTACGTGCGTGCGTGCGTACGTGCGTGCGTGCGTGTGATGTGTGTGTGTGTATGCGCGTGTGGGCGTGTGCGTGTACGTATGCGTGTGGGTGTGGATGTGCATGTGCGGGGGCGGGGTGCATGTGCGTTTGTTTTTGGTTGTCTGTCATTTATAAATGGAAGTTTTTTTAATTACATTTCATTTTCACCCGTTGATATTCCTCTTTCAGTAAAAGAGATTTTAGATTAGATTTTTGTAAATAATGGTTATTCCTAGTTATTTTAAGTATCATTAAATAGTGTTAGTTGGATTAAAAAAATTGCGTCACTGGAAAATTATATTCACTTGTAATCACCCTAGTGTTTCGATTATTACCGGAATTTTTTTCGAGTCACGAAAGTTATGTTTTTATGTTATTATTTTACACAAAGTATGATGTTGACTACAAATATTCATCAAAACATTGTACATTTTTATTTTATTTTATTACAGACTGTCAAAAAGGTAAACAAAAATTTTATCGCTGAATAAAATCGCACTAGGAAATATTTAGTGTAAAAACGCTGTGATTGGTCCAATTGAGGAAAGTAGAATGTTGTGATTGATTGTTTGTTAGACGTAGTTAATAATCTGTAATAATATCACAAGACTTCGTTGGTAAATTCGCAAAATACTTGCACGACTTGTGAACAAAATTAGTATTGCTTGGAAACATCCCGAGCGGAACGCGAGGGGTGTTTCCGTAAAGCAATACTAATTTTGTTCGAAAAAGAGGGAAAATATTTGAATATACCGAGAAAGTGGAGTGGTATTTGATCAGATTACATCATTTCTTTCTACTAATAAACAATAAAATCTAATCTTAGAAACTGACGTAATTATTGTAATTATAAACTCTACAATTATTACAAAGTACCTTAGTTACCGCGCTTAGTTACTGGCATGACTGATATCTCACAGTTAGTTTCATATATGTCATTAAAGGGAGCAATGAAAATACGAAATCGAATATACCCTGTCGTTAAAGTAAACAAGCCGTGTTGGCATGAAATACGTTCGTGATTGGTTAAAATTTTGAGAATAAGCAATGCTGATTAGTTAATGTTACAGAAATGATAATCAATATCAAAATTATTACAGGAAATATAGTTGCAGTTTTAAAAGCGACAGTGTGGCAGGATATTTAGATAAATGCATAGTCTAAAGAGAAAGAGTTTAAATTCTATATACGTCAGTTTAAGGTTCATTATAGAAAAGAAGAAAAATATTTTGTTACATTGATAAAAGTACTTGCGGTACCGTGGGATTACAACTTCCCGATTGGTTTTCGCCGCGTGTTTCAAGTAATGTTTTTATGGTTGATTAACTGAGATGAAATTGCATAGCATAACATGACGTTCGCGCCATTCCCTTACGCGGTAGGGAAAACAATCTCTTCCTCTTATTTATTTTTCATTCACAATCTTTCTCCATGCTTTCCTATCTTTGCATACCTCTCTACCTTCCGCAAGATTCACACATTGTCTTCTGATATGTCCTTTTATTTTTAAGACTCCTTATCTTTCTTTCTTTTACCATACTACCATACTACATTCAACCAAGTTTTACGCGGCCTACCTCTAAACTCACCCACATATATTTGCGTTGTTCATTCTCTCAATGTGACCAAACCAACGTAGTGTACTGCTTTTATACCTATCCATCATAGTCTTTTCCTCACCACACTCCTTCATTACACACTCATTATTTATCTCTTCTCGTTTTACCACATGCGCTTCTCAGGAATCTCATACTCACGGCATTTATTTTTCTTTCGTGCTTTTTGACAAATCCATGTCTCACTTTCATACAGTACTAACGGGATAAACACGCTACTATAGAGTACTCGTTTCGTATCTTCCATATACTTTCAATTACTTTCCTTCCAGCATTGACCAATCGTCCATCTATTGTACCATCTGCAGCAAATAGTCTACCCAGATATACCAACTCGTCCATTTGTTCCACAATTTCATTTTGCAGAGTAAATACTCTGCTCTCCTTTTCACCTTCCCAATTGAACACCACAATTTTAGTTTTGTTCACGTTTACCTTTAGGTCCATGCTCTCACAGACTGTATCAAAATTCCTCAGAGCAGTTTATAGCTTATCCGAACTGTCACTTAATAAGACTGTGTAATCTGCATACACAGAACTCGTACATTTACGTGACCAAACATTACACCATTTGTATCGGTACATGCTTACCTAACACATTTATCCATGTATACATTGAACAACCACGGTGACGTCACACAGCCTTGTTGTACTCCTTGCTCAATATTAAAGTATTCACTCACACTTCTTTTCCCCCTAACACATGTCCGGCTACCGTTGTATATAGTTCTTATTCCGTTTATTAGACCTTAAGTTACGCAATATCAATTTCATATTTCCCACAGCTTCTCCCTATTCACTCTGTCATATGATTTCTCCATATCTACAAACGTTCAGTACATCTTCCTTTTTACGCTCAAACACTTTTCGATCACCTGCGGGAGGATAACCATTTGATCAACACATCCTCTCCCTGGCATGAAACCACCCTACACATCCCAACTCTTAGTTTGTGTAGTTTCTCACACTCTATCTATCAGTATTCTTCCAAATACTTTACCAGGTACAATGAACAAACTTATTCCTCTCTAGTTCTGGAAATCACTCTTGTTCCCCTTACCCTTATACAGTGGTACAATGATCGCTCTGTTCCAATCACTCGGTACTTTTCCACACTTAAGGCATACATTGAAAAATTCACACAATCTTCGTATAAGCTTAGCACCTCCATACTTTAGCATTTCACCCAAGATTTCATCTACAGATACTCCTTTACCGTTTTTCAGCCGTCCTACCGTTTTCTCTACCTCATTTATCCCAATATCCCTCTCAGTTTCATTCACCATTCCGTTCATATTCTCCTTATTTAACCCTTCAGTCTTATTTTCCTCACTACTGTATAGCTTTCCGAAATATTCTTGCCAGAATTTCCTCACTTCAAATCGTCCCATACTATTTCGTTGCTCATATTCATCACTCCTACAGCGTTCTGCTTTCGGCCATGTTTTGTATTTTTGGCCCATTCCCAGAAGATTTTTTTGTTTCCCTCAAAATCATTCTGCATTTTCTTACTTCCACAGCCATCACTTCCTCGTTACTTATTCTCGCTGCCTCCTTCAGTTCTTTGTTTCTTAATCTGTACACCTCGTACAATCGCCTTTTCTCAGACTCATTTTTTGGAGCAATCATTGCCATGCACGCACCTTTTTTCTTACATACTGCCTTTTTACCGATTCATTCCACCAAGCACATTTCTTCTGTCTACTTACAGTCGCTCTTCTACATATCTGCTCGGCACAATTGACAAGTTTTTCAAGCTTATTCGTGCACTTTCAACGTCAGAGTCTTTTATCTATTCGTTCCACACTGTTTCATTCACATTCAACTCTTTACTCACAGGATCTGCGTATTTCATTTTCGCGCTATTATCTACTAGTTTGTCTACCCTAATTCTTGACATCCGCACTACGCTTGTTTTCCTTCTCCAGACCCACTTTTGCCCTAAACACACTCTCGATACAACCAAAAACTGGTCCGATCCGTGCATTACTTTTGTGTCTCTCACAAGGGTTCTAAGTCGTTCATCATACACTCTCAAGTCAATCATACTTTTATATTCGCCTCTTTGCCATGTATACATATGCACATTTTTATGTTTAAACCACGTATTAAACTTAAAAAAATTAAACAGACTTCTCTCCACACAGTTGTTCACCAGGCATTCTCCATTCTCATTGACTCTTTTGGTTTCCGAACCTTCCTAGAACGCGTTCAGTATGTTCTGTCTGTACACCCACCCATCCATCATTCCAGAAGTTCTCACACTCTTGGTCTCTTTCTCCATTCACCGGTGCATAGCATGCAATAAGAACGTTTTTTTCGAAACTCCACATTCATTCTAACGCACATTACCCGGAGGGATACCACTTGGTACTGTTTAAAACATCTTTTCGCTCTTTCACTTACGATCACTCCAACTCCTTTTCCGCCCTGCACGTCAGTCTCAACTCCTGACCATAGTGCTAGGCTGCCATCCTTTATCTACACAGCATCACTTCCTTTGCGTTTTGTCTCCGATACACACAGAATAACAAGCTGCCGTTCGAACATTACATTCGCAATTTCAAATTCTTTAACATGCATACCTCTGACAATCCACGTACCCACTCGCCATTCATTCCTTGCAGTCGTTTGCTACGGCGCCTGTCTGTTTCGACCTTGACCGCCCCTTGTAGCCAGGTCGATCCGAGGCAATTGTATTGTTCTTTTGTGTAATTACATAGCGGGCAGACCAGTTACTACCGGAAATTAAACATGGCGTTCGAAGTAGTGAATTACGTTTCGGTACCGTGGTGAATGAACCTTCGTTTGGGAAATGTTCCTATCAACCCTTAGGGGAATATTTGAAGTAGATTCGGACACCACGGTAATATATTATCGTAAAGTATCGGCTTTTCTTAGTGATATCGTTTAAGCATCCTTAGAACAGCGATTAGTGTTAGAAAATAAGTGGTTAAAATCGCAAGGTGCGAAGATATAGATCGCTAATTCACGAACTTTAGTAACATCAGGTTCACGGCTAACTCAATAAACAGACAACCGCTCTAAATAGAACGCTTAATTAAGTTTTCGTGTAACTATAACTTTCGTTCAAGCAATTTGTACATTAATAGTTAGAGGATAAAGAGCTAAGTGTAAATATAAAATTCCTGTGCTGTTATGCTGTATATTAACCAAATGAAATAGAAGTCATGCATTTAGTCCTGATGTAAATAACTTTAATAATTCAATACGGTGTTTATCAATTAAAAAAGCTTTCGAGTGTGGTTACGACGTCGGAGTACGATCGTAGAAATATCTACAGGTGGGATATCCCCGCATCGCTTGCTGAAGGTCGTTCCTCATTAATCTACACCTATTGCTGTACAAAGAAAAGGGGAAATTTAGAGAGGCTAATTGATGTGAAGGCTTCATCAAAATTAAGGTAATAACTCCGTACATTCATTTTGTTGTGTTGTTAATAATCCTAATAAAGTGTGTTTTTTTATTGTATTTATCCTGTTGTTGTATTTGCCTGTTGTTTAAGTTTATTTAAGTAACCTCCAGATATCAATTCAGTTTATAAAGCATATCCATCCGTGGTTTAATTATATCATATTGTGCAATATGTATTCTATCCTGATTACGCTATATACAATTTTGTATTACAAAGGTTGTTAAATTCCAATGTTCAATATTCAATATTCATTGGTGTATCTAAAATTAAAATATTATTTTGGGGAAATGAACTAGCTAGTGTCAATCCTATTTATGATTAATTGATTACAATACATACAACTGGAAGTATTTTCTTTATGGTGTGTAGCAAACTGTAATCGAATTTCTTTCTATTGCGATATTAAATACGTTTGAACGAAACTTTAAAAGATGAGATAATCTGTTTACCTCCAAGTTGCCGAGTGATTTATTTCTTTGCGGAAATTGTTGATTTATACAACATTATAGTGACAAAGTTCGATTATTTTTTTATATCTTAGTACAATTTTAACGTAAAAATTCTTTAACAAGTACTTTAGTTTATTGAGTTAGTTGATATAATTTTATTTGGTTATAAATTTTAAATTATAACGTAACGTAGTTGTAAAGTAAATAGATCGATGAACGATCATCTGTTGTCTTTGTAGCACGTCTAAATCTATCTAAAAAGCAAAAATTAGCAATACACCCACCCCTTTTAAACCACTGAGCTACCGGCACCCCACCTTTTATCTGTTACTACCGTTCTACTGCCATTTTCGACAGTAACAATATATGTAAGAAAAAGCACTTGCTCCCATTTAAAAAATTACTTACAGGTATACTTTGGATATGACAGTTGGAAAATAACTGATTGGTATAGAATGCTTAGTACGTCAGACATTCTTGGTTCAATGCAATAAAAAAAAATAAAAGGTAGTTACAAAGGTTATATTATAGGTCCAAATTAGAATTTCATTCCATTCAGTAATTGGTGATGCAACTTCAATTCATCATTCTATTACTAACGTGCTACCTGTTGTATTACGGACTATTCAAGCAATATACAGTGCGCTCAGAAAGTAACGGATAAATTCATTATTTTCGAAATCGTTAATTTGTGGTCAAAATCCTGCGACACGTCGATTTTTTGTTTTGATACCGGACTTTATGCTGTGTCGCACATGTAGATGGCGCTGCGCACTTTCCGGATGTGATGTCAAAGTTCATATTTTTAAATGGCAACCCTGTATGTTCTTCGCGGAAATCGACGCAACTCTTTCTCCTGAGTTCAAAAATGCCCTATTTATTGGGATTATTTGAAACAGTATGCGCGATATTAATTATTAAATGTGACATAATTCGAAAAGTTATGCGGTGTTAATGTTGTCAATGTTTGCGTTAAATTAAGAATCTGGGTACTAAACAGTGCACAACATTTATTAAAATAAACATAAACTGAACGAAGACAAACATAAAATAAGACTTAAACATAAAACTGTAAACAAAAACCGCATATTTATGTATCGTTATAGGTAGACTTGAAGTACGTATTTTTGTCACCGGAAGACAAAAACCCTTTCAAGTCTTATTTTATGTTTGTTTTCGTTCAGTTTATGTTTATTTTAATAAACTTTGTGCACTGTTTAGTACCCAAATTCTTAATTTAACGCAAACATTGACAATACTAACACCACATCACTTCCTTTATGTGGTGTAATTATAAGGTCCATAAAAATTACAAGCAACAAAAACATTGTAAAATAGGGTTCCTCAAGGTAGTGTCTACGATTTTTATTTTTAATATAGACCAACCATATTAGCGAAGTTCCTTCAATGTTTGATATAAAATATGCAAGCCACATTATCAGATAACAAAACACACTTGCCAGTGAGGTCTGAAAAGTCGGTAGTATACTAATGTCGATAGAGGACATACAGCTAAAATATTTTCAAGATGGCGGCACTTCCGGTTGTACCGGAAGTCGATAGTAACTTGCTTATTTTAAATGGAACACCCTAAATATTATTACATTTTCGGATTCTACGGTAAATTCTTAATACACATCATGTATAATGTCCTATACCTAAGTCCAGCCGTTTTTGACATACTAAAAGTTTTATGTCAAAAATGACGTTTGCAGACCCGTAAATAATTATTAATTTCTCCTATACGGCTGCCTTTGTTACCCAATTTGAGTTTGGTTCCTTATTGAACATGAGTTACTTTAGCAGACTTCGTATAAAATTTCCACCGTCAATAACAACGAAAATAAAATTGAAAAAACTGTCCAAAGTCAATTTTTTCAAATAGAAACCCCCTATTTTTACAATTTTATCTTATTTGGCTTTAAAAACTAGACTAACTTTGTATAAGGTTGTCTATATCTAAAATTTGTAGTTTTCGAAATATTGGCAACTTAAGATTTTTCTATTGCTTGAATGCCTTTATAAATTACTGTTAGATGACCATGACTGCGTTAAACGTTAGGAAACAATTAAGTATCAAACAAATGTCGCTTTGTAAAAATGTATCAATAATCATGCCGGGAAGATTAAATTATACCAACGAAAATTATTTAAATCTATTTATTATTTACGGACAATGTGACAGAGTTCCTTCAAGAACATGTGAAATATTTGCCATTCGATATGCAGAAAAACAGACACCATTACCAAAAACTGTAAAACGAATTATAGAAAACTGCAAGAGAATTGGATCCGTAAGGGCAAAAAGTGCAGAGAAATAAACCAGTTGTTAACAATGAAAATATGGGAATCCCAATTTTGGGATATTTTGCCGCATATCCAACAATATCTACAGGGCAGGTAGCATTAGAATCAGGAATATTTAAATCACCGATATTAAGAATTTTTTGGAAACACAAGTTTCGCCCATACAAGTTTTCCAAAGTTCAGCATTTAAAGGAGACTGATTTACCACGAAGAGTGGAATTTTTGAATTCATATTACTTCGGTCACAAGAAAATGATCATTTTTTTGATAATATTATTTGGATGGACGAAGCTAAATTTAGAAAAAATGGAGTTTTTAATTGGCACAATTCCCATTATTGGAGCGACGTAAATGTACACCCATTTAGAGAACAAAATTTTCAAGAATCCTGGCAATTTAACGTCTACTGTGCCATAAGACATGATAGCGTCGTGGCCCTACAATTTTATAATGACAATTTAAATGGTAAGTTAGGCACTTATGAATTCTTTTACATGTAAAACATGTTTATTAACTTGTAGTTGAGCGCTATCTTAACATCTTGCGCAATATTGAAGTTAACTATTTAGACAATTTGCCACTTGCTGATCAAGCAATCTATTTTATCAACACGATGGAGCGCCCCCGCATAATAGTCACGTAGTTAACAATCATCTTCAATACTTAGTCTATGATCAATTGATTGTCGCAATCTATTTTATCAACACGATGGAGCGCCCCCGCATAATGGTCACGCAGTTAACAATCATCTTCAATACTTAGTCTATGATCAATGGATTGTCAATAACGGACCAAATCTATGGCAACCCCGCTCCCCAGACATAACAGTACTGGATTTCTTTATTTGGGGAACAATCAAAAATAACTTATTATAAGTTTTTTTTTTAACGTTTATAACACAGCAGTAACCACCATGGATGACTTCATGCGGCGAGTTAGAAAAGCATTTGGTGAGCTTAATCCTCAGGCAATTAGGAGGGACACCCACGAAGAATTGCTGCTTAGGTGTGAAAAATGTCTGGAAGTTCAAGGGCGTCAATCTGAACATTTATTACAATAAATTTTGTAACTTTTCTGTTTCTTATTTGCGATTTCTATAATATTATTTTCATTGTTAACAACTGGTTTATTTCTCTGCACTTTTGCCCTTACGGATCCAAACCTCTTGAAGTTTTCTATAGTTCGTTTTACAATTTTTGGTAATGGCTATGTTTTTTTGGATATCTAATCGCAAATGTGTCACATATTCTTGAAATAACTCTATCCCATTGTCCATAAATAACAAATAGATTTAAATAATCTTCGTTGGTATAATTTAACCTTTTTGGTATGATTATTGACAATTTTTAACAGGGTGACATTTGTTTGATACTTAATTGTTTCCTAACGTTTAACGCAATCCTGGTCATCTAACAATAATTTATAAAGACTTTCGAGCAACAGAAAATTTTTAAATTGCCAATATTTCGAAAACTTGTCTAACGTGTCTAACCAAGCATGTCACATAAAAAAGGGAGGAAATGGTTAGCTCGACTAGCAAATCAGCCAAACGGTTCTGAGACCGCAGAGCACTCGGATAGCGTGGGTGTTTTGAAGTGTGGATAAAAATAAAGGAGATGGTTAGGCTAGTTAGAAGAAAAGAACAAAATGGTAGACAGACAGATAGGGAGAACAGACAATAAACAGGCGCCACAAGCTTTAAAGAAAGAAAAGATAAGTTATTATTTATTGAAAGACAGAGACCCTGTAAAGGTTGAAACAGGGAGCAACAGGCATAGCAATTAAACGACAATTCCCTCAACAGGCGAAAATTTATTTCTAAATTCCCAACAAAAACTGCTATATGCAGAAGTTTAATATAGGACTATATATGAATAATAATAAATAACACAATGTATACGTTTTCTTATAGAGCATGCGTATCAAAACATGCAATTTTTCCCCATAAGACTACTAAATATAAATTTATGCTAATATCACAATAACAACACCGAAAAATAGTGAAACTGCGTAATTGAGCGCAGGTACGAGTATTGACATTGACGAGGGCAAGTCGCTAGATTTACTTGTGATAAATTCACCTTTAAATTATCTAAAATTATTAATAACACGTAATGTCTCTCTCTGGAACACTGAAAGATCTTTCATACGTAATCCCTGAAAAGGAAAATTTATATACATATACAACCGGCGTTAGAAAGATAACAATTCAACTTGCCTTTCGTTTCACAATATACAGGGTGAGTCACGACGGACGCGAAGCTGTTTTATGAGAAAACTAGATGTATTTTTTTATTTTTGTTGCAGGGACGTTGTATAGGTCCATTAAGACTACATTTTTAAATAATTTCAAATATACAGGGTGCTTTAAAAATGGATGGCATATCGGAGTTATGTTTTTTTAAATGGGATGCCCTATATTTTATTACATTTTTGAATCAAGTATGAAAAATAAGATAGACTTTCATTAGAGTTCCCTATACCTAAATACAGAGCGTTTTGATTTATTTTGATTTTTCTTAAATTGCAAGATTTTGGAAAAGAATTAATTTTGTCAAAACTGCTTCAGAATCTCGAAAATAGACTGTTTCGTTGATGTATTTGGAAATTTAATTGAGAAAAATTTTACACTGGGTGTACATTCAAACTATAATAACTTCCGTATCTCAAATGGAACACCCTGTATATTTTAGATCTGTCATGTGACCAATTCCATGATCTTTCAAAAAGTACTAAGGTATCCTATACCTAAACCTTCACGTTTCAAAGTTATTCAACAATATTTAACAATATCACGAACATATTAAATAATATTATTAACGATTTAACATAACTACTATAACAAATGCTCGAAATGGCTGCCATCTTTTTCAATGCAGTTTACTTTTTCAAGCGAACATCTTACATTTTGCAACATAACAGAAGAAACGGTTCCAAATGCATTTTTAATTCGGTCTATTATGTCTTCTGCAGTAGTAGGAGGCGTAAGGAGCATACACTGCTATCAGATTGACAAGTCCTGAGATGCAGCCGCTTACCTCGCTTATTTTCCCACCTGATACATTTTCTTGGTTTTGTCACAGAACTTATATTTCTGTTTGTATGGTTGATGGTATGACTGAAAATGTTATTTACCACTAGATTTTTTGTTTTTGTTGTTTTAATAATAACTAATTAGATATAAACTTTATGTATATTTTCTGGATTTTGTTTCAAAATATATGTTTTTATTATATGGTATGAGTGTTGAGTGGTATGACTAAAAATGTCATTCTGAAATACATGAAACAAGTACCTACATACCTCCATAAAAGATACAAAATATGAGTATGTTTAGTTTATGTACATTTGTTATCTTTGTAACAAAAATTTAAAAAGAAAAACAATAAAAACATACTGTTATTATTTTGTTTAAACGTAACCAAATTAATTTTTAATCATTCGATTTTTCTTGTGAATCGATTCATTGTATCCGATTATTGCATCAAATCGATTTAATTTTTACAATCGAATCAATTCATTATAGCATCTTGGACATTCCTAAATATATTATAATTAGTTATCTCTATATTACTAACTTTATAAAGTACCATTTGTTTACTACTATTTTTACATAACTTAAAGAAAACAAAAACAAACAGAGTTTGTGTACTGGTCTCTCAGTCAGAGTCTCCAATATTATCACAGACAGTTAAACCTTTAATGTTCATAATGCTTATCTATTTTTCATCCTATCAGCCTTTTTTATATTAATTGATCCAATATACAAATACAAATTAAATCAACTGATTAGACCAAAAAAGGATTAGGATCTATTATATGACAAATAACCCACTTACAAGGAATTATATCAAATTGGTTAGTCATCCTGACAACAGCGTGCTTATAATCTGATAAATTATTGGAAAAGCAAATTGCTCACACCACATACTTTGTGTGTGGTCACTTTTGATTCAATAGTATGGAAAAACTTTACAGCAGACTGCTGCTCATATTAACTAAAGCCAATTTCCATTTATATCTGAAATTAAGGTAACATGAAACCAAATTCAATGTATATACCAGGTGGGCCTTTGAAAACTTGCAATGGCAATATTTTTTAAACAAAAAGAGATACGAAAAAAATCAAAAATACCGTTTCTATATCAGGGGGAATAAAAATGACGTATTTTTCAAACTACCCTGTCTCCTTAAGCCCCATCCATACAGACTTAAAAATTTTAAATCACAATACCCCACTTGTGATACCTCTCTGGAAAGCTTATTAAATATGCTAATGATTGATTATAAAAAAAAGTAGGGTTAACTGAAAAACTAACCTCAAATTTAAGGATAATTCTTAGAAAAGTTACAATAACTATTATCTTTTAAACAAAGAGAGGTCTTAAATGACAATATCCCACTTGGGCACCTCTATGGAAAGCTTATTCAAAATGCTAATGGTCTTAAGAAAAAAAATTGGTACAATCTAATACTCCTTTAAATTCAAGAAAACTTATTTAAAGAAAAACAAGTACCCTATAGAAAACAATTACAATTGTTCTAGACAGAAGTGCAGACGACTTTCAAATTCTCGTCTAACGTTACAGAAAATGTCTCTTGGAATGTTCTGACACGCATTATCCTCTGGCGCAATTCATCCAAGGAAGCTGGTTGAATTTTATACAAAAATTTAATGTAACCCCACAGAAAGAAGTCCATTGGAGTAAGGCCGGGACCTTGGTGGCCACTTCTACCAAATGGAGGGGCTCCATCCTGTTCAAAATGCACAATGTCTTCATTAAGAATTAAATTCCCTTCGAAGTTCCTTTGATTTTCAATATCATGGATAATTAATGGTTCTATTAAATTTTTAAGCATCTGGAACGTATACCTCGCTGGTTAAATTATCCTCGATACAAAAATGGGCCTACTATTCGGTCTCTCAGTATTCCCGCCCAAACATTAAGTTTCTCAGGATTCTGGGTGTGCCCTTCTGTAAAATGATGTGAGTTCTCATCATTCCAGTAGCGATAGTTTTGTTTGTTTACATGACCATTTAAAAAAAAATCTACATTCATTACTAAAACAAATGTTTCTAGTCAGTGTGAGATCTCTATGAATTTTGTCCGTCATTGTTTCGCAATACTGAATTCGTCGATCGGCATCGTCACAAAGTTCTTGTATAATTTTCATCTCGTACAGGTGAAATTTGTGCATTTTTAATACTCTTCTGACAAATGTTCGAGATATACGCGCTATTGATACCAACTGTCGTGTGGATATATTTGGATTAACAGCAACCTGACCAAGAACTTCTACTTGCGTCTCTTTGTCCAAAACTCTGGGTCCCTGTCTTTTTTTATATACAACAGATCCTGTTTCTTGGTATTTCCATACCAAACCTCTAACATAAACGTGACTTACATTTCTGCCAGGATCTTTCATTAAAAGCAAAGGCTGTTCTTAAATAGCATATCTCTTGAACACCATAAAGAAAAATAATTTCAATTCTCTCTTCCAATTAGAAACCGTTTTTGAAAACTCGAAAAAATCAGACAAAAGAGAAATAAGTAAATGATTTAGATTGGCATTTTGCTAAAAAGTCTTCTTTATCACCTGAACAATATTGTTTTTTGTTTTGTTTCCAAAATTTGCGGGTACCATCTTTCATCTGGTTCATTTTTAATTTTTCAAAATGAGTTACAGAGTGAAAAAAAGAATTTAAATTATTTTTCTTTAGGGTGCGGTGCTGAAAAAATGTGCTATTTAAGAGCAGCCCTTACTTTTATAAAGTCGTATGGGAAGCTTAAAGGGGTTGAAAGATACGTTGTTTGTATTCCCTCAGGTTGTTACCGAAACAGTATTTTTTATTTTTTCATATCCTTTTTTGTTTAAAAAATATTGCCATTGTAAGTTTTCAAAGGCCCACCTGGTATTGCCCTTTTAGTTTATAATGAAGTACAAATGTAACCCAAAATGTATGTTAACTTTCTAAGAGCTGTGATTTGAACACAATCTAAATTCTATTTAAGTAAACTATTATAATTACAGAAACAGAAATAGTTTCACAATCAGTTATTATTTAATTAGTAACATATTAATACTAATGTAGTATACAAGATGATAAAGGATATTAAGATTGTGTGAATTACACTTAACGAGATGTTAATTTCACTTAACCATCATGCATAATATATTTTTTTTGCAAGTATGTAAATAATGAAGTATTTAGAATTGCCAAATTGTTTGTAAGGCTAACATTAAAGTGTTATGGCAATTCGGATTACATAAAGAATGGATATAGTATATTACAAAACGAGCTAAAAAAGTGATAAATATCGCACAAGTGTGAATTTTCACAGGAAGGCACTAGCCTTTCTGTGAGAATCCCATGAGTGCCAGATAGAGACTTTCGTACGAGCTTAATGTACACTATTTTTCCTACAACCATGAAAAAAGACAGTCTTCTTAATGTTTTATTGATCAGAAATTAAACAATTACAAAATATTCTAGATCTAATATTTGAAGTGATTTATTAAGAAACTATAATTATGCCCTAACAAATAGTGTAGTTCGTAATTATTATGAATTTTAAGACGATTACCTGAATATTTAAACTTGTCAAATCATAAAAGTCAAATAATAGCAGTAAGCGTGGCAACATTGACTGTGACCGAACTCCCTGCCAGGCCAATAACCAGCAGTTGCTATAGAAAAGCAATGCAAAGGCACACACGTTTTTTACTTTTATATTAGGTACAATGAGAAAGTGAAATGCACTAGTGTGTGAAAGTACTATTTTCTGTACAGTGAATTGTGATATGCATCATTTTCGTACATGGTCGTAGGAAAAATTAATTTTATCTACACTATGGTTAAATTGTTATCTTAGCAACATATTTCACTGTGTATAAATTTGTATTTTAACCACAAGCATAAAATAAAAAATATAGTCATGTTAAAGTACAGAAGACTAAAATAAACACAAAAGCATATACTTAATTTATTCAACAGCTTTATACACTTTATATTGTCACATATTGGTTACACAATTGATTGTTGCTAAAATATAATATACACCTACATTCGTTTGTGACCTAACAATATCTTTGGAATTTCTTGCTTAAAACATTCATACCTGTTATCATTTCGATTTATAACATACAATACATTAAACTTTAGTTATAAATATTATAGTTGAAATATTTTCAGTAAGTTCATAATTTTCTATACCTTTGATAAGTTTTTTACAATATATTATAATTTTGTTTAAAATTACAAGATCCTAATCATTGAAGGTAGCAGGGGATTTACTAGTAAATTACACAAAAAAAAACAATCCCTAAACATTCCTTAACAATTCAGTAATAATATGCATCTTATAGAAAAAATATAATAAATAATCTAATAGTACTTTCAGATCACATGCAGTTAAGAAACAACGACAAACAAAAATTGTTAGTTAAAATTGTTATACAATTCACATGAAAAATAATACAATAATTATCTATTTAAATTACTAATAAACAAAATATCACTTTTATATTATAATGTATAATAGGAATGTATATGATAAAAATTATCAAATAAATATGCCTTAAAAATCTATTATGTTAAAATAGAGCATTACATTTTTCACCATTCAATACTGAGTATCACTTTCAACATATATAAGCCAATGATAATTGCACATAATTCCCGCATTGTAAAATGTAATTGTTATTTAATCAATCATCTTTAAGCCAATACTAATTTGTAACAAAAGTTGTGCCTATTTTAAAGGACAGTAAAAAAGGTTCTATAATACTTAAAAATATTATCTAAAGAAACTATAGATCACCAAACGGGTCAAAGCTCACTTCTTGTTTAGGTGGCTGTGACGAACTATTAATTTTTGGACTACCGATTACTGGTTGCACACCCACTGTATATTGCATAGGAAGACCACCCATTGGTTGTCCCATAGGTTTATAATTTGGAATTGTCGTAGCAACTACTGGTTGTGGCTGCCAACCAGTCCCTGCAGGTTTTGCTTGATTTTTTGGTGAATTCCATTGCATAGGTACATTTCTACCGCTATCGATAGTTAAATTTTCTGCTAATGAAGCCAAACTTGATTCCAAATCACCAGTAAGTAGTTTCTGCTGTGTAGGAGGACGAACTGGTTGTGGAGCAGGTTGTTGTTGCGGCGGTAGTTGTTGAGCTGTTCCAATTGGATCAAACACTGATGGTTCATTACTATTAAACATACTAGTTAAATTACCACCTGCCGTAAAAACACTGGGAGCTTGTTGTGCTGTAAAACCATTTGCCCACATATTAGTTGATTGTGACAATGATGTAGTAACATTTGAGCTTGCAAAAAAATCTGCAGTTGTAGTAGAAGGTGCTGCAAACATATCTGCAAACGGATTACCTAATTGTAAAAGATCATCAATTGCTTTTGATGGTTGATTGGAAGCTGACTGGTTACTGGCTACTTCAGATCCAAACAGGTCTAAAATAGGTTCACCCTTCGTTGGAGAGCTTAAGAATGGATTTGTACTACCAGATGTAGGAGAATTAACATTAGCCTTATATTTACTCAATGCTGCTTCTTCTTCCGCAACTGCTGCTTGTTTAACGGTTTCGTCAATTTGTGCATGACTTGCAGCTGATCCAAATGCATTACTAGTACTTGAAAGTGCAGTCACCCCTGTTTTTAGATTCTTCTGATTATTAACAGCTTGTGTTGGCGTATTTCCTTCTAGGGATGCTAAATGTTGCTCTAGAGCATCTAAAAGACTATTTGGTGCTTTTGTAAGATCAGGAATATCACCCTTATCAATTCCTATATTTTCAGCTACTTTTAAAAACTCACCCACACGATCCATCCTTATTAAAAATTTCTTATATAAATCTAAAGCATCTCTGCATTGCTTTTTATTCATTTCAAAATACTTTTCTAATAAATTTATAATTCCATCATTATAACATGCAAATAAACGTATTAGATCTCTAAAAAGTAACATAAAACACACATTAATTACTCCATTTGTGAGATCATTGGCCGTACAATCGAATTCAAGAAGTGCATCTAACTGATTTTGTAAAATAGGTAAAGTTTTAAGTAAGTGTTCTGAGTTCATTGTTCTTAAAGTACCTTCTTCTTTTCCACGTTTTACTTTACAAAAATCAAATGCAACAGCACGGTAAGATAATGCCTTTTCATTAATATAACGAGCATAACGTCTAATAAACGGAGACATATCGTAACCTGTTCTAGCACCTACTGCACTTTGTACACCTGTTTTATCAACAAAATTAGAGAGCTGAAATGATGTGTTGCTTGAAGCTAGATATTGTGTAAACCTTTCATTACCATAACACATAAGGTGATGAGTAGTTATCAGCGCTTTATAAACTACGACCCAACTTGTGTTTTGAGACCTTTCTATCAGTAAATTCGCCATTTGTGGTATTGATACATTAGGTTCATTTGTACAATGTACTAAATAATCTAAATGTTTCTTTTTAGGACCAAGTAGTTCTTCAGTTGTAGCTTTACATACAGATTTAGCAAGTCCCTGCCCTGCTAAACTATGTTTAGCAGCTAGTAAACGATCATTAATTGTTTGACCCGCCATCGTTATTTTTATTCAATTGTTCTATTTATCACAATAACCAAAAAACTCAGCTGTTTTTACACTACTTTTGTTTAAAAAGAAATGATGGGTCGATCAAATAATCAGGCCGGCGAATCAATAAATCTAACTTACCGATAACGCACGCGCATGCAGAATCGCCATCTATTACAAAAATTTAAAGCAGGAAATTATGTATACTACATTTCAGAATTTTTTTGAAATATATGTGATTTAAATCAAAATATTTAATTTAATAAATATAATGTAATTATATTATGTCAAACATCAATTTTATCTTACAAAAATTATCTTAAATATGAAAACCCCAACAGGAAGTTAGATATTTTTGTGGTGATACGTTGATTCATTTTGGCACAGGGCGGGCATTCCTGGTATTTGTACAGACAGTAAACAAGTGCACACATATAATTTATTCTAATAAATACGTACAATGCAAAATGAAAATTAAATGTTAAAGAGCAAATAAAAGTTTATTAATTAAATTAGAAAATAAAAGTTCTCAATTGTTTAAACAATAAGATTCCCATGTAATAAAAACAATGTGGAAAAAATCTTTATAATTTTCCAGTTATCTAATTAACCAACTGTAATAGTTTAACGTAATTAATTTGATACAATAAAAAAACTCGTAAAATCGACCTTTCCTTTTGCAACTTATTTTAAATTTTATGACAATTTGCCAGTTTCTTGGCCTGTTGTCAAACAATAATTATGTGTACATTTCATGAAGGAAAAATTATTTTTAAATATCTAAACGATGCCAGTCGAAGAAGAAACACATCAAATATAACTGATGTCCAGCAGAAGTGAACTATAGAAATTTCAGCGTAACAGCCGATGTACGTCATATATTTATCTATCTAGTTCAAACAAATTATACAGTTACTAATAACATATTTACTTTTGAACTTATTCGTTCATAACAAAAATGTATAATAATTATGCATGTTACTGTTTCACACGTCATATAATTCAAAAAGACAAAAATAATCTAGACGTAAAATTAATTACGAAAATTAATGGCGTGCATTGGAAAATTCGTTGAGGGACCTATATTTTTAATTTTCATAAGCAAAGAATTATACTGTTAACTAAAATGGTACAAAATTCTCTAGCGCTTTATAAATGTCGCGTAGCTGTAAATCAGTAAAACTGCAAAATCGGCATTTTTTCGAATCCATAAAAGATCGAAATTCTGCTCCACATTATCATTGAGAAGAATGTAATGTCCCAAAACCGTGTCACTCGTCTTTGAACTTCATTATGAAGTAGCAAAAGCTTTAGCTTGAAATCGACACGTCGGACCGTATGATTTCTGAAAAGGGTTAACCTATCCAAATATTGTTCACTGGTGCATCATAGATTCTAGTTGGTCTCTATTGAATATAATTTGAAATGGAGCCTAGGTCAAAATTTGTGCCCTAGTAAAATTTAGAAATGCAAATTGTAAACTCAGGTTTAGCGATTTATTTCAAACTGTTCATAAGCTTATCACGATGTAGTGACTTACTAGGTATAGATTACGTCGCAAAAATCACGTCATTAAAAGAACAAGAAATAAATTTCGAAGTTATGTATTGCACCGAATATTAGACACATGATATTAGAGAAACTATAGTTCCGTTTTACTTTGTTCATCATTCGGGACCACAAATACCCAAGAACTAATTTGCAAACGCATTGCTATGAGTTGCAAGTACAAAATTATATGGCTTTAGGGCACGGATCATCATCTAAAGCCAAATATACCCGAAAAGTCTATGCACTAATTTCTTTGGGGAATCAGTCAAACACATTGTCTCAATAGACGAGAACTAAACATTATGGTGTTACGTTGTTGGTCATCTTTTGGAGCTAAAACGAACAAAAAACTATTTACACGTTAACTTCGTAACGGCCTAACTCATAAAATAAGAACTAAACGTTATAGTTTGACAGTGTTACCTACCATTTGAGACCAAATACACCCAAAAACATTTATTTGCCAAATTACCTGCACTACCTCAACGGGCGCTTGCTTACTCAGTGGGTTAGGTTTTACGATGTAGGCCAGTATTTGGCGGTAATGATGCACAAATACTTTATGTATTACACCACTACCGTTGGGGAATCGGCCATATGCCTTCATAGAACAGAACTAAATATGAATTTTCACGCTCGAAAACAATATTTATTCACCAATTTTCTTTTAGGGCGTTGGTATTTTTTTTGCCCAAACCTACTTACGGTACCAGTTTTGTTGGAGAAACACAATACCTTGATGGGTAAAAACTAAACGTTAGGGTTTTATGATGTAACTCATCATTTAGGACAAAAAACGTTAAAAACTTACATTTATTCAATATCACCTTAGGGAAACACCCATACTCATTGCCTTGATAGGCAAGAATGAAATTGTATGTTTTTGCGTTGATTTTTAAGCCAAAGAGACCAACGACTACTTCCATACCAATTTTGTTGGGGAAACCATCTGCCTCAATGGGTAAGAACTAAAAGTAACAGTGTTACGGTGTTGGGCATCATTTGGACACAAAGATGCCCAAAAACTTTTATTTACCAAGCTACTCGAGAAAAATGCTAAACTCATTGCCTTGATGAGTGGGCTCTTGCTTACTATGGTTTTACGGTGTTAGTCATCATTTGGGACTAAAGATTATTAAGTTATTCATACACCAATTTTGAAATGTCCAAACACTGCCTCGATAGATAACAACTAAAGTTTATGGTTTTACGGTGATAGTCAATATTTAAGTTCAAAGGTGCCCAAAATCTTTATTGGCTAAAATTCCGTAGAAAGAGTCAAACATACGCAAGAACTAAATGTTGTGGTGTTATAATGTTAAATATCATTTAGGACCAGGCATGGTCAAAACCTTTATTTACCAATTTCGTTGGGGAACCTCCAAATGCATTGTCTCGATGGGTAAAAATAAAATTTTAGCCAAAGATACCCAAACATTTAAATATTTATTGACCCATTTTCTTGAGGAAGCCGCCAAAAGTAGTGCCTCGATATTGTTCCTCAAGATAGTAGGTCAATGGTAACATAATGTGCTTAGCATTTGGGAGGTTATGAAATCAATTCCCGTTACCGTCTACCCTGTATGAGATATTTTCAAGGGGTTTTCCTCATACACATATAGTGGCATGACTGCTGCGTATACGCACATCATGTGCGGTTATTTAGGCAAATGCTGGCTCAAAACCCTAACTCCGTTCCCTCCGATCCTATTCAAGCCGCACCTATCATAATCCCACCATGCATACATACTTATTGTACGCATGTATGTTGGGAATCCATCACAGTGACTGAAGGAGTTTGGAAAGTTCAAGCATACCGGCCTCCCCTTGGCGAGGGAATGAAAGACGTTGCCTTTTCCTTTTTCCCGGTGCTGAATAACTATTTGTATAGCAATATCGTTACGTAAACGACCAAACGAATTGCCTGATGTGTAAGAACTAAGTGTTATTTTTTTGCAGTGTTAGTTATCATTTGAACCCAAAGATACCGAAAAAGTTTATTTACACCATTTTTGTTGGAGAGACCAACATTGCATTAGTCATATTCACGTTCATTTATAAGTAATTTTGTTGGGAAATAATAAATGGGCACTTTTCGGCAACGATTAAATTTTAGCTCACCTTATTTTTAGCAACTGAAAATTAGTAAGACTGGAAGTTTCCGAATTATACGCGAATTTAGAAAATGATTTGCTTTATGGTCTAATTAATGATTTCGTACTTTGGAAGACCAACTCGATTAGCATTGATTCACATGTTTTTATTTCATCGACTATCACTAGTAGTATTTATGGGTCAACAAATTTAAGATACTTGACTTCACATTAATACACGAAAATTAAAGACAAATTCATCTGTGTTCACAAAGTATCCCACAATAATTGTTTGTGCGTAATCAAATAAAACTAGAGATAAAGAGTATGATACACATATGTAAGTGCATTCTTGAATATTTTCTTGTCTAGCAAAGTTGGCAACTGCCAACAAACGTCCAATTAGCAGGAAGTTTAACTGAACGCCGTTGGATTTCGCTTTTTGTGAAAACTCGAAAAAAGCTACTGCATTACAATTTACAAGGGCGTATCTTTATGTTATCTACCTAGCATGAAACAAAAAAATGACAACGTCAAACAAATTATTAAAAAATTGCTATCACTGTTAGAAGTACACGTGCTAAGTTGTGTTTAGTTTGAGTCGTTTACAGAGATTTGAGACAATCTATTTGTCGATAAAATGAGTAAAACTAAGATTGGAGATCGCAGCGTAATAAAGTTCCTGACAAAAGAAAACAATGGTCCAAAATCAATTCATAAAATAATGGTTGCTGTGTATGGGAAAGATCCACCATCTTATTTTCAAGTCAAATATTGGTCTAAACTCTTTCGATGGGGTCGATAATCAATCAATGACGACCCAAAGTCCGGACGACCCGTTGAAGCTCGAACTGAAGATATTGTGCGAAAAGTCGAAAATTTGGTACTGAAAGATCGGCGTGTAAAAATCTCTGCCATTGCCAATGAACTCGGTATACTCGAAACAAGTGTCCTCAACATTTTACATGACGATTTGGGTATGAAGAAGGTGTCTGCACGGTGGATACCCAAATTGCTTACATCTGAACCAAAAATTGTACAGAAAAGAAGTTTCTCAAAAAATTTGGCCGAGTTGGAGACGGACAAAAAATTTTTTCTCGAATTATCACCGGGGATGAGACTTGGGTACATCACTGGTACCCTCGTATTAAACAAGAATCCATGCAGTTGGTTCATAAGGGTTCTCCACCACCAAAAAAGGCAGACACAATTTTCTGGAAAAAAAACTGATGGCAACTGTTTTCTGGAATGCTGAACGTGTCTTGCTTATTGAATATATGCCGAGGGGGTCTACCACAGAAAAGAGAGGCCTACGGAAACACAATTAAAAATTTTAAAACTGCTCTGGAGGAAAAACGCCCGCATTCTATCCACAAAAAACCTGCAGCTGCACGACAATTGTCGGGTTCATAAGGCAATCAAAGTTCAGCAGATAATCAACGACTGTGGGTTTATAGAATTAAGGTATCCACCTTATAGACCCCGACCTTGCTCCATCAAACTTCTTCTTATTCAAACATTTAAAAAAGCATCTCAGGGGAAAGTGTTTGCTTCGGATGAAGAACTCTAAGAAACTAATGAAGAATATTTTGCAGAGTTACCGAAGGAATTTTTTTCTGAAGGTATGGGGCAATTGAAAAAAGATGGAATAAGTGTATTAGTGTTGAAGGGGTTATGTAGAAAAATATTTTTTTTGTTCTCTTATGTGCTTTACATACGCCCTCGTACGTAAATATCGTCAATTCTTAGTGGAACTGGAAATATTCAACCGGACTACGGGGACGAAGCAATGAGCAACCGCTTCAATAACTGTCTTACATTAATGATTACGAACATGAGATCGTCATTCGTCATTGACCGAGTATAAGTTCTGGTGATGCATGATCAAAGAACATAGGTACCAAATACAGGCGTCGATAATAGTAGCCTGGTGATTAATTCTTATTCGGGAATGCTTAATAAATTTATTTGATAAGAGATCCGTTTATTCGAATTTAAATGTGCATAGTTTGACTTGTAATTTTTTGGAGCATTACAATTCATTTAATCAATGACTTGTATAATTAAAATAAAGATTTATATTTTAAAACTAACTTTATTATACATTAATAATGCTTGTAATTAAGCTATGTAAAAATAATGTTTTACACAACTACATAAAATTATGTGATTAAATGTTGTTAGTTTCCGCAAATACTACAAGCCGTTACAGGGCTTGTGTTGCTGCGAATAGTGGCCATTATGGAAATTTGTAATAAAGTATTAATTCAATAAGCTGTTAATACTTCCGTATTCAGTAGTTTTTTGTTGCAGTTTTCAAAAACATAAAGCTACTTGACTTCTTTTGTATTTTTAGGTTGTTACTATTTTAATAGTTGTCCGGAACTTATCAAGATTTCTTGCATAAATATGAAAAAATGCTTCAAATAAATGTTGTAATAGACAATTCGAGCATTTTATTAGTGCTTCTTTTTTAAAAATCCATGCGATGGTTATCCAAATATCATCATTTGAAATTTTTAATCTGCTGCCATTTTGTTATTTTTCAAACTATGAAATAATTGTAAATACAAATGTTTTAGGAAAATCAAACGCCGATTTTGTTTTTGAATTTTTAAAATATCATGTTAAATAAGGAAGATATGAAGACTGTTAAAAAATCTTAAGAAGTTGCATAACTACGACCAGAGATCCCAAAATTTGTTGCAAACAAAATACACCCACATACCACACGAAATTAAAAAACATCGAACGCGTTTCAATAGCTACGCTATCATCCTCAGTGCTCGACTAGGCGGAACTAAAGAAACTTTCTAATATATATATATATATATATATATATATATATATATATATATATATATATACGCTTCGTTGCTATTTGGTGAAAGTGAAAGTTATGAAAGTTTAATGAGTTCTAAGTAGCCTAAAGGTCGTTGATCATCACTGTTCATTAGAATTTGTTTGTTTTTGAAGATCTCTAACCTTTCATAACAATCAAGTTAGTGCTTATTACTAACATGTTTGATTAAGGATACCTTATCTACTACATGTTTTTTATCAAACATAAAAATTATAGCTATTAATTCACAGAACATTTTACAAAAATTTTTAGGTTGGCAACGTTTGGTCGGGATTATGTCATGCATGTGACTCTTACAAAATGTGTCAAAAACAGGATGCGTCCAGTGGAAAATTTTTTTACCAGCAAATTCGCGACCGTATTTTTAGTGATTTCACATTCAGGGGCGTACATCCAATATTACTTGATTATCTATTTTCGTGTTTTGAAACAGACTGTGGATAAAACAAAAGGAGAGTAGATCAAATGTTCACTTTCAAAATTCAGACATTACCAACGGCCACATTAATCCCGAAACCAACTAAAGTATAAAGTTTTGTTTAAAAACGGCATAAAAAGGGCAAATTATAAAAAATAGCATAAAAACGTGCTTCCAGACTGGTCTGAAACTTGTTTTTAATATACTATTTAAAGGCTTATTTATTAACCAATGGAAAGCGAATAACAAAAATTTGTCCAAAACCGAATTGTCAAAAAAATGTTTACAAAAAAAATTTCATAAGCACAATTTTTATAAAAGCTGAACTATCTTTAAAGAGGTCTCTAAATTTTTTACTCTAAAGTCAGATATACAAACAAGATATTTAGCGTTTATTCAAGTACTATTTGTGATGCAAACATTTGTCAAAACTACTATATTTCCGTAACTCTAATTTAAAATTCCTTGCACATTATTTAAGTTGTGGTGGCTACAGACATGCGGCGACATCATGTAGAACACAGTCTAAAACTACGCCTTTTTAAATGTGTAGAACAGGTAAAAACCCTAATATTACATGAAAACATCTCATTTGCACATTCTTCACACTTAAGAAAGTAAGAGAAATTGCGAATTTGATTACTAGGAAATAGAATAACAAAAAAAAACAAAATGAATTACTTAGTATTTAATATATAGTACAATTTTGTTACTGACAGCAATTTTTTGTTCGCTCTGCCGCTAATGCTAACTGGAGCTGACAGCGCTACTCTGTGAGAAATGTTATTGTTTACTTTTGCTAAAGCACAAATTTAGGTTATTTTATGGTGAGTGTTCATCGGCGCCGACAAGACGGTGCAAGGGGTGCACCCCCTTATCATGAAAAAATCCACAGAAAAAGATTAAGAAATAAATTTGTTAGTCACCATCTGAATAAAAACTTAAGGCGTCTAGGTTGCCGTCCTATTTTGTTCATCGCCCTGTCAATGTGAACACTGCACAGGCCGCTTAGCCTCAAGTCTCCCATCGTTGACCGATCCCACGTCGTAACGTACTAATTGTACCATCAATGCTACATGTTATCGCTGGAGTACAAATTTTGATTGCTTTGCATACGGCTGGGTAAAACGGGGTAGCTTGAGCAATCAAATCGGCGTATTCAAGGGTACATTTAAGCCCGCATCACTCGCTTCATCTGTCTTCGACAAATCATACCAGGTGGCAGCCTCGGCAACAAAATTGTGTAGATAACCTTCGTAAAGGTTCTGTATATCTTCTGCTATAACTAAGCATAAAGATTTGTCCAATTTTCACATTCATTCTCGGTGGAGCTGCATAAGCAAAAATGCTTTTTTTTATGTGTTAAAGAAAATCGATTTCTCAGAGAAGAAATGATAGATTCTAAATATGGAATGAGGATAAATATTCTGATAAAATATACATTTTCAGATGGTTGATTACATTTGTAGGTTTGCCTTGCCACCACTCGAGGACTTTTAAATTCAACATCCAGTTCTTCGCAAAACTAAAGCACGTCTGTTAATTTATTTATGTGATTATGTATTGCCTTGCCTTCATATTCCTATTTACTTCTTATAATTCGTTGATCACGGGATTGAGCTTGGCAGAATACACAGTAATTACTAAAAGTGTCACAATGTATGTTAAGGCTTCTTGCAGTGGCGTAGAGCTGATATACTTTGGTTTTCGTTTTCAAGCTTGGTGCGTCGTACAGTTCTTCTAAAATTCGTACAATAGTCAGAAAGCACCCCCCCCCCCTAAAAATAATCTTGCCGGCGTCCATGTCAGTGATGTTAAGGTTATTCAACTGCTAACTGAAAAAATTATGTCAGAGTTTTGCAAACTTACTTTATTTCAATACTACATATCATTCTGGAGAGATTTAAAAAAGTTGTTACAGGGTAAATCCATGTGCAGTCATCCAGCAGTGGTTGCTTCACTATTTTAAAAAATTTTAATACAATTACCCTTACATGTTGGAAGTTGAAAATGATCATTATTAAAATTTTACTGTCACCAGTTTTCGAATGGCGGCCATATTTGTGCGGTTAACTGCTACAATTCAAGCGTTTACACCAACACCTGTATCTCCCGATTTGTTTGTCCTATCACTATGAGACCAAAAGAAAATTATTCAGAAAATAAAGGGCTACATTTTTGGTTCATACACTTTTTACCCAAATTTAGGTCTTAGGGGTGAAATTGGAGGCAATGTTTTAATACTTCTAATCCATTTTTTCAGTTTGAAGGGTGATGTTTCTTGAGAAGAATTAGACTATGCAAGACAAGTTTTTTTTACAAATAATTAGGAAGTATGTCTAATTGTACACCAAAATTCAGGACTCTGGCTTGCACCCCATTTCTTGAAAAATTTACAAAAATTGTCATTTTTGGGGGTCAATATCTCTGTTGGAGCAAAATATAATAATCTGAAATTCTGGCCAGGGGTAGTACTTTATAACAGTAACATGTACGAACATTTCGTTTTGTAGTTTTGACTACAAGCTGAAATATCACAAGGTAAATATGTAAAAAACCGCTTTCCAGAAGGCATAGATAAACTAATTGTGAAGTATTCCGGTTTATAATTCCATAAATGTACATTAAAAGGTAAGCTAAAAGATAGTTTTAACACTAAAAAAACATTAAACCTCAGTTAAAATAAAACATCACTTAAAATAGTCACACAACATTAGTTACATAGTCACAGTTTTCGTAAACAAAACTCACAGTTTGAATATATTAAAATTTATACGTAAAAGTAACGGAACATTCAATAATTCCACAAGTAGGTCATAAGGGTCTAGGACGTTTCGCCGCGGCCGATTCACCGCTGCCGTTTCACCGCAGCCGTTCCGCCGCCAGGCCGTTTCGCCGCCGGGCCAGTTCGCCGCCAGAACTATTTTAATATTTGGAATAACATATACACCCATTACGAAGCTTTCTTTGTGCGTATTAAAAAAACAGCACGTCTATTGCTTCTTACATCACTTTTTAATCCTTTTAGAAAAATATTTTTTAACGCTTATTTTGTTCTTTGGAAAATGAATATGATGGCGTTTATTTTTTATACAGTATCTAAAATTTCCCTCTAATTTAATACAAAAATTCCAAGAATCTATTAGCCTAAGTTGATGTCTTGTTTACTAAAAAATATTAGAAAATGGAATTAATGTAGTTAATTCAAAAATTATTACCTAGACAAGTAGGAATTTACATAGGCTATAATGGATAATACCTAGTATCACTTTACTATTACTGTTACTACAGTGTAATATAATAAATAAATATATATCACTAGTACATAAATTCTTATTTGGAAATTTTCTAAAAGAATAAAACATCGGCGTTAAAACCACATTTTCTAGAAGTATAAGAAATAAGCGTTGCCATATTAATTTTCAAAAAGTACAAAATAATCGATAAAAAATATTTTTCAAAAAGGATTAAAAATTGATGTAAGAACCAACATGTTTTTTAATACGAACGGAGAAAGCTTCGTAATGGGTGTATATATTATTCCTAATATTAAAATTGTTCTGGCGGCGAACTGCCCCGGCGGCGAAACGGCCGCGGCGAACCGGCGGCGGCGGTAAATCGGCGGCGACGAATTTGCTGCGGCGAAACGTCCCATACCGGACCATGACACTTCATGATCGCCCAATCGCTCGTCAGCAGCGTAGTCATAGCAACTGTCAAATTCTAAATAATACAAACAAACTTTTTTGAAAGACAAATAAGTTCTAATTAATAATTATAAGATACATACCGTTTAAAAAAGAAAACTTACATTTTCAATATGTCAAGCGATAGTGAGAACGAAAATTTAACTCCTCCCAACGTGATGGCAATGGCAGAAATGGCAACGAATGATTTACTGTTGTGTTGTTTAAGAATCATTTGCAATACCTGATAATAATGAAAATATTAAAAGTAGTCCAGACTTTTTTGGCACACTGTATATGGTCGTAGGTAAAGTATAGTACGTAATGCGTGTTATTACGTAATATACTATTAGTAACTTCTAGTATTACAAATATCTTTTGGCTTACCTTTTGATGTCCATTTATGCAATTACAACCATTAGAACAATTACAGATTATGTAAGCCTTCTGGAAAGCAGTTTTTTTCCACATTTACCTTGTCATATCTCATCTTGTAGTCAAAACTACAAAACGAAATTTTTTGTACATGTTACTGTGATAACGTACTACCCCAGGCCAGAATTTCAGATTTTTACATTTTGCCCCAACATGAAAATTTTGAATTTTTTTCAAGAAATGCAAGCCAGAGTCATGAATTTTGGTGTACAAGTAGACATACTTCTTACCTTTTGTAAAAAAAAACTTGTCTTGCATATTCTAATCCTTCTGAAAAAAATGGATTAGAAATATGAAAACATCGTCTCTAATTTCACCCCTAAAACCTAAATTTGGGTAAAAAGTGTATGACCCAAAAATCTAGCCCTTTATTTTCTGAATAATTTTCTTTTTGTCCCATAGTGATAGGACAAATAGATTAGGAGATACGGGTGTTTTCGTAAACGCTTGAATTGTAGCACTTCACCGCACAAATATGGCCGCCATTCTAAAACTGGTGACAGTAAAATTTTAATAATGATCATTTTCAACTTCCAACGTGTAAGGGTAATTGAATTTAAAAAATCAGATTTTTTAAAATAGTGAAGCAACCCTACAGTCACAACACAAATACTAGGTTTTTAAGGGAACCCAAGCTATTTTAGCTATTTTAAAACTACAACTATTACTGAACAAAATGGAAAAAAATTATTCCATTCAGAGCAGTACAAATGCACAAAATTTTATCCCCAAGTGACACCTACCATGGCTGAATATTCTTTTCCGATGAGCAAAACACCAAAGCAAAAACAACAAAACTTCTTTTTCACATTTTTCTTTTGACAGTTCACAGCCAAGTAAATACAACATATTTTAATTTTAACTGTCAAATAAATCGATTCTTTGTTAACAAAGTCACTTCATATAGGTAGTTAATTGAGTCGAGTTACATCAAGAAAACAGCAATTTTTTGAAAAATTGATTTATACATTTAACCCGTTTTCTTTTAAACTACAAGCAGAAACATGATCAAATTTTTTTTAGGTGTTTACAAGTAATTGATAAACATACTAATTACAGCAATTTAAAAAATATTGACTACAACCTCAGAAAAAAGTCACTTTTTTTTATTATGTAGTATAAAAATTATTTCTATTGTTCTAAATTCATTATAAAGAAACTCTGTACACCATAGTTGCCAAGCATGCTCCAAAAATTTGAGACAAATTGACCTAATAGCTAACTCAACCTTATTATTATATAAATAAGCCCACAAAGTTAAATTTTCAAAGCAATCAAGCAAATGTATTGGAAATAAATAGAGTTTGTAGGTAGGATCAGCAGTTAATGGCCACGGCAGCCATTCCTGAGAGTCTGGTTCCCTTAAAAGACTAAATATTATAGTGTAATTTGATTTGTCTAAATGTTTGTACTTGTAACAGTGAATGTATTCTTTGTACCTAATGTCAACATGACTTATTGTTTGACCTACTTGCAGACTGAATTTAGAAATGTTTGTTTTTTATTTTTAGTGTCAAAAAGTGCTCAGGATGTTTTTTGTCAAGTGCTACTTTATATTGTGAGTCTCTATATAACTTTTAAAATTAGCTCTGATGGTTTGCCATAAAATGTTTGTTTTAAATAGGCTTTCTGAATATAGAACTTACACTTCTTTCATTCCATTATACTATCTATAGGTAGCTAGTACATATTCTGTACTATGACATGGTCATTGGATATAATGGCAGTATGTTGGTTCATATATATTGAAAACACAAATTCGTTATGTGTATTACTATTAATTGTTAAATCTAAAATAATGCTTGTTGTATCTTGTACAGTTTCTAATGTAATTTTAACTTAAGGGTGTTGTTTAAAAAATTTTTGTATATATTCTAAAGACTCATTAATGCATGCAAATTCTGTGGCATTTTCTGCTGCATAGCAAATGCCAACTTGAACATGCTTACTTTGGTAGGTATGGAATACATTTAGGTTATTTTATAGTGGTTGAAGGGTTTTTCAATATCTGTCGGCTGCCAAATGCAATAATCGTCAGCACTATACTTAAATGTAGTGATTGACATGTACAACTGGAGTGGAAATGTGACCATTAACCTTTTATCTTGAAATTAATTCTCTCATATTCATACCTCATATATTCAGATCAATACAGTTTCTACAATAACAACCCAACACATCAATTTTTAATGCAATCCTGCCATAGCCTAAAACATAAATAAACATTAATGTAAAAAAATTAATATAACACAAAATTACCGTTATTCATCTTGACATGAGCATAACACTTCACAGTAAATTGGTAAAAAATGCTGAGATAAAATCACTAATCACACTAGGCATACTTTGTTAATATCTTTCATTAGAACTATTGTCTAAAAATCTTTTTACCAGTTCAGCTATCACTTAAGTACATTATTCATTTCATAATTAATCGGCAGTGCTGACTCACGTTTGAATAGGTACCTTACGTTTGAAGTTTACATCCACTCAACACTGATATACCCAAATTAAAAACAAATGTTACGAATAAAATATCTCAACTTTTAAAACAGTTGTTGAAAAAGACCATACAATTTATTGTTAACGAATCTAATTGGTGATTCGTAGGTGATTAACCGATTAGTCATATTTATAGACAAAATTTTTCATTAAGTACCATTTTATTAAGGAATTATTTAATTATTTTTAAATTTTATTCTGCTTCACTTATTTGTGCATTACAAGTAGTAAAAATTGGTTATTACTTACCACTTGCATCTGGTAAACATAAAGGAGACAACTTCGGAGACCATGTACCATCATCCAAGCACTGTTGAATTGATGATCCAATTAACACATATCCAGATTTACAACTAAAATGTAATCTTTGGCCTATATTATACACTCCATCAAAATCAACCGCAGTTTCATGTACAAAATAACCGTTTAAAATTTCATGTGGTGGTTTACATCCTAATATTTTTTCAGTTGGGACACATGTTGCATTGGCACCAGTCCAAATACCTTTTTCACAAACACGATATTGGCTTTCAGGTGGAGTTAATTGATAACCTTTTCTACAGGAGTAAATAGCTAAAACACCCTTTTTATACATTCCATCATCACTTTGCTTGCCTTCTATTTGAAAACGACCATATGATATGTACGGTGGAGGATCACAGCGTGCTAAACAACGTGGTCTTACTGTTTGTTCCCATTGTCCATTTAAACAGGTTATTTTTGGTGGACCATCTAAATCGTACCCTAAGGTACAGTGAATATGAACTGTTTGTTGTTGTGATATATCTTCAATTAATAAATTTTCAACTGTTAACAGTACTGTTGCATGTTCTACTTGTCCATAATCAGCACACGTTGATATATTTGTTAGGGGTGACAAAAAATTCATTGCCAATGAGAAATTAAAAAGAAATAGTATAAAGAGATTTAAGGTTAACTCCATTTTCTGTTTTACAGCATATCCTCCATTAGAATTGGATTGTATAATTTATTATTGATGATAATCATAAATTACGCATTATTAACAAAAAAGTTTTGTGTAATTACCATTATTGTAAATGATACTATTGTTTTGATAAAAACATCGATCAGCTGTTACTCGGTTTCAAGGCCGTCTTACTGCCATCTATTAAATGACACAGTTTTATTGTTTTCTTGTCTGTATTTGAACTATTTATACTTCTTTTACAATACAATTACCAATTATAGGTATTTACGTACAATTTTGATCGTAACTAGATCAGAAACTACATTTTTAAAGCTTGTTTTAAATATCTATAAAAGTGTGTTTTACTACAAAGTGGGTAGAGAAATTATATTTTTTAAGAATAAAAATGTATAGGTTGCTAATAAATATCTGGTCTGAAATAAAACACGACCTCGCAACCTACAAAGTGGAAATTGACGTAAATGAAATAATTTTAATAACAATAATTTTTTTAGGAGAATTATGCAACCCATTTGTTAATGTCATAACGAAAGTAGGCAACATTACAAAAACAAAACAAAAATAATTTGTCAGATGGACGTTTAAAAATTTATGTCAGACGTTAAAAGACATTCTGTATTATAAGTGTTTTGTAATTGTGGTTTCATATTAGTTGAGTGGATCAGCCTATTTCCACAGTTTTTGCTTTTTGAGCGCATATGTTATAATTTTTTCCCAAATACTTGACTACTCTCAGATTCGAACTTGCTGCCTTGTACTTACAAGAATGACACTTTTACCGCTGAGCCACTAAGTAATCCAATATACATTTTTCAGAACTTGTATATATATAAACATTTTTTCGTGGTTGCGCAGTTGTTCATTACGCATGTTGCGCTGTAACTTATTGCGCTTGAGCTCTTCGCGCATTATTCGAATATATATGGGTTTTATTTCCACACTAGCTTGGCTTATTGGATTTTCTACTGGTGCGATGTATGTGGCTTCTTTGAGTTTCCTACGAGTTGTGTTCTAGTCCTTTGCCACTATTTGTATGTTATCCCATTGGATGCGGTGGTCTTCGTTCCAGACATATTCGATGATTCTTGATTTTGTTGTTTCGCCCTTGCGGAAGTTGTTCGTATGCTCCTGTGTTTTCACTTTGACTGGTTGTATACACAATTCTTGGAATTCTGACCTTCACTATGTGGTTTGGTTTTGGTTAGTATTCCTCTGAGCGTTCTGGTCGATCTGAAGGCAGTTTATAGACATATATATGCTAACTTGAAACAAAAATCCAAAGCCGCCCGCTTCTATAAAAATATGGATAATACTATTCAGGCATTTTCAATCTTATTTAATTAATTTTTAATGCATTTTTGCTTCGTATGAAAATAGTTTATAAAAAAAACCTCTGAGATATTAAATTTTCTTTAAAAAATGTTTTCACATTTTCTTTCTTAATCGTTATTCAGATATTGAAAAACTTTGAACACTTAAATTCCAAATTATGTATTTTTTCTGATGACTTAAATTCCACTTTAGGCCTTTTTTCGCCAAACTACGCCTATTATCGAAAAACTGCATAGAACATAGTCGATATGTTTGTAATCTATACCTAGGTATTTTTATATCTTTGAAATATGCAGCTGTTAGAGAAATATTTGATAAGAACCAAAAACAACCCCTATTAAACCCACCCCCACTCAGCCACTGGATTTCTGCCAAATTCTAATCAGCTCCAGGGAAATAAAATGAAGCTTAAATTCAAAATTTCAGGTACCTACGTAGTATAGCTCTGAAGTTATCTTGGATACTAACATACATTCACACACACACACACACACACACACACACACACACGCACGCACCCACACACATACACGTACGCACGCACGCACGCACACACACATACACGCGCACACACAGGCGCAGCAATGTTTGTAGGGACGCCTTCAATAGACCAGCCTATGAGGACTTGAAAACTGTGTACGCTAGTAATCTAAGAACGTTCTACATTTTCAAATGGTGTTACTGTTCTTTAATACACACCAAATTTCAGGCGTTTTTATAGAAAACACGATTGTGGGGACTGGCCCTACAACTGAGTCCGTGTGCTTATGTGAAGAATGTTTTGGGGACTGACCCCACAACCGAATCTGTGAAGAATATTATGAGGACTGCCCTTAATATGGAGTTTGTGTAAATGTGTAAAGATTATGGGGAGAGACCTCACAAAAATATTTATCAAACATAATTTAAGGTATGAAACGAAGGTATACCGGTGGGTTGAAATACTCAACCATGTGAAATTTAATAATAAATTGATAATTTAATGATTTAATAGATAAATACTGCTAGCTCACTATATAAACGGAAGTTAGTATACAACTTTAAAATGAACTGTAGTGGATGGTCCATTAATAAAGGAGGCCGGCTGTATGTGAGAAATTACGCACCGCTCAGTTTCGGGAAAGAATGTTGATAATACTTCAGAAAAAGTCATAACTTTTTTAACTTAACCGATTTTTGTAAACTGAATCTCGTTTGAGACAGACTTCTTTGGTGCTTCTAATAAACTATGTCTGTTTAGTTTTTTTAGTCAGTAGATGGCATATTGTAACAAAGCTGTAAATTTTTGTAATTATCTCGAAAATTTTAAATGTAAGGGTATAATTATTTTTAACTCACGAAAAGGAGCGTGACAAAATACAGAAGTTGGTGAAAACCGCAAGTCGGTATCTTCTTTCATTACAAAGATATGGACAACAACACATGTAAAAATACATTTTACAAGTAACAGAATTAGAGAACATGGTTATCTGCCATTAATTATTAAAACTTATTAATTATTAAACAATTGAAACAATGCGAACAAGACCTAGTATGTTGAATATCAGAGCGCGTATATTTAATTTAGAGCGGATAACAAAATTTATTTTTTAAATTATTATGTCGCATTAGGAATTTCCTTTCTATATTATATGTGGCAATGAAAAGGGACGATGTTATAAAAGAACGGTGTGCAACAGTCCTAGTACTGAAGAACTAATGACGCCTCAAATGTTCAAACTGTCGCCCGTCCTGCTTAATACACAGCTGCAATCTCTCAGGCGTAGACAATACACCAGTCTCTACTTGTGCCATTGTAATACGGCGAACAGCGTTCCTTATTCGCTCTACCATACTCCTCCTGGTAGTTGTTTTGGTTAAATAAACAATATCTGTCTCCCAAAAATAAAAATCTAAACAAGTCAGATCAGGGGGTCTATTCTTGAAACCGTTCGTTTAACCAACATATACGAATATTTCGAACGCTTTATAACGTATGCGAAAGGCTGTAGTACCACAAAGTGTATTCTCGAGCGTATTCGCTAGAGTTTTTATTTAACGAATGCTTTTGAGGTAGTAGTAAATAAGTTCGTACGAGAAACAATTGTCGACCAATGACAACTGCGTATTTCACCGCCAAAATCCCAATTGTGCATTAATAGACAGATTAGACTAAAAACAACTAAACAATGGTTATTCATAAATTTCATTATAAGAAAACACCCCGTAAGGTTCTAATCTTTTTTGAAGGTTGTATGAGTCAAACTAAACCCGTAGCTCTATTACCTGCAAGTATTTTTGTGTTCATTTTTTATTTTACAATGGATCCGAAAGGTAGTATTAGTGCTAGAAATGGGCGAATTTCAGAAAATCAAAGACAGATGTTTCAATATACAGGATGTTTAAAAAATATGCGGCAATCTTAAAGGGACTGATTGCCCAGGTCATTTTATACAATAAAGTTCCTATAAACATAGGTCCGCAAACGCTTCGGTACCGATCTACAGCGTGTTGAAGTTTAATTTACAAAAACAGTCAAAATTAGATTTTTCCAAAACGGCTTGAGATATCATAATGAAATTTTACGCGTGTCAATAGCTCTGGGAGACGCATACTTTACAATACAACACGATGTTTCAGTCGTACCATTGGCGCGCGTATTAGCACGTCACAGGCTATTTTTCAAGAAAAAAGTAGGATTCCGCTGATTTCTCTAAAATTAAAAAGATTTTTTAATTCTTTGTTCAATTGTGAAGAAAAAAGCTCTCTTGACTTTTTATCGTACGACGTACCGTTTTTGAGTAAAAAAAACATTTTAGTGCATGTTCGTTTATCATGCGTACAAAAATATTTTTAAACATTCCTGTATTATTCTCTGACATATCACTGACATATTGAATGAGTCTCGTGATTAATAATTTTGTATGTGTCGAACTTGTTGAAGTTCCTTATCATGAATCGCCATACGAATGCCGAGAGGACCGACATGCACTACATTTATGGACTTGCTGATGGGAATGCATTAGAACGGCGGTTGTATACTGAAAGATTTCCGGGCCGTATTGCTCCTGATAGAAAAACTTTCGAATGTATTCATCGGCTTCTTTATGAAACAGGCATATTAAGACGAAATGGAGGAGCAGGAAGGCCAATACGCGCGCCAATGGTACGACTGAAACATCGTGTTGTATTGCAAAGTATGCGTCTCCTACAGCTAATTGACACGCGTACAATTTCATTATGATATCTCAAGCCGTTTTGGAAAAATCTAATTTTGACTGTTTTTTTTAATTAAACTTCAACACGCTGTAGATCGGTAACGAACCGTTTGCGGACTTATGTTTATAGGAACTTTATTTTATAAAATGACCTGGTAAATCACCCCCTTTAATATTGCCGCATCTTTTTTAAACACCCTGTATAAAGCAGAATCGACAACTAATAAAAAGTAAATTTTCTGCTACATTTACATACAAAAATGCACAACAATAAATATTGAAACAGAATTAAATGCAATTCCTGAGGCGAAAAAGGATTGGAAGAAATGGAGAAAGGTAAAGAAATTAATTGATGTTTTTGCTTTTTGTATTGTTAAATTTACTGTTTAGACTTGGCAAGATTTCCATTCTAAAACAAAAATAAAGAGTTCAAAAATAAAGAAACACAGAATGGTTACAGGAGGAGGCCCACAAATAAAGGATGTATTGACAAATACGGAGGAGGAGTTGTTAAGTATAATCTCTTCTGTTGAAGTAAATGGTGATGATGATGTTTTAGAATCTACTGCTGAATTTCAAAATGTAAGTTATATATTACCGAGTCTCTGAAATTTTAATAGCAAGTAATTCTAGGATTTTCACGATTTAAATAATACAGAAATAATTTTTGTTGATTCGACCAAAGAACAAACCTGTTTTAAAACCTTGGCTATATCAGAAAATAAGGGGGGAGTGACCGAAGTTCTCCAGATAACAGGTACTTTCTATACTTAAGTTAGTTCACTTGGTGGAGTGTATAAAGCCATTTGTTTTTATAGCAGGACGACCTATTGAGAATAAAGTAGTAAACCAAGAAACTGTTAATGTTCATTCAGTGAAGACCAACAATTCGACAACTAAAAAAGAAGGTAACATGAAACTACATATGATGAATATGACTAACTTCTTTGATTTTGGGAAAACGAATTGTTGCATCACAAAGACTAAGCAGCAGCTTAACAGCAGCACATGAGCTCAACGACCAAATAAAACAAAAAATACTAATAAAACAAAACTATTAAAAAGAAAAACTTGCCATTTTAAAATCTCAAACTGAAGCTTTCCACCGCATTGCATCTGCTTTGGAAACATCAAAAAGTGTAAAAATAGTTTCATGTAAATAAAATACAATCTAGTTTGTAAGTATGTACTAATAAATTTTACTTAGAACTATGATAAAGTTTTAATTATTTGTGAAATAATTAGCTATAATACGTTGCCGCATATTACGAGCTTCTTGTAATAAAGGGCTTATTCTCCCCATATTTTCTTCAATTTCTAGATTTTCATTATTGATATTAAATCCGAAGTCAACTTCTTCATCAGATTCCATTTCTGGTTCTGGCACGTTGTTATCTATACACATGTTATGCAATATAACACATGCATTTATAACTTTTGAAGCCCTATTAGAGTTGTAATGGAGAACACGGTGCTTCAATAAACATCCAAATCTCATTTTTAACACTCCATTACACCTCTCAATAATATTTCTTGTTGTTCGGTGGCACCTATTGTATGCCTCTTCGGGACTACCAGGAAGAGGATATTGTTCGAGTGGTGTCAAACACCATGGTCGTAGAGCACACCCTGAGTCACCTAATTAAATGTATTTATTAAAAAGATACAAAACAAATTAAAATTTAAATTTACCCAAAAGATAGAAGTCATTATGACAATTTGCATGTAAATTCTGCATCACATCTACAACATTATAATTGTTCCATATAAAAGAGTCATGGCAACTTCCTGGATACCGTGCATTAACATTTAAAATGTTTAACTTCCAGTCACATATCTGAAAAACCATTTGAGTTTTGTATACAGTTGCTACACATAAGTACCTATTAGTAAAATATCAAAGGTTTATGTAATACTTACAAGCTGAACATTTATAGAATATCCTTTTTGGTTAACGTAAATATGCTTGGATATACTGCATCATCACTTGGTGGAGTTATAGCCACATGTGTGCAATCCAGGCATCCAATGACACCAGGAAAGGCAAACTGCTGATAAAATCTGTAAATAAGTACAAGACATCTATAAGACTGTGAAGCAAATTTCGGTACTGTTTGGTAAAGCGCAAGAATAAATCATGACATTTTATACATAAAGACAAATCAAGAAACTTTTAATTGTTCAACTTATGTGTAATGGATTATTATGGATATTTAAAAGTAGATTTCTTACCCATTCCGTAATACATTAATTTCGTTTAAGTTCCCAGGAAATCGGACATACTCATTAAAAATTTGAGGTTGATTCAAAATATCTACAACTTCATGTAAAGATCTTGAAACAGATGCCTGACTTTTTGCCAAAAAGAGATCACTACCAATATTCATTTGATAGCTACCGGTAGCCAAAAAAACATAGTGTAATTAACACCTGTAACAGTGAGAGGTTAATAATATACATAAGTATCAAAAATTAAACATGTTTTCACCTTAGTTTGAATGCTAAGCGCAGAGATTTGGGATGGTGCTGGTAGGTGTTGCGAGACAATATTTATTAATGTATTTGTCTATTCTTTGTTTAATCGAAACAACCGAATAAATTGAATATCAGATAATTGAAATGCATCAATTGATCGATAATATCTTCTTCGTCTTTCAGCCAACTGCTCTGCTTCCTCTATTATAGGGATTAGTTGAAAATATGCGATTTCGTCCATTGCATTAAACGTGAGGTACGATAAGTAGGTTTTAATTTGTTACTTATCAAACAAAAAAGGTAACTACACTACAATATACACAACGTATAGATAACACTAAAATATCCTTATAATTATTAAAAATTGAAATAACACTAACAATAAAAAGTTCCAAAAATTCTAAAGTATCATTCCGATTTTATTTAACGTAAGGTATAGACAAAAGTAAGGTTATAATTCAGAGGACGGAGTATTAATCTTTTTACAGTAACGCAAACGTTTGGTCAACCAGTGATTTACCATTCGTAAACAGTATCCAACGAAAAGTAATCGACTTTTAACGCATACTAAACTCGAGAATACAATCTCGATTTCGGATTCGTTATCGCATACGTTTAGAAATGAACGGTTTCGAGAATAGATGTCCAGGTGACCAAGAAATTGAAACGTTTTTTCTACTTTTGTTATAAGTTTTTCTCTTAATATAAATACCTGGCTGTCCACGAAAATAAACTGCACATTCCTATCCATCAGTCAGGGAATGTTCTGTCCAGAAATTCACGGACAACCAATATACTGAAAAAACATGTTTTGGCTTGTTTGTAATACCAGGTTTTCTAAAAGAACTGACAATTCGTTGGTAAAAAAATTGAGGTAAATTTCACCTGTCAGTTTGTCATTAAATGTAAACGGTCCAACGATCATTCCTCCCAATACACCGCACCAAACGTTTACGCTGCACCTCTTTCATCCAATGAGGTTTGGTTTGTGACCAGTAATGCATGTTTTGCAAATTAACATGCCCATCGCTGTTAAAAGTAACCTCATCCATCCATAGTATATTTGATAATAGCCTAGTATTTTGAGCTATCATGTTTAGCAACCAATCGAGATAATCAAGCCTTATATCAAAATCGAGGGAGGTTAATTCCTGATGGAGAACTGCATGGTATGGGTGTAGACTAAATTTTAAACAAAACTTTTTTTATTAAACGATATTAATAAGGTAAGGTATATATTTCAGGGCATTATGTACCTACCAATGGTCGTTCAGCATTGGTTTGACGGTAGTTTGGATAATGCTAAGTCGTTGTAAATATTTCTAGTATTTCCATGAGGATTAAATTCTGTATAAGCTAGTAGGTTTGATATTTTCTTCAGTTCGGCCTCTTATCACGTATAAGAAAAACGGGACGATGAATACTTCCGGTATTTCTTAAACACCGCGCCAATCGCTCAAAAAGTCTTTTCTCGTAACGGTGCCTTTCTGGATACCGCGCAGCATAAACTCTTGCACCAATAATTGAATTCTTCACGCATTCAAAATATACAGCAAGCATATCAAATGCTATTTCATTTATTAACGGCATTTAGAAATTAACGGTTCTTTAAACAAACACGAAAAACTTTAATGAAGCTAAAATTATTTTGACGCAAAGCAATATTTAAAGTGGCTATTGCTTTGTGTTATTTTTGGCATTGCAAGACCTACTTGTTTTCATTAGACTATCTACACGTGAGAGATTGCAGCTCTGTATTGAACAGTACGGGCGACAATTTGAACATTTGGGGCGTCATTAGTTATTCAGTATTAGGGTTGTTGCACACCATTCTTCTATAACATCGGTCCTTTTTAGGGCCACAGATATTATAAAAAGGAAATTCGTAATGCAACATAATAATTTAAAAAATAGATTTTATTATACGCTCTAAATTAAATTAAAGATAAGCTAAATTTTATTCCTATATTTTTAATCAGATCTAACAAAAGAAGATATCGACTTGCGGTCTTCACCAATTTCTATATTTTTTCACGCTCTTTTTCGCGTGTTAAAAAATACATTTAAAATATTTGAGAAAATTTCAAAAAATTACAGCTTTGTCACAAAACGCCATCTACCGACTATAACAAAATTTAATCCGACAATATTAATACTTTATTAGAAGCACCCAAGAAGTCTCTCTCAAACGAGACTTAGTTTATTAAAATGGGTCGAATTAAAAAGAAGTGAAAATTTACCTCTCTCCCTTCCTTCGTTTAAGAAAATAGAGGACAATTCTAAAAAAAGAAAATGTTTCTAAGCTCATGTATAATAAAACTACATATTTTGGACATATATTGATAATGCCGATTTAAGAGAAAAATCTGATTTTCTAATTTGGTCTTTGTACGCCCCCTAACAACCATCGCAGGAACTTGAAATTAATTTCCAGCAATTTCTCTCTGTCACTTTTACTATCAATATGTTTTCCCGAAACTTTACGATGCGTAGTTTCTCATATATAGCCGTCCTCCTTTATTAATGGACCAGCCGGTATACTACAGTACTTTGTACTTATTTAAAGTGACTGCAATTTAGTCACCGAAAACCACCTAACAGATTTAGCAATACATGTAAAACAGTAATATAAACTGGCAGCTTCCACAGAGTACGTAACTAATGATTTACAATTAATAAATGTAATGGACCACGAACTTTTCTTATGCAAAGTGGCATTGGCATATGGTGAAAATCTCAACATTTTTGGTATATTGTACTTTTGTCCATCCTGATCAAAAGTGTCTATGGGCACAAACTTCAATAATGGATAGTCTCTCTTCTACAGGGCGTTGAAATTGAAAAAAATCATATATATTTAGAACGGCATTATCAGTGTATTCTTAATCTTTAATTTTTACTTTGTTACCAGTTATGTATATGGTTACCAATACTTCAGATATGTTATCGACCATGAATATTACCAACAGTGCAGGACAGTACAGGATGAGTCAAAAGTAAACCGTGTTCTATTTTCATATTACCTGCAGTTACAATTTTAACATAAAGTAGTAATATTTTTGTATGCTACATTGAACAACTATCGGTAAAGAACAATCGTTCATAACCTGTACCTTGTGTACAGGGCGAATCAAGAGTAATATGTGCGTTACCACTATTAGGGAGACAACCTGTATATTTTATTAATTGTCAAATGTATTCGTTCACTACCTAGCGTAAAAAATATTTCGCATATCCAAAGCATGTTCAAAAGGTATGACAGAAATGGTCTAAAATTAAATTGTTTTAAAAACGCCCTGTATTTAATAGATCCTCCAAATATTACGGTACTTTAATGACCAGTTTCAGAGATATAGAGCGTTAAACCGCCCAATGTACATGTTAAAAATATACATATATATAAATTCTGTATAAAACCCACTTTTCACCATTTCGATAAATTACAAGGGAACGCAGTTACGAGGGGTGCTTAAAATGTGCAAATTTTGAATTTCGCCCTGTATCTCAAATACTAAGAGGACTATGACAATTCTGTTTGTGGCATCTTTCGTTTCACGAAAAAGTAGAACAGGGTCGCGAAAACAGCATCTTTCTATCGCTCGCAAACGAGATACCCTACAATTTCATTCAAAATGGGGCACAGTGTACATATAAAAATTTTAGTTTATAAAAAAAATAAGTGCGTTTTTGTGAAATGTAAACACGTTTAAATAAAGAAATCGTCTGTCATTATGACAACAAATTTCCACTATAATTCGCTGTTGGTTACCTACCGTAGAGAGAAGAATTCCCGATAAAATACATGCGTTGCCATGAAGACTTGTCAAAAAAACCCATTTGATTAAATAATTAATAATATTGGTGTGAAATTTTCAATAGAATTTTTGGTGTTGTTTGTGATAGTGAAAATTCGAGTCCTTCTTGTCTTCGAGTCAGGAAGTATTAAAAGAAATTCTTTGCCCTCAATTTAATAATTCGTAACGCCTACAAGCAACCACAATTTAAATTGTTAGTACAACCCTTAATACATTGTGTCCCTAACGAAAATTTGTACCCCTTTAAAACTCGGCAACATAAACGTTTTGATAAAAATCCAAAGAACATGTCGATTTTTATATCAAAGGAGACCAATGTTTATGCAAAAATTATTTTTTCAACTTTAGCCCTGTGCGTGGTGCGGGGGGGGGGGAGGAGGTAACAGCTCCCTTCCAATTTCAAATAGGACGAAGAGTCAAATGTCCCGTAAGTTGGAAGGGCTTTTCAGTACTTACACAACAGAATTTAATAAAAGGTTAATAAAACGTTTAAACTATCAAATGCATTGCTCAAAATGACCACCAATTTCCATACAATAATAAAATCTGAATACAAATCCAGGTCTTACATTCCTTAATACCTCAAGTGTGATTCGCCCGCATTCGACGATAATTCTTTGTCACAGTTATTGCATATTTACGGATTGAGTGGCCTAGACGGTTGACTTCAAGTCACCCCAGAGGAATCTAGGGGTTAAAATCTTGGAATCTATCCGGCCATTCTATCGCACCTCTGCGACCAATCCACATTCCGGGAAACTCTGGGGGTGCCGATTTGGATGAAAAGGTATCTGATCTTCTGAAAGGTAATCGGTCAATGGTCGATCAATATTAGCTAATAAATACAAATAAGTTGTCCCATTCAAATTGCCATTATTAAAAATTGGTCAAACAATGTGGTCTCCAAAAATTCCGGCCCATACGTGCAGTTTTTGAGGGATTTATATGTGAGCGTCCTAAACCAATTTACATTGGTATCACTCCAATAACAATATTTATGAGTGTTTATTCCGTCTTTCAACATAACGGTGCTCAGTTCTTCTCTAAAAACTTAAAATTCTATGAACACTAGAACGTGAAACACCAGAAGCGTAAGATACTGTTATGATGGACTAAGTAGGATCCATTTGCGCATGACCTAAAACTACAATTTCAATAACTTCATTGGGAACTGGACCATTTACTTCACGTTTGATGTTATTGATAGAACCCGTAGTTTGAAACTAATTAAGTGTTGTACATATTAGTAGGTATGGATGATTTTGATTAAATTCTTTTTATGCGGAATAAACCATTTTGATTTAGTAGACAAGCACGATTTTCTACTGTGGCGAATAAGATTCTTTTCACATGTTCTAATGTTCTGTTGTTCTCACTTTGTATTATTTTTTTACTTCATTTTTTAACTTTGGAAATTTAAGACGCAATTTCTCAGCAACAATATAGATCAAATTACGAAATAGAAGCACGGTTGTGTAAGCCCTTCGAATTTAGGGATCATTTGAGTCCTATTTAAAATTTTGGAGGGAGCCGCTACGCTCGCATAAGATTAAAGTTGCAGAAATGATTTCTGCTACAAAATGGCCCCTCTTGATACAAAAATGGACGTGTTTTTGGATTTTATTTGCAATTTTACCGTGTAGAGAAATCTTTATTAAACTACACAATTTATAATAATGAACATGTAAAAGTTACCTTGTTTATTTCGTCAGGGGCTTCATACAAAAATCTGCATATTTCGCTCTGTAAAAAGTTCTTTGAGCTCTTGGGCTTGTATCCAATCCCATGTTTTTTTTTAAATGCAGTCAATATCATTCTTTGTAGACAATGTGCTTTTTAGTATCGAGTGAATCGACCAGAGTGATGACGATTTGTCTCTTGGCTTTCTCAGAAAAATGGGTAACAAGTACGCTTTCCGAATATTTACAAATTATCTTCGCATTATACCTTGTCATGAAGAGGTTATACTGCTTCTCCTCTAATGTATTTGATTTGTTTGACAACAAATTCAAAGTTACCGCTTTTGCTGCTCTTCATTCGGGAGGTGTACCTACTCGTGATATCACTGTCACTATTTCCATAATTTTCATTAGTATAACTATGTTAAACGCGTAAATTACGAAAATATACATTTTTCGATCTGTCAGTTTAAATATGTATCAACTACGAGCGTTTTTTAGATTTTATCGTTTTAGAGTGATAAAGTGGCGCCCATTATAATAAACGTCAATTTTTAGTTGTCAATGACAAGCGAAAAAGCCTTATTTATTAAGTGAATGCAGGAAATAGTAATTATTTATAATTACTGTTAATAACAATGTAGACTATTGGTGCAACAGTTTGTATCTCCGGTAGGGTATCTACAACAGGATGGTAAAAAGTATAACTAGACATGGTGTTAGTTGTTACCTACGGTATTACATAATGCAAGGTTTAATGAAAGGACCAAAAGAACATTGATTTAACCCTTTTTGGAAGTACCTAACGAAAGCATTACGTTTAGAGTTACGCATATTTTTCGAACCAATTTTAGATTTTTTAAATAAATAATTGGAAGGAATGAAAAAAAATAAAAAAATGATTTTTGGGTGATGGAAAGAAGTCATGTAGTACAAACGAACCAAATTCATTTATTGTCCTGTATGAATGACGTGGTTTCTGACGCAGCTAATTTCGTGCACATTAAAGAAGTTGTATTTTAAAAACGTGGATAACTGAAGACATTCATGTAGAAACATTTGCTTTGTTTTTAATTCATTGAACCTATTTAAGAATAACATGACTGCATGTTTTCACATAGTACAGTATTTTCAAATTACAGGTCAACCAATACCGTATCGCTGGACTTATTTCTGTGTAATGGTTGCTCTCCTAATGTCCAATTTCATCGGAGAATCTATAAAAAAAATTAAAAAGAAGTGCAAACACATTAGATTTTTAATATTTTAATTAGAGCCGGAGCTATACGCCACATTTAATTTTTATTTAGCGATACTTTGCTCTTACCACTTTTTTCCCTACCGCCCAACTTTGGGGAAATGCCATAATTACCTTTTTCCAAGATGTATTGTGATGTACCACAACTGGTGCAGATTTATATATTTTAATTTATAAATTAGAAGGCGGGTTTAATGGAAAACATTTAGTAAATATGGGCGACTGTTGTATATTTGGTAGTAAAAATGGGGTGTGCTTGGAGAGATATTTTTTGAAAATTATTGACGGAGTTGTTGATTTTTAGGATTAGAATTTATGTTTTGATTATAAAATAAAATGGACAGGTAATGTTATATAATTATTAGAACTGTATTTTCTTTGCGAAAATGTTTATGAGGTTATTATCTAAATGAAACGGTAAATTAATTACAATTATTATTAATTGATTTGAAGACAAAACGTTCTCTTACAAATTGAAGTAAATAATAATTGAAATTTATATAAGAATTGTACGTGCGATCATCATTGTTTGACCGTGCCGCTCCTAGAACAGTACTACTGTTCCGCATCCTTAAAATGAAAACTGTGCTATGTCCAGAGGCGTTAACGCAGTTATTAAAATAAATACAACCATAAATGACAAAAACTTTGGTGAATGACGAATTGTGTATTATGTAGACGTACAAAAACTTCAATAATTGTAATTTAGTCTTTCTTAAGACTAAAGGGAAATTGTTATAAGGTATGTAAAAATTTGGTTAAAAATTATCATTTATTATTTTTAATTGATATTACAGATTTTCTGGATTTCCAAGGCGTATTTCTGGTGTATTAAACCAATACATTACTCGTCAAATTCAAGATTTGTATGTGCTTTTATATACTAAAAGTAATGTTTAAAACAAATTTTGCTTTTTAACCTCAATTTGTTACGAGAATAATGTACAGTTTAGAGAGTAAAACTGTTTAGATGAGCGTTTAATGATCTTTTGTTTATATTGACATGAGTGGTTTAAAATAGGCAATAATGTATGAATTTTGTTGTCAGGTTGAAAATGAATAATCGAAAGTAATTCATAGCCAAAGGCGGCAAATTATCTACAATGTGTACCAATTTATGAAAAAAAAAAAAAGCTGAAGAAACTGTTCTAGACAAGCTACTAGTTGAAAATGGTCATGCTGTCCTTCGTCTCCCTTTGTACCACTCTGAATTAAATCCCATTGAAAAATAGGATAGCAGTGAGGAATGTGACATTTCAAATGGAAGGTGTTAAGCAATTGGCAATGAAGAATTGAAAAAAAATTACAGCTGAGAACTTGAAGAAAGTGTGTGAATATGTGGAGCGAATATTTAAAAAAAAGGAGTGATATTGGATGATGTTACCTTTACAATGACATTAAAACATTTAAATGAATTTGTCATTAATCAGAAATCAATGTATGATATATTTGTTAAATAATATTAGTGAAAACATATTACATGTATGACTGGTTAGTTTATTATAAATGTAAACATTCAACATATTCAGTAGACACCATTTTTGCTGACCACCTTTGAATGTACACTGGTGAACATCACAAATACATTATAATGGAAAATAAGAACTTATTTAACTAGATATCACTTTTGCATTGCATTCTAATTTTTGAACAAACACTTATTTCAGATTATATACCACTGATTTAGTCCTCATATGGAACTAGTCACCATGTCTACTCTATGATGTATCTATTGTTTTTTAAGATAACTCAAATCTGTATATATTGATCTAAAGCACAGCAAACAATGAATTAATAATGCATTGTTTTTTTAGATCTCAAACGTGCGTGTAAATGAGATCAATTCAGCTAAAGTATAGTAAATAATGAGTAAAGATTTTCAATTAGTGCACATATTATTTACACTACCATGCTCATGAAAACAACTAACAATTCTTCGAATGTGTCGGCATAAAACATCATCATCTAATTTGATGTTCTGAAAGTGATGATATTCTTCAACACATAATCGTACTGAATACTTCCAGTTTCCATCTACATCTTTTTCGCCGTTTCGGAAATAAGCTTCCAAAATAAACTTTTCTTGTTCCACAGTAAAAGGCATTATAACCTAAAAAAATTTATTTACGAAAAAGGCATAAAATACAAGAATAAATTTACCTTAAAAGTCCTGGTTAATGAGTTTTGAAAAAAACTATTTCATTGTAATACAAATGTAGATAAGGGAATAATTGAAAAAGGAAAAATCTATGTACGTTTATGTAATGTCAATCGAAGATGAAATAAATATTTGTGCCTAATTTCACTAGTAACTTGGAATAAACTTTTGATAAAAATTCTGTAAAAAGCAGTTTTTTTTCGGTCATTCATTGTTGATATCCCGGTATTACAATACCATGGTAAGAGTGGTTATTTCATCTAATATACAAGGGTTGCTATTTATGTATTGAGAATAGAAAGAATAAACAAATGAATTTGAAGAAAAATATTTTTATTGGTTTTCAAACTAATCGCCTTTAAGATCTATACACTTTTGCATGCGATCGAAACAACCTTCAAAGCACTTTGTCCAGTCAGAAGATGGTAGCTCTAAAACATGCGTTTTGAAGGCCTCAACTGCTTCTTCGGGCGATGAAAATCGTTGTCCACGCAGTTTATCTTTAATTAGTGGGAACAAGAAGAAGTCATTGGGTGCCAAGTCGGGACTGTAAGGCGGATGACCCATCAATTCGGTCTTTTGTGTGTCCAAGTACTCGTTTGTTGCATGTGAGAGCCACAGTTACCACAGGACCGGTTTTCGTGAAGAAAAACGCCACCGTTTGCTTCTTAACGCTCCGAGAACGAACAACTTTTGTTGGCTTTACTTCACATTGAAACACCCAAACTGTGGACTGGCCTTTTCTTTCTGGCTCATACGCATAAATCCACGACTCGTCACCTGTGACGATGTTGTATACCGCTTTGGACGCACCACAGTTCTATTTTGAAATCATTTTACGGCACCAATCGACACGAGCATTTTTTTGAGCATCTGTCAACAAATGTGAAATCCAACGTGCACGCAGCTTCCGAACACACAAATGTTCGTGCAAAATCTTATGTATGCTGGTCATACTAATGCTTAAACATCTCTCGATTTCGTGAAATGTCACATGACGATCTTCTTCAATTAGTTTTCGCACAGCATCGATTTTTTCCGGCACAACGACTGACTTTGGACGACCTTCTTTAACTTCATCCGTGAGCGAACTACGTCCACGTTTGAATTCAGTGTACCAGCGATATACAGTGGCTGTGGATGGCGCTTCATCGCCAAAAGTTAAATTCAGTTGATTGATGCATTGTTCTTGAGTTAGACCACGTCGAAAGTCATAATAAATCATAGCTCGAAAATTTTCACGAGTTAATTCCATATTTTGGCTGAGATGAAATTTTCAACTTACTGTAAACAACACAAATAGTGCTCGCACGACAAAACGTTCTGAGTACGTATAACCTCAAAAATGTCAAACTTTAACATGACAGTGACAAATTTCACCTGACAATACCGTTGCCAATTCTCAATACATAAATAGTATCCCGCGTAAATTAATATCAATGATAATTTGAAAGTTATTACATCACAACCTTATTATTTAATGTAGAGAGATCTTGTGATTTCATTTTTTATGTATTTTATTTTGACATTTCATACCTATAATGTAGCATGTTTTAAGATGGGTGTAACACAAAAGTATGTTTATCGGTGGAATACCGTGTGCGTGCCTGGTATGAAATATGTTACCTTTTGGTTCATTAATTGTAAATGTAGACTTTTATCATATTGTGATGTTTTGCATATACTACAGGTAGCTAACTGTGTAACAGAGCGATCGTCATTTATGAGGTACAGGCCTGTACTAAATATTACAATATTACCACATTGATTTATTAACGTGAGAGTAGGGTTCAAACAATTTAGACTTTTAATAACCATAGAAGTACGGATTGATTTATGTATTTATAATTAATACTTGTATTTTATTTATTGTTATTCTTGTTGTAGTATGCGGTAAGGTTTTTCTTTGGTAGTTCTTTTCCTTATCCGCAATATATTACACTTGCTTATAAATTTATATACTGTGTTTTATTGTGTTACCTTTATTTTATACTCCCCTAGATACCCGCAACACATATCCCGTAACAACTCTTTTCCATAACGTGGGTGATCCTACCTCCTTTCTCTTTAAAAATTAGACAATCATTTGATTTATGTAAGTTCGCGTATTAATTTTGTTTTTGCATTTGAGTTGCGCATTCGTTAGACTGCCCCAGACATATTACAGTATATACATGCACACATATATATATATATATATATATATATATATATATATATATATATATATATACCGGGTGGTCGTAAAGTAAGGAATAAATTCAATATCTCGTAAAGCACAATTTTATTCAAAAATCGCTCGGACCCGTCGATTTTATATTTTTCAGGTATATTTTGCGAAAAAAAATTTTATACAGGGTGTCTCAAAAGATTTGCTAAAATTTTTTTTTCAAATTGCAACCCAATTTTTTTATTGCATTTTTGGATTGCCCTTATAATTCTAAACATTTGTCATGCAGCATGTGCTATACCTAAGTCCAAGCGTTTTGGAGTTATTCGCATTCAAAATTTAAAAATTGAAAAAAGGTCATGAAGAAAACGAGATAGAACATCCGGATTTGCCACACCATAACATCTGGTTCCAACAAGATGGGGCTTCGCCCATTTTGCTGTGGTAGTTCGAACTTATTTGCACGACACTTTCCCAAACAGGTGGATTGGAAGGAGCGGTGTTATTGAGTGGCCACCAAGATCACCCGATCTAACACCACTAGACTTTTTTTTATGGGGATACCTTAAAGGCAAGGTATTTAAAAGCCAACCGGCAAATCTAGATGATTTAAAACAACGCATCCGTCAAGAAATACGTCGAATAACGCCCGAAATGGTTCGAAATGTGCAGCAGGAATTTGTAGATCGATTAGGCTATTGTCAGTTGACTAACGGAGGACATTTCGAACATTTGCTGAAATAAAATTATTTTTAAGTTTACGAATCTTTGTTTTCGATATAATAAAACGTTATAAAAATTATTTTATTTTTCGTTTTATTCATGACCTTTTTTCAATTTTAAATTTTGAATGCGAATAACTCCAAAACGCTTGGACTTAGGTATAGCACATGTTGCATGACAAATGTTTAGAATTGTAAGGGCAATCCAAAAATGCAATAAAAAAATTGGGTTGCAATTTGAAAAAAATTTTTTAGCAAATCTTTTTGAGACACCCTGTATAAAAATTTTTTTCGCAAAATATGCCCGAAAAATATAAAATCGACGGGTCCGAGCGATTTTTGAAAAAAATTGTGCTTTACGAGATATTGAATTTATTCCTTACTTTACGACCACCCGGTATATATACAGGTATGGAAAAACATTATTGCGAGTCTGACTTACAATAAGCTAGAAAGAAACCCAATAAGCATTATGAGTGTGAGAGAGACATAACTTTACCGATGTTGCCACTTGTACATATTTGCATATAGGCACAAAATATCAACTACTTAAGTCTCCTTGAATCTAGCTTCAACATTTCTAACGAAACCAAAGCAATTAAGATGAACATTTACATTGATAGTATAACTTAAGTTTAAGGTTTAACTTTAGCATTATAATTCTTACTGAAAAACCAACTATTTTTAAAAATGAACAGAAAACACTTTTTGCAAAACTCTACTTTATAAGATTTTCGAAAAGACCTCCTCCTTGCGCAAGGCAGCAAACCAATCTGTGATAAAATTGAGTTCGGGTGTTTTCTAACATTTCTTGGGTGATGCTGTTTAAAGAGTCTATAATTTTGACACGAAGTTCGTCCCAATTGTTAGCACGTTGATGTCTGTGCCTATAAATTTGCAGGGATACGTATCCCCAAACAAAAAAGTCGTTCGGCGCGATATCAGGTGAGCAAGGAGGATATTTAATAGTACCTTTTCCACTAATAATACGGTTAGGGAACATAGTTTCCAAAAACTGTTGAACTCTTATTGCAGTATGATCAGGACAGCCATCTTCTTGATACCAAATCAAAATTTATATTGAGGCGTTGAACAGCTGGAACTATCTGGTTTCTCAACAGTTTTAAATATTTGTCCGCATTCAAGTTTCCGTTGATAAAAAATGGACCAATTGTGGAATTGCCTAAAATTCCTGCCCACACAACTTTTTGGGGCTATTGTGTCCGGTAAGGAATACTAATGTGTTTGTTTTCCCGAGAGTAACCAACAGCGATAGACGGATTGTTATGGCCATGTAAGTTAAAACAACACTCGTCGGTAAATAAAATATTTTCAATAAATCTTTTGTTTTCATTAGCCCGATTCATCATATCTTCACAAAATTCCATACGCTTTTGACGATCTTCTGGAAAAATTTCATGTGTAGTTTGCAACTTAGAGCAACGGTATTTATTCGTTTTCAAGATATTGCGAACTGTTCTGGGTTCAATATTCATTTTTTCGGCAATTTTTGTACTATTGCACGGGAAATTAGTTTCTGCTAAACTACACACTGCAATTTCTTGGACTTCGTGCTCTTCGTTTAAGTTACGACCAAGATGCTCACCATCATTACCATCAATGCTACTGCATTTTCTTCAAATTTTCAAACAGTACGCATAATCGTACTTTCTGATGGAAGTGGCCTGTTTTCAAAGGAAAAAGCAAACCTGCCCATTATTTCTTGTGAAGTGCTTCCTGAATAATACCACTTAATAATCTGTCTTTCTTTTCAGTGGAATACATGAGTATTGTGTCGGACTTGCAAAAACACTGATTTTCAATTCTCGTTGACAATAGCAATTAAATGTGTCATTGATACTAGCCTACTCAAAAGACGCGTGTATGGCATCAGCGTTTTTAGTTTGTTGTGTATTTTATCTCACTTAGCACGTGAACTGATGGTACTGTTTTTGCTTTACTTATTATAAGTCAGACCCGCGATAATATTTTTCCATACTTGTGTGTATACACATATAATATATATATATATATATATATATATATATATATATATATATATATATATATATATATATATATATATATATATAAGTTAGAATGTAAGCTATTAGCTTTTAGTAACTAGTTGAAATTAGACTGGGAGGGTTTTTGCGTTCTTTCAGGTATTTTTATCTGTATTTACGATAGACGATCGGTGTGATGGTTGAAACTGGTGCCCACCGAATTTACAGGGCTTACAAAGAGGAACTTGAAGGATAACATGCTTGGTGGTGGGTGTTCTCGTATTACACATTTTTATGCAGGAACGATTTATTCTTTTATAGGGGATATGCGTCGTTCGGAACTGCCTTAATGCTAGTCAGAAAATGGTGGTGGTGGTGAATGAGACTGAGCGAATCTGTTATCTCGGTACGGCTGTATAAAAATTTAACCCTTCAGGAACGATTAATTAACTGGAATGTTCATATCGGCGAGCAGGATAACTAAACGTTTGATGTAGTCTGATGTTAAAGAATCTTTGATACAGGACGATTTCTTTAATTTGGTTTTATCACAAAGTCCGATATAGGAAGTATTCGGATTCATGACTTCAGAAAAAAAGTAGTTTTAAAAAACGAGCAATTACGTTAAGTGAAATAAAACGTAATATTCGCTTTTGTGTACGTAATTTCTACGAACTGGATGATATCAGATCTTGGTCTAGTTGATCGATTTCCTTCCAGCGACATTCTGCACTTCAGTAAGTTGTCTGGGGCAGCATGCAAGTTTGAATGTTGTAAGGTTGTGTTGACGCACCCTGTATGTAAGATGTTATAATGACGTGAATTACGTGTTTTGAGTACGGGTGTATTGAGTTTGAACGAAAAAAAAATTTTTTTTTGTGTATATGCATAATGTATGTGGGTGGATGATACGCCACTGGCAATTTAGCAGAAATATCATTCAGTATGCAGATACGTGTATTTGAATGTCATAGAGACATTGGTGTTGGAATAAATAGATTCTGATGAATGTAAATGTGAAGAGAAATGTGTCGATGGGACGATAATGTTTTGCTACTGTTGACTACTGAATGAGGAATGGAATGACCTTAGACTGTACTTATTTTTGCAAATGTTGCGGAAGGAGGATGAGCGCATGTGAGATAAACGTTGAAAGTTGTGTAATGGTCCAGAGTGGCTACTGAATGAATGTGATGACGAGAAATGGCTTCTCCATAAAGTAATTGTAACATTTGCAGGTAAGAACAAACATGGCGATGTATTGTAATTACAAGCGTGTTTGTACAGAGGGTAGCATCAGTCGGCACTAAGAAAGTTTTAGTGAATACCATTGGTGAATATAGCAAGGAAGTAAGCCATGTTTAAAGATGGATGGCTTGAAGTATAAATAGGAAAGTCAGAGATTGACGGGGGCTTTTTTGCTTTTACTTTTGGTGGATGTCGGTGAGAGCTCGGTGGAAGACGCGCGCGCGAGGTGAAGTGTGACTTCAGAATGGGTTGAGTTGGAGTTATATTTGTGAATAATATTGAAGGCAGTCATTGTTTAAACAACTGCGTAACCCAAAAGGGGATGAATCGTATAAGACATTCATAAATAAAACAATTAATAAAATTGAGATTGAAGATAAAATCAGTGTTTTTTTATTCTTCAAGAAAAAAAAGTGCGTAAGCAGATTTATAATAAGATAACAGTTGTTACGTTATAGTGTTGAGTGCGGCGCGTGTGCTTGTAATGATCCTTAATTAAAATTATTTATGGGACTACCTTTAAGTGAACGAAATATTTGTAGTAAATTGAGCCAATGTTAAAGTAATTTTATATGACATTAAAAGTTTATTTGTGTAAGGAAGGGCTAAATTGTTCTAAAAGTTGCAAGAAACTTTATAGAGGCAACCAAACGTGTACAGTTTATTACGGTTTATTGGAGTAATAACCTCGTATAGTTGGACTATTCGCGAGTACCGAAAGGAATAAGTGTTTGTGAAATTGTGGAGTACTTGTTATGTGCGTTCAGGCAATCTAAGGATACACATGGACTACAAATAATTGGTTTACGGGAAGAGAGAAGAAAGAAAAGCGAAGGATGAATGGACAGTCTTTAAGTAAGAATTACATTTAAGAATTTTGAAAACTCAGTTGAGCACGATTATCTTTTTGGTTAGTTTATTTGCGTATTGTTGTGTAATTTCTCTTTTTTATTAATTAATTAGTGTTGAAGGAAAAAGGTAATCGATCTCGAGTTATGTTGTATTGGCTGTTTTAGTAGTAAGAATTTTTGCAGAAACGCAAATTTGTATTGACAGTGATGTGGTGGGTTGGTTTCTCAACCACGCTATTGTAGTATATGTAAACATTTGTTTTTTTTTGTGCAGGACAATATATTTATCGTTAACTTTTATTCTGTTGTTTATTTAGCCAGTTATGAGACACATTTGTGACGTTTACTTAATTGGTAACCTAGTTTTCGACAATTTAAATGTTGACTTTGCATATTTTGGTTTTAAGATTAATGAACAACCTGAAAGGTTATATTTGCCAGGTTAATTTTAAAAAGATTTTCATGTTAGTCTTGTTTAACGCAGTACACTAATGACGGATCAGCTGTTGATTTAAAAATTGCATTAAGTATAACTAAGAGGTGGAGTTTTGAGAACTTACATATTTACGAATGTCCCATACGATTCAGAGGTATCATAAAGGAACAATTATTAAGCCGATGACATTGCTTTTCTTTTGATTAGGAATTTTAAAAATTAATTATCGATCATTGAATGAAGAGCTATTTTATTCATTAATAAGTAGAAATTTAACTTTATATGTATACGAGGGATACGTAGAATGGATGTACAGGGTACAAACAGGAAGTTTGTGACGACCCGTGTATTTCAATTTTTTTTTATATAACTGTTGGTTACGTGAATGCAGTTAAATTTGAGTGATAAATTTTGTTTTGGAAATTTTGGTTTACGAGGTGTATTCAAAAAGTTTCTAATAACCTGGGTAGTACTAAATATATTTGAGTTGAATTGTTTGGGACGAGTGGTTGTTTTAGGACCCTCGTGTGAGAGTTTACTGAGTAAGCACAATCCTACTTTCCACAATCAAGTAGGGTTAATTAACACCCAGCTTAAGACAATTATTTTAGCAAAGTTTCGATTGTGGTGGCGCCTGGAGACATATTTTCCCGGACTGAGCTGTTTGAATATCGGTGTAAGGTGTTTGAGCGTATTAATCATTCATTTTACTTCTTATTTCGACCACGCCCATCTCCTTGTTAGCTGGCTTGGCAACCCGCTTACATTAGTAAGCATACACGACGCCTAGTGCGGTTTGGACGTGTAACAATGTAAATATGTAAGTGTCGATTAGCAGACCTGGGCAGCCAGCTCCGCTGCGCTTTCTAGTGGATACTGTAGGGCCGGCAGAATTTAGGTAGGCAGCCTTTCTTTCCGACTATGTAAGTAGACAACGACTCGACTGCAAAAGGCCCTCTCGGTATTTTTTTAAGTATGCTCATGCTTATGGTTAGTACTTATTTATTTCAGCTTATATAGATCTGGTTCGTAGACTGTTCAGGAGTGCTTCTCCTCTTCAGCGCTGTTCATTCTTTTCTTATTGGTGTTGCGCTGTTTGTGTAATTGTATACTTTACAATCATGAGTTTGTTTTTTTTTGGTGTTAAAAAAAAGAAAAAATTTAGATTTTGTTTGAATAAATACGTTAATTGGGTGTAGCGTGTTGCGAGTGATTGATCCAATGGGTTTGACGGTATCTTTAGAGGTCGTCATCGAATAGACTGGGAAATACGGAGGGCATATGGAGTACTATCTGGGGATTCTTCTATCTCCTCGGGAAGGTCGTCAAGGAGTTGTGTTAAGATGCGAGGTTGTTTGAATTTTAGTTTGGTATTTTTACGTGGGTATTGAGGAAATCGGTAGTAGTAGGGAGTGGCAAGGATCTCTCTGGTTGGGGTTGTCGCCGAAAATTCTTTTGTGTGTGAAGTTTCTTTGTAATGTCTGTATTCTGTGTGTTGGGAGGTATGTTTGCGTGTTGTATTGTGAGGTCGTTGGGGTACCTGAAAGATAACCTGTGTGTGCGTCTGAGTATTTGGTGTACACAGGAAGCGGTAGAGGCGAGGTGATTAAGATTTATGTTAGTGTATATGGGTGCTCGTTTTGTAGGTGTGTTGGGGTGGAAACATATGCGTATACCCCGGAGGACGCCCAGTAGGTTTGCTCTTATCCTGTTAGTGTTCTTTGTACATCGAAGAGCTAATGAAGAGTTTTAGTGAATAGGACACTCGTGTTGGAGTAGGAGTCTTTCGTAGTTTATGGTGAAGGAAACATTGCTGTCGGCTAGGTTTTAAAATTTATCCTCGTGGTCGTCAGTATGTCGGAAGATGATTGTTTAGGTTTCGGTGGGATTGACGGAGACTCTCCACCCGTCCGCCAAGTTGGAAAAGTTCCGGGGGGTTTTAGATGAGCCGGGAGGCTGCCCAGAAGGCAGTATCATCCGCAAACTGCGCAGAGGCTACTCCAGGTGGTGGCAACTCCTGAGTCTACCCCGGAAGGCGCCCAGTTTTATTCGGTTTATTATCCTGTTTAGTGCCCTTTGTACATCGGGGAGGCAATTGAGAGTTCTGGTGAAGAAGATTCCTAAGTAGGTGACTTGTTGGAGTGGAAGTCTTTCTTGATTCAGGGTGAGGGAAACATTGTTGTTGGCTAGGTTTGGGACCTTATCTTCGGTGTAGTTTGGATGGCGGAAGAAGATTGTTTGGGTTTTGGTGGATTTACGGAGACTCCACCGGTTCGCCCAGTTGGAGAAGTTCCGGAGAGTTTTGGCTGAGGCCGTTCCGATTAACCGCTCAAAAGGCGGTGTCAACCGTAAACTGCGCAACGACTACTCCGGGTTGTGTAACTTCGGGAAAGTAGGAAGCGAAGATAGTGTAGAGGATCGGGGCTAAGGCAGAACCTTGCGGTACGCGTGCTGTAGGTTGAAACGGATCGGAGGTGTTGCCTACCTTGACTAGAACTGACCGATTAGTCAGATACGAAAATACGAGAAGGGGTCGGGAATGTTGAGGTTGCGGATCTTGTGTAGGAGACCGGCGTGCCAGACCCTGTAAAATGCTTGCTTAATGTCCAGAACCACAGCCAGGCTGCATTGCTTGTGATTGAATGTTCTGGTGGTCTCTGTAAGCAGCTTCAACAAGAGATCGTGACACGTTCGGTTGGGATGGAAGCCGAATTGGTTGTTAGGAAGGAGTTCGTTTAATCCAAGGTGGTCTGATTCACCTGGCTAGAATCTGCTCAAAGCATTTTCCGAGGCAACTCAGGAGGAAAATGGGTCTGTAGGAGGAGGGTGTAGTTAGGTCGGAGTGAGGTTTAGGTGACGATAGAGGCCGATTTCCAGTCGGTCACAAAGGGGATAGGGTTAGGCATTTGTTATAAATGCCGGAGAGTAGTCGGAGGGCTGGGTCGGACAGGTGTCGGAGAATTTTACGATTTAGGCCGTCATGACCTGGGGCTGAATTGCGTTCGTTTTAAAATAAGCGTTAACCTCGTTGTTCAGTTGGGTTTCGGGAAGGTTGAGGGTACGAAATTCTTCAAAGTGACTCTCTAGGAGAGCGTAAAACTAGGTGTCGAATTGGGAATCTTCTGGGGAACGGAAAATGGATTAAAGGTAAACACCGAAGAAGTCGGCCTCTCCTTGGTCGGAGATTAGGTTGCCCTGTGGGTCGGTAAGTGGGATTTAGGGGTTACTTTCCTTCTGGTCAGTCTATCAAACTGTTGCCAGAAGAGTTCCGTTTCTGTAGTCTAACTGGGAGATGGCTTTGGTCCAGGAGTATTCGGCGTGTTTGTTTGCTACTCACCTGATTAAGACGTCACGGCGATTGTATTCGGTTTTGACAGCCGGATCCCTACATCCAAAGAATTGACGATAGATTCGTCTTTTCTATTTGATCCAGTTCACGATGTACCGTAGGAGCGGTTTTCGGGAAATGTAGAAGTTTTTCAATGGGTCTAAGGTATCGATTGCTTCCGTAATTACGGAAGTTAGGTCTCTAATGACTCTTGAGATCTTGGGTCGTTAAAATATTGGGTGTTGAAAGGTTGTTGATGTGTTCGAAGAACACATTCCAGTCCACCATCGAAAAATATTTAGTGGCTGTATGTTGAGGAGGTGCTAGGTGGCTGGACAAAATGAAGTTTTGACCAGTAGTGGTAATGATTTGAAATGATCGTAGTGCCTAAAAAGCACTCACGATCGAAATAGTGTGCTATGGATTCGTAAACAAGGATGTGGTCTATTATTGAGGCACCTAGATGAAATATGTAGGATGTATGTTAGCAATTCGCAAGAGCTGCAACTGTAATAGAACTGATGATAGCCTGATACCGTTGCCATTGCTTCTGGAGTCACCGAATTGGGTGTGACGGGCATTGAAATCACCTAATGTAACGGCATTAGGGAGGCTGGAGGCATAAATTAAGCAGTCGTCGGATAATGTATTGTGGCCGGGCGGGTTGCAGTAGGAAAAGAAAACGATCGGAGTGGGAAAGTGCACTGCCACAGCAACGCATTCGAGAAGCTGTAGGTGCACAGGAAATTGAAAAGGAGTGGACGGAAATCAAGTTTTAATTATGACGGCAGTTCCATGGTGGCTGTTGTTTAGACAGGTGTGATATGTGTTAAAGTTAAGTGTGCATCTGTTTGTGAGCTTTGTTTCTGTGATTGGGAGAATGTGTATATTGTGTTCGTGTACAAGGTTTTTAAGTAGGGAGCGTTTCCGTCGAACGTCACTGGCATTAACTGTCCCTGTTAGGATATACACTTTAGAGGGATTTACGGATTGGTTACTTAGATTACGGAAACCGCAGTTAGCGTTCTGGATACGTAGGCGCCGGTACTCCGTTGAAAGTAGGATCGGGATAGCGAGTATGTGGGATGACTTGGAGAAAGTTTTTGATAGAAAGGGGCTCGGTGTCGGGTATGGCCTTGATGTGTGCGGTGTCTTTCGAGTCGGACTCTTCAGAAGACAGGATGGGTTCGAGGGTTGCCATCTTCGACGGGGACCTGGGAGGTTCCCGCAGCTTCCGGTATCTGAAGGAGTAGATAGGGTGCGATTCCCCGCAGTTGTTACATCTTGGATTAGCGGAGGACTTACAGAAAGAAGATCTGGGGCAACGGATTGAGGGAGGGTTCGCAACTGTAGTGTCGCGCTAACATAACGACCCCACGTACTAGGAAGTGTTCAAGGATGACTGGATGGGGTGATGTGGACCAAAGATGCGTGTTTGTAGCCTTGGAGGTGATGCGAAAGGCCTTGCCCAGATGTGGCAGATCGATCGCACCCAGGATCTCTTCAGCTAGGATATCCTTATCTACGTGACGAATCACGCAGGAAAACGAGGGAGGGCTAGGGGTGGAGTTGGAGGGACGAGAACCGTAGTTGGGACATGGTAACGGTGGGAACCCCGAAGCGTTGTCGCAGACAAAGCTGTGTACCCTGCGGCAAAGGAGAGGAGGTCTTTAGGAAACGTGTGTGGTTATGGTTAAACGTTAAGTTCAACCAGGGAAGGTTAAGGGATTTCATGGAGTTGTAAAGGGATTTCTGTGTAGTGATGGACTTGGGGATATTGCGGATGCAATATCTGGAGGATTGTGGGCGGGTAGGGTTAGTATTGGAGGAAGCGGGTGTAGGAATAACGGCAGATAAAGGTGGCTGAGCGAGTGTGGGTAGCAGGGCGGGTTTGTGTGTGTGCTGGTTTGGTGTTTATGTGTAGGTTTTGTGGGGCGTGTAGATATGTAAGAATTTGATGGAAATTGAGGTGTTTGAGTGAGAACGGGAGCGTGTTCGTGAGGATAGTGGTGTCGAGGCGAGGATGAGTGCGTAAGTTGGTGTAGGTAGACGGACGACGTTGGGGTTTAGGTACACAATCGTGAGTGTTGCACGGTGGCGACCGTGCTTCACCATCACGACTGTTGTTAGTAAATGTAAAATAAAGAAAAATAAAAAACAAAGAGAACTGTATAGCGGAAAGCCGGGTCTCCGCCGAGGTGAAGCCTCACACCACCGAGGAACAAAAGCTTAGAAATCAGAGACCCAATACAAATGGAGGAAAACAGATGTTAAAATAAAACAATAAATTTAAAAATACAAACAAAACATTTATTCGGTAGCGCGTCGTGTGGTTTTATAGAAATTTCCGGTAGGCGGAAACGGTTTCTGGTAGTGGCGTTATTTTAGAGATTGACTGGAGGGGTGACGAAGAAAATGTATTATTTGGAATTCTGAAATTTGGGTAAAATTGATTAATTAAACAATAATTATAAAAAGTGGTAAAGGGTTTCGGCTATTTTCATTCTGAATGGACATTTTCCTCATATTAATATTATTTTTCTTATATTTTTAATATATTTATTATTCATAGAATATGTTCTAAAGATGCATTTAATTTGTTTAAAAGTGCTTCAAAATTGTATACAATTAAATTGGCTTCAGAATATGTGGGTCCATTTTCATCAGTAAACGTTTAAACCCTGGAACTACGAAATTAAATGTAAAGATGAAAAGTGTAAGTGTGTTTATAAATTAAAATATGTTAAACCTACGTAAATGAGACAATTTGAACTAATAGAATTTTTCTTCAAATAGTGCAAATTAAATAACATAACCAGTTACGCCATTCCCTTGCTGGGTAGCAAAACAATCCCTGCCTCTTGCTTATTATTCATCTGCAATCTTTCTCCATGCTCTCCTATCCCTGCATACCTCTCTAGCTTCTGCAAGGTTCATACATTGTCTCTGACACGCTCTTTTATTTTTAAAACTCGTTACCTTCTTTTCTTTTATCGTACACTCTAATGCATTCAGCCAAGTTTTATGCGGCTGACCAGCTCCAGCCTTACCTCTAACTTCACCCACATATTCTGTTTTGTTAACCTTGCGCTGTTAATTTTTTCCATGTTGCGAAACCAACGTAGTATACTACTTTTATAGCTATCAATTATCGTCTTTTCTTCGCCACCACACTCCTTCATTACACACTCACCCTTCATCTTATATCTTCTCGTTTTACGGCAAGCGCTTCCCAGGAATCTCACGCCCACGGCATTTATTTCGCTTTAGCGCTTGTTTTGACATATCCATGTCTCACTTCAATGCAGTACTGACGGGACAAACATGCCATTATAGATTGCGCGTTTTGCAGCTACGCTCATGCTTTCTTTTTTCATTATCGTCCACATACTTCCAATCACATTCCTTCCAGAAATGACCCGTCATTCAAGCAATCTCGCCCACCATTGTAACATCTGCAGTGAACATTCTACCCAACTGTACCTCTACTCTCCTTTTCTCTTTCCCAATTTAACACCACCATTTTGATTTTGTTAACGTATACCTGCTCTCACACACTATATCAAACTTTCTGAGAACCGTTTGTAGCTCATCCGCATTCTCGCATAATAAGACTGTCATCTGCATACACCAAAACTCGTACGTTTACGTCACCAACCATTATACCATTTGTATCGGTACATGCTTGCCTAACACATTTATCCATGTATACATTGAACAACCATGGTGACATCACAAAGCCTTGCCACACTTCTTGCTCAATATGAAAGTCTTCACTCACACCTCCTCTCACCATAACACATGCATGGTTACCGTTATATACTGCCCTTATTCCGTTTATATTAGACATTTACTTACGCCATATTTATTTAATATTTCCCACAGCTTCTCTCTATTTACTCAGCTTCTTTTTACACTTTAACACTTTTCAATCGCCTGCTGGAGAGTAACCATCTTATCAACACATCCTCACCCTGGCATGAACCCACTCCCAAATCTTAGTTTTGGCAGTTTCACGTACTCTATCAATCCGTACTCTTTTCCACACTTAAGACAAGCGTTGAATAATTCACACAATATTAGCACAAGCATTGCATATCCATATTTCATTTCACCAGTGATTTCATCCACGCCTGCTCCGTTACCATTTTTCAACCTCCTCAGTTTCATTCACTATTCCTTCTAGATTCTCCTTATTAAACTCTTCAGTCTTATTTTCCTCACTACTGTACAGCTTTCCGAAATATTCTTGCCAGCATTTCCTCACTTCACAATCGTCGCATACTATTTCGTTGCTCCTATTCATTACTTACTCATTCTGTTTTGGGCCACTCGTTGTATTTTTGACCCATTTCCAGAAGAGTTTTTTGTTTCCCTCAAAATAATTCTGCATTTTCTCTCCTTCCGCAGACATCACTTCCTCTTTACTTATTCTCACTGCCTTCTTCGCTTCTTTGTTTTTTAATCTGAACACCTCATACAACCGCTTTTTCTTGGTCTCATTTTTTTGGCACAATCATTGCCATGTGCGAGTCTTTTTTCTTACATACTGCTTTTTTTTCCGATTCATTCCATCAAGTAGATTTTTGTCTACCTATACTCGCTCTTACACATATCTGCACGGCACAATTTACAACACAGTGTTTCAAGCTTATCCACGCACTTTCAACATTATTGTCTTTACTTGTTCCTTACACACTGCTTCATTCACATAGAACTCTACTCACAGCATTTGCATATTTCATTCTCGCACAATTACCTAACTAGTTTAGCTACCCTAATTCTGGACGTTCGCACTGCTTTCCTTCTACATGCCATCTTTTGCCCTAAATACACTCTCAACACAACCAGAAAGTGGTTCGATCCCCGCATTACTTTTGTATCTCTCACCGGGATTCTAAGTCGTTCATCATACGCTACCAAGTCAATCATACTTTTAGATTCACCTCTTTGCTATGATAGTACATAGTTATGCTTAAACCACGTATTAGATACAAATAGGTTTCTCTCCACACAGGTGTTCACCATTCTTGTTGACTTTTGGTCTCCGAACTCTCCCAGCACGCAGTTCAAAATGTTCTCTCTGTACGCCCACCTATCCATTCATATCCCCCAATGTCACCAGTCTGTTATCAGCAACGGGGCCTGTCTGTTTCAACCTTGATCTCCCCTTGTAGCTAGGTGGATCCAAGACATTGGTATTGTTCCTTTTAGTAATTAAATTAGTAGGCAGACCGGTTACTAGCCTAATCGTGCCCCGGACGATGTAGCATTTCCTACTAACGGTATCGTTCTACTACCGGGCAGTGCTGGCACTCTTATTTAGCCTACTGCCTCGACAAGGAAGGAAGTAAGAAGTATAAATAGAGGCAGAGGCAAGAAAGACATAAATAATAATATAAAGTGTATCCTTAATGTGTGTTTGTGTGTATATCTATATACCTATATATATATATATATATATATATATATATATATATATATATATATATATAATCTGTTATTTGACTGGTTTATAATTGAAATTGTTGGTTTAAAATCAATAAAATAAACTATTACGATTATGATACAAAAACATATTTCGACATCGGCTGATATCTTCGTAGGAGACAAATTAAAATTAAAACGATTAAAATTAAAATTATTAAAATATTCCAAATTCTCATTAATTTTATCATGTGGTGATGTTAAAAGGATATCATTAACATATCTGAAATAAAATGATGCTAAAAAACTTAAATTTTGAAGACAAATGTCCACTATGAACTCTATTATTAATGGGGAACCCATAGGACATCCATAATTTTGTTTAAAAAATGCATTTTGAAATTTAAAAAACGTTGTGTTTAAACAGAAATCAACTCCTTCAATAAATTGTTTTTTTGTTAATTTAGTTAAATTTTAATATCTTTCCATTTTTTATTTATAATTTTGATAGCTACATCTGTGGGAATATTGGTAAACAAAGAAACCACATCAAGTGAAATAACAATGTGGTTGTCTGTAATTTTGTTTTTAATTTTGGTTTTAAAATTAAAGGAATTTGTGAAGGAAAACTTATTTTTGCGTGAGTGCACAAGCACATGTGCACGCTCCCACTCACACCCCCACGCAACCACTCGTATTTATTGGATTTAATGTACAGCATCCTGTAAAAATATTTCGTATAATGCTTAGAATAAGTTAACAAGCGTGCCATTTTTCCTGTATTACACGGTTTTTAAATAAATAGAAAGTAATGAAATCGGCATCAATCTCTAAGCAAAGGTGTACTTTGACGTATACCTACCTAAAAATGAAGGCAATTCTTTAATTAGTGTTTTAATTATAAATTCATAAAAATTGGTCTTGCGCAAAGAGTGGTGAAAAATGGTGTTTTCTCGAATATATTTCACTCTAGTACTTTGCTAAATGTAATAAAAAATATTAAATTACGTTTACATACACAGAAATAAATATCGATTATGATAAAGGTTGTTTGATTAAAATAGGACTAATAGTTTTCGAAATATAAACATTTAAAGTCAGGTGATTAAACCTTTTACTTTGATAGTAGATACATTTACAATTACAGCTACAACATTTTTTAGATAAATTAGAAATTTTTTAACTTATTACAAAGAGGATTGTTTCACGGTTAACTGTTTGTTTCCTAGGACGATGATGAAAGCAGCCCAATATTAGATGGTTGGTAAATGCGAAAATTAAAAACAAGAAAATCAAACAGCTAAAGTAAAGGTTGTTCTGAAACTAAAAATACTCATGTATTAATATTTTATTTTCTCACAAAATATTTATGTGAACAACACTAAATTGGCATATCACAGCCAGTATATAGTAAACTATATGACAAACCAGAACAATTGTATATATAATAAAGAATTGTTTCATCTTTATTACAGAATGAGCCAATACTTAAGCATTATAATCTATAACATTAAAACCTTTTGTTGGTATTACAGTGTCTGAATACACAATTTTTAATTTAAGAAAAACACACTTATAAGATAATACAATACTGTCAGCTCTGATTAATTTTGAGCAATCATGTATATAAGTATAAAATTGTACATTTTCATAGAACATCACAACATGCATTTTTGGTAATTGAAGTTAACTCAATTTTTTAAAAACAAAACAATACAACCAAAAATAATTTGCATATTTAAAGATAATCAAGTAAAACATGTACTACAAGGTCTATACAATTTATGTTTGGTCAGAATAAATCAAAAATAGTCATTTGAGTACCAAAACCATACATTTTTTGAATGAACACAAAAAGAGTTATCACATGTGACAACTGTTAACAATTTCTGAATGACTTCATAAAAAAATTTACAATATATTGTTCTCCATTTGTATATAATCGAAATACTCAGAGCAATTAGAATAAAAAATTTAGAATTTGCATAACAATGAGCTGTTGGGTGGTTTACCCCACTATACTTTTGAAGTATAACTGTGCAATACTCTGTGGTAAATAAACATCTAATAAAACACAACATCCATAATAGTACATAAGATTGTGTCTTGTATAATCAAGTAATAATAGGTCTAGTTTAATCACTAAATACACACTGTGTAAAGATATGATAAAAGCATAGAAGAAAAGCACTACAAGATAAAATCACAAGAAACACCTTAACACTCTTACAGAATTGCACTTCGATAATATATTATGTTAATAAAAAGATAATAAAATTTTTTAACTTCTGTACTCTCACAAAAATAAATAGGCAGGTGAATCCTAACTGACAAATAATATTAACATCATTTCATGAACATACATTGAAGCACCATCAACACACATCGACCCTTTAGCACTGTAAAAGGAATGTATTTCACAAAAGCAAAAAGACATAAAACCTGAAGTACACTATAAACCAACTCTTTGTAAACAAAACAAAAAATATATAACTGTATAAATACTTAAAATGGAATATTATCTTAATAACGAGAGAAAAAAAAATCAATTAGGGTGGCTGTGAAATTTAATTATTTTGAATTGGTACTTTAGTCACATGCACAGAATGACATTTATAACTAAAGAAAGGAATATATGCAAAATGCATATTTCATAAAATGCACATAATGGTTAATATACATAAATACGTATAATTACTATTATATCTTGCATAAGTTGCATATTTGGCCCATGTTTGCATATTTGAACTTTTAGTCTATTTATTTGCATAAAACCAATACTTTTTTTAAAAAAGGATATATTTGCATTAAGATCTTAAATAAATTCTGTTTACTATCATCCTACTAATTGTCGTTTTCTCTGAATGGGTACCCAAGTATACCACATTATCTATAACAAACCTAATCATTTGTAAAACTGATATTTCTAGGGCAGGGGTAATTAAAAAGTTTCTTAAAATAGGAAAATAACCTATTGTCGCTGTTTTTGCTCATTTACAACATTACATGTTATAGTGAGTGTAGTGTAGATATTATCCAGCATGTCTTTTACAAAAGTACATTCGTGGATTAAACCATATGCTCAATTTATTTTGGGTGGAGAGAAGACTTTTTGCCGAACATGCTCTAACATTGTAAGTGTTATCTCTTCGTTATCTCAAATTTTTTGCATTTACTAGTGTTTATTTAATTTTTTTTTTTTTTTTTTTATGGTTGTGGACCTGAATTTGATAGATCTTACGAATAATACTAAATTGTGCAAAAGAAAAAAAATCACTTAAATCTCCCAATCACAAACTACTAATTTCTGTATTATGTCTCTCGATATCTTGCAAACGTAAATTTCTTTTAGATCAGCATGCAGAAACACCCGCACACATAGCAAAAGTCCAAGCAACGAAAAGAACATCCAAATTTCAGCAGTCATTAAGAGAATGTATTGCAATGAGTTCCACACAAAGGCAGCAGGAAGAATTTAATTCAGATTTATGTAAAGCGCTAATTTTGTCAAACATTCCTTTTTTTTGAAAAATGAATATTGTAAATTTAACATTATGGACGAGAGTACATTGTGAAAAAAATTACTTTGTAACTTCTTATACCGAAACAATGGCTCAAATATGAACACTTATTGGTAATAATTACGTATATTTTATTGTCGATGAGATGACTGATAGTTGCCTTCGTTACATAGCTCATTTGTTAATTGGAATCCTCCATGAAGTGGAAATGCCGACCTCGTATTTAATTGCCCCCAAGCAGTTAGGGATGCTGCACCGTATATACTAAAAGCCGCTCCAAATTTAAAAATATTTTACAGTAATTTACATCATGGTTACCAGATATTACTCGTCCTCCAGAACCAGTAATTACCCGTTGAGGCACATGGCTGGAAGCTGCAGCTGTTTATGCAAAAATCACTTCGAAAGTATTAAAAGTGCAATACTGGAAATTAACGATTCAGCTGCCGCTGTTCAAAAGTGCAAAAATATACTAAATTTCACACAAGTATCTCAACAACTTGCGTTTATTAAAAGCAATTATGACTTTCTTTCAAATATATTAAAAACATTTGAATATCCAGGAATGGCTCTTAGCCAATCAATGGCATTACCAAAACAATTTGAACACTTGTGTAACAAAGTAAGGGATGAAGTGGGTAAATCAGTTTTAGAAAAATTTTATAGCATACTGAAAAAAAATCCTGGTTAAATAAAGTAAATAACGTTTTAAGCGGTGACAATGTGGAAGATTTAAAGCTAAGCCGTTAAGTGAAAAATAAGGAAGAGGCGATACGTTAATGTAAAATTGCGTACCGTAATGCTGTTTTACTCTTTTCATTTTTCCTTGCCACACTGTCAACAAGCTCGTGGCGGTATAGTGCTGCAATCGTTATGAATCGTTTGTAACCATATATACGCCAACGCGCACTTAAGACTTAACGCTTTGAATAAAGTCATTGAATAATTTTCGCTCAACGATAAAACGAAACGTCGAAAGGATAAACTAAGTCCGCAGAATTAGCAATTGTTGAAACTTTGATATTATTACGTAATAAATGTTACGCACTGATTTATTAGAAACATAAAGGGAAATTATCGTTTGTATTGTTGATATTAATGGTTTGTATTAATTTGATATTGTCTCAAATTTCATTAAATAAGCAAGTTAACGGATAACCTACGTCTGCAAAAAGCGACGACTACGGATATCCAATAATTACTTTTATTTTAATTGCTCCTCGCAAAACATGATGATATGAATAACATTTTTGCAAAGCAGTATAAACAATTTAAAAGATAATTGCATACGATAATCGGTATACAAAAATCGAATAAATGCTATAAATTAGAAAATAATAATTACCGATTAAGAACAATTGAATTAATATAGGTTTTGAAAATTTCGTGTAAAAAATTAATTCATTAACAGAGTAGGTAAATGAAATAACGTGACCTTGTGAGAGCATTTTATAAAAATATAAGAAAAAAATAAAGAAGCAATACCTCTTGTACCGCAAATATCCCTTACAAGCTAATAAAGGGAAGTAGAGAAAATGCGGCTTGTCAATCATTTATGATGACATATTACCTGCTTGTTTTCTCGGAAGTGGTCAGCGATATCGTCACCAAACTCCACGTCGCACACCTCTGCAATCTTCAGAGAAAACTACAAACTAATGTCATGTAATGTAATTAATTAGGACCATAACAAATCGGAAACTAAAAAGAAGCAGTTCAATGTAGAGGATACCTAAAATACGATAGAATTTGTAGTTGCCCCCATTGCACGTCTGATGTGCTTTGATTAGAAAGCGAAGACGAACTGTTATTGTTAATCAAGTTTCTTTCAGTTATAATTTTCTCAGTGATAGACGTTATTAAGAAAAGCTACCTTAGCCAAACCAGATCTTACTTAATCAATTTCGTACATCTAAAAGTGTATTATTTAACCATAATTAAAGTTCAAGTAGTAATAGTCTGTAATTGTTAATTTATGCAATTAATTATGTAAGCAAAAACGCTGTTGCATCGTAAGAAACGTTCGAGCACTGAATAACGAAACCTTTCACTCAACGGTTCGAGTCAAATGTTGGACGCGACTGAGTAATCTCGGTACAAAATGCAAAGCAGCGTCATCTAACTCTCATTAATTGCATTACTCAAGGAATAAAAATCGATATAAGAAATACCTCTCGCCCTTATTAAATCAAACTAACATGTATGAGCTCTATATTGAGCAACGTTCTTAACAGAATTTGACACAAAAATTCAAAATAAAAAAGAGTTCATACTCAAAAATATTCTCAACTAAATTCAATTACTCATTTGGTTACCCTAAAAGTGACACTTGTAGTGTTTGCGACGCAGGGAAATCAAACGACGAGCACCAAGAAAATTATCATGCAGCAATAGAACTTCAGAAAACTGACAAAGCGAAAGCAAGGGAGGGTAATACTATGGCATTTATCACAATAAATTTGCAACAAAGGATGCCTCTTCCAAAGCTAACCACATTGTTTTACTTGTGACAAATGTGGTTTTATAACTTTGGAATCCACATCATTGCTAAAAACGTGAAATGAACAACATTTTGTATGTGGGCTGAGAATATGGGCGATCGAGGGAGTTCAGAGATTTGTAGCTCTTTACTTTGATGTATTGAAGTAGATCCAGAACTAAGAAACAAGAACCACCTAATTGCATGGTCTGATTCGTGTGGAGGACAAAATAAAAACTTTTCCATAATACGTCTATATCAGTACTTAATACAAAAAGGTTACTTTCACGTAATTGACCATAAGTTTACGAGGTGGGACATACCTATCTGGATTCTGACAGAGACATTGGAAGAATTGAAAACTTTTACGAAAGCATGACGTCATATTGGTACCAGACCAATACAGGGAGACAATTGCCAAAAGCCATAAAATAAAGTGATCAATATGGAGCAACATTTTAGAAAAATAGACGACCTTGCTAGAGACCTTAGACTGTATAATAAAAAAAATATGAGATAATGACAATGGGAGGTTTTGGGATGGAATAAAATGAATAAGGGTTGAAGAATATGGGATTTATCTGTATAAAGAATCTTATGATGAAATGATGCCTTTCAAAAAAGTTGTATACTTAAACAAAAGAACACCACCAACCCACGAGAGAATATTGATGTTCAAAGATTCACCGAGAAACATGGCATCATTTCATATAAGAACAAAGCTAATTTGAGGGAGCAAATGCCGTTTGTAAAAGAAGAAAATGGTTATTACCACAAAAATATAAATAACTGACTTTTTTATTGTGTAGGTTAAAATTTTTGTTAAACATACAATAAATTCGTTTCTTTCAAAATTTAGATGTTTTAAATTACTCACTACTCCAAGCAGATAAAGGAGTTATGTACAGTTTTTTTTTGCAAAAATTGCTGCAAAATATTTTTTTGAAAATGTATACACTATTCACTGCTATTTTGTGATTAAGAGTAAGCCTCTAGCTTAAAAACAAATGAGATTGAAGTTCCAGGATTAAAACTTTAATTGCATTTTACACAGTTATTCAATTATGTAACATGACACCTTCATTCACTCATGTCTTCAATTAGTTTTAGTAAGTTTGATTATGTTTAATATATATTAGTTTGTGTAATTTGGAGGTATGTGTTCGAAATTGACCAAAATAAATGTTTAAAAACTTGCGTCAAAAAATTATTGCACACATTTAACAAATAGCGTGTATATATATATATATATATATATATATATATATATATATATATATATATAAATGCAAATTTTTTACGTATAAATCACTGCATATATTCCTTTCCTTATTTATAACGTTGGTAATTTGACATTTTTATTGTAAACAAAGTTTATAACCTGAATTTGACAAGAGCGTTCAGTTTTAAATTTTCATGTGCTAAAGTACCAATTCAAAATAATTAAATTTCACAGCCTACCCTAATTGGTTTTTTTAATCTCTCGTTACAAATTGTAACTTTTGCCATGTTAATTTAATTGTAACAGCAAAATTAAAACAATACATACATAACGAGGCTTAAATCAAATGATGTTCATTAGGTCCGTGACACAGTTGGTTATGTGTGAGCCTGAAAAACATGACTCCCATTTGAGAGATATGTCTTTTTGTTTGTGTTAACATATTCCATTTTACATTATATACATACATACGAATACAGAAGAAAAAATGTAATATTAATTTTATTAATTATACACAAAAGAAAATCTGTGGAAATAAATTTTTGTAAATTAGTTAAGGAAATTTTCATCATCAATTGATTACCTACACTAGAATTAAGAATAAGGCAATGATGTGCAATGATAATAGTAATAAAACATATTCTATAACTCAGTAACTTAAATTCAAATGAAATTAAGAAATTCTTATATTAAATCAATAAATATTTCCAAATTAATACTGAAAAACTGATTCTAATGCAGTACAAATTAACTGAAAGATAACAGATATGCACAACAAACAAAAACACTATTATAAATACAGCTTAATACTAAAACTAACAGGTTTTTCAAACACAGCTAATTAATACGGTCATAAATAAAGTATACTTATATAAAAAAAACGTTTTGTAGCTAGTAAGGCAGTTTTATAAAATTTCAACAAATTTATCAAAATAATTCATCATAATTATACAAAATATGTTATTGCAAGCAACTTTAAAAATTCAAACAAAACTAATCTGTGGTAGCATACCATGCAAAGCAAGTGTTAATGTAAAATAAATTCGAAAATGTATGATCGTAGCATTTAAAAGTCATTCTTTTCTATAGATTGTTTTAGGCTAACCTGCATAGCAAGTTTTCCTGCAAGAATTGCATGTTTCTCAATCAAATTCCACCCTGTAGCCATTATAAAAGTAAAAAATATACAGAGCGTTATGACAACTCTTATAATATGAATTACTGCAGGTTGATTAAATGGTGTATCGAGTGCAACAGTTGACATAAATATTAAAAACAATAAAGATGTAAGAAACCAATACACACGTTTGTGACTAATTAAAGTTTCAAGAGCTGAATTACAGTTATCTATACATTCTGTTAAGACAGAAGCACGCATACTTAAATCTATGTTTTTCACAGCACCCACCTTATGTGACACTTTAAATGTAGCTGCAATAGCTTCATGATCGGAGTAGCTATAATCACAACCTGGTACACGATTTGGTAAAGGACGACAATATTTTTCCATCACTACTGAAGTGTTTGAGCCAGAATTATATAAAATGTAATCTATACGTTTACCAGGATACTTTTTGTTAAGTAATGCTACAGCAGTATAAGTGTTATCTGGTCCATCGTTTGTGTAAAAAGGTTTTTGAGCATCTTCACTAGCTTCAGTATAGGCATCAGTAAACCCAGTCATACTCATGAACACTCTAAAAAAAATATATTAATTTCAATTATTTGTTAGATACTTTTCTCTCATAATTAACTAAGGTAATAATAAAGCGTAATTTAGCTAAACATTTTATTACAACTTTAATACAAGAAAGCTTGAATAAAGATGTATGGCATAAATGTCAATCATCAACGAAGTAGACCTCATATTATATGAAAATTAAACAAAAATAATATTGAGTATTTTTTTGCTTTTAATTGAAATTTGCTAATGAAGTTCATTCTAAATGCATCATTTTGGTTTTTGCATATTTGTTGATTATTGAATTTGCATAACCTCACAGCTCATAAGAAAATAATTGCACTTTAATAATGAAACTCATTTTCTCCATAAAGGGTGATTACAATTGTCGCCTTCAGTTTACTAAGTAGGCCTCGTTACCAGTGACGTATTTTAAAATTCTGCTTGTTTTTGTAGCAAACAAGAGTGATTTGTGGTTATGTAAAAGAAAACACACCAGATTTACGCGAGGCTAAATCGCAAACTGCATCCAATCAGAGGTCAGCAGCGATAGGTATACTGTTGGTTACATGGCCTTAGGCCCATATGCACACTTTAGGGTATAAAGCACAGCTTAGTTAACCCTCCTATTGTGTTAACATTTTGGTTTCACTTATTGTGTTCGGGTCATTATGACCCGGGAGCCTATAGTTGTCATTAAAATGATATAACAGTAAATAATAATAAGAAATAAGATTTTCTATTTATTATTTATTACATTTTATTACGTTATTGTATTTTTATTACATATTACATAAATGTTATGTAAAAAACATATGAAAAACGTAATAGTTAGGTATATACATTTATTAGTTATAGTATTGACAGAGCTTTACATAGGTATTCTGAACAATTACAACATACCATATTAGTTTTATTATCATTTGAAGAATTATTAAATTATTATCTTTTACGCTTGGTTGTGGTTGATTGTTTCCTTACTTCGGCATTACAGGTTGAAGAACGTGACTTTATAACCATTTCAGCTGCAGAAATACTTCGAGGGATAGGTTTTCTTTCTTGCAATAATGGAGTGATCAAGGAATTACCCAGTTCTTCAATAAATAGTCGCTGTTTTGTAAGTTTTCCAGCATTCCAGGTTGGAGTTACTTCGTACCACAGAACATCAGCGTTGTAAGCTGAAACGTCCACTTTATTGTAAAAGATAGTCATTGGCCATCTTTTAGTTTGCTGTCTGCATGTGTATGTTATTATTAACTTGTCTAACGTGTCTACAGCACCCCTTATTTTTTTTGTAATCTAAAATCATAAATGGCTTTTTATGATCTTGGTTAAGCAAGAAACAAACTTATCTGATGTGGCCCGACGCAACGCTATGCTACTCAACGTTATGCGTTGTGTGCATATTTTTCCGACTTGATGTGACGCGTGGTGTTACTTGGTTAGTTTATTTTCAAATTTATCTATTTTGTTAGAAATACATAGTTTGTGAAGGGTAGGTAATACTTAAAAGCATAGAATGGATAGTTCGGATGAAGAATACGAAGAAGAAATCGCCGCAGCTTTTGTATGTTCTGAAAAACGCATGAACAGAAAAGTTTGGGTTCACAAAATTAACCTCAATAGAGAGTGTGATGGTGAATTCCACACTCATTAAAATTTTGGAAAAGGAAGAAAATAGTGACAGATTTTATATGTATTTTCATATGAAAAAGGATCAGTTTGATTATCTCCATAACTTACTGGAGAATCGAATTAGAAAAACAGACACCAAGTTCAGGCTGGCAATTACCACTAGAGAAAGATTAGCAGTTTGTTTAAGAGGAGTCGGGAGATCGTATCTTAACAATGTTAATTTTGCTAATTTTAAGGTACATTTAAAAAAAAGTATAAGTGACAAAATTGATTTTATTTTTTTATATGATTCTGTACACCTTTGTACACATTTTAACACAAAGATTTTTTAGCAACAAAATATTTTTTGGGGAATTTTAAAAAATATATTAAAAATTACATAAAATTTTCAAATATTATTTATCTTTAAAAAACTTTGGATAAACATTTTTTCAAAAGCCTGTGTTAAGTTCTACAGTTTAATACAAAATAAAAAAAAATTATTATTTTTATCACCAATGGTTACTGAGAAAATGCACCTTATTCACAAGAAAAAACAATGTTTTTAAAAAGCCATTTTTATTGAAACAAGCAGTAACTATGGAAATTATAACTACCTCAATGCATTCCTGCCCCATTGGAAGGGTTGTCTGGATCTTCTGCTGCTTCATAATCATCTTCAATCTTCTATTTGCCAGACTGGACTTCTGGACGACATATCTTTTCTACTTCTTCTAGCGCTTTGTTTGCTTTTTTTATTCGTAGAATGTCCAAGTCTTCTAGTACTTTTACGCAGTTTACCACAGTTACTATTCCGAATTTGTCCAGAACTTCACATCTGGCTACATTTCCCTTGTTGAAGCATGCAATAGCCTCATAAACTCCTGATTCTAAAGTTTTTAGCATTACAAAAGTACGTTTAGGGATGCGTGACCATATCATATTGTTCATGGATTCGCTTGGGTTTTGGGTATCTCCGTGCAAACATCTCTTCAACAGTTCAGGGTCACTAAGGTCTTTGAAAATAGGTTTGATTGATTCCATGACAACCGGTGGAAGGTGAAAGTGAGCTTTATGTTTGTATTCTTCTTTATTTACTGTGGCCTTTTGGTATTTACACCAGGTATGTGGATCTTTAGGACAGAGCCCGTTCGCTGGATCAGAGTTGCATGGTACTAAATGATAATATAAAACCCATACTGCCTGTTTCATTTTGGATAAGCTATCAACATTGCGCCTAATAGCCAGTCCATAATAAGTAGTTATCTGCTGGATAGCACAGTCAGTCAACCTACCACGCCCACCAATCGTTTTACCGTCAGAAAGCTTCTTTTTGCCACTCATTGATTTCGGGATTCCGGTTTTTTAATATTGACGTCTGGACCATATGGTTTTAAACCTGCAATGGTGGCAAAGACAGCTGTGCCTCCATCACCAAGATATTTATAATATTTCACGTGGAGTTCCTGAGGACGCTGGAAAATATTTACCACCCCTGATACTTCCATGCTTCCACTAGTTCCTAGCTAATTAGCAGTACAGTTTTCTTCATGAACTTTATCAAGCCTTTTTACATCTGCAAAACTTACTTAGGATTTCCGCATCAATTACCTTTCCTGTTCTTACACTAATTGCCGAAATCACGCCATTCTGTGAAGAGTGTCCACGTTTTTGGCATGTACCATCCAATGCGATTTTTAGATTCTGTCCGGCGGTTTAGGTGTCTTCATTTTTTTTCTAGGGCTATAGCTTCTTCTGTTTTATTTTTATAGAAAAACATTTTTAAATACTTCGTGGCAATCAATATTGTGTTAATTATGCTACATATTAATTATTCTCGTTTTGTTTATTTATGAAAATAGGCCATTGCGTCAATTTGGTTTATTAGATTTTATACATAGACACGTACCAGGTGACACAAGGTATACTTTTTTTTTGTATTATAATTTTTAGACATACAATAGGTTTAAAACTGTAGAAAAAATCGGGGGGGGGACTACATCTTGTATCACCTGGTAGGTAAAAAAACCTATGTTTATGATACTTTAGTCTCTTAGCTTAAAAATCTGTAAAAATAAATATGTTTTGAAAATATACAGGAAATTTAACTCGATTAATACAATCTTAAATACGTACCTGTTGAATATATTTCCCGCGAAATTTCTTCCCATGCCTCTTGTCTCACTGTAAAATTTACTTTTCATGTAATATAAGCAAGGGTGTTCTCTATCATGATTAATAAATACGTATTAAAAATATAAAATAATATCTGTAAATGTTCACACTTGTCGACCTGTCCAACGCAACGTCACGCGACGAAAATCTAAAAGCAAGGATCTTTGTCACGTTGTGTGACGTCGGGCTACATCGCATCACATCGGGTTGGGTAAATGTGTTCGAAACTTATATATTCTTACAAGAAATTCGGTGTTGGATCTGAATCGCACAACGTAGCGTAGAGTTGCGTCGGGTAGCATTAGCGTAACATTTTTATTCCGTTTCGGAATATAGCAAACTACCGGCCTATCTTTGGTAAAGTAAAATTTTGAAGAAAGAACTTCTTTCCTGTTGCAGACCAATGTGGCTGGAATTCCAGGCTTATTTTTGCGAATAGTGCCAAGCATGGTTTTTTTTCTCTTTTCAATAGCATCTGCCGCACATCGTACGAGGTAAAAAAAATTATCACACGTTACGTTGTGACCTTTTAGACCATAAGTAAAATTTAGCACAACTCTTTACCTTGATCTCTTTCTGGAGGTTCACCTTTTTTCCCGAGATAAACTTGCATGTTATATGAATAAGCAGCTACATAATCGCATAAAGTCCGAATCTTGACTCCGTATTTCGCAGGTTTATTCGCGATGTACTGTCTAAAAGGACAACGGCCTCTAAAAGGTACCAGTTGTTCATCTACTGTTACATATTCGTGAACATTATAGAGCTTAGGTAGAATTGCAACCCATTCATCCCACAAGTCCCGTATGGGAGCTAATTTATCAGTTTGGTGTCGTGGTCGAGTTCTTTTTTATCGTCAAAGCGAATTATTCGTGCAATTACATGAAATTGTTGTAGGGACATCGTTGCTCTGAATATTGGACTAACTACATTTCCATCCCACAGACTGGCTGTTGCCTCTGCATGAGATTTATAGACTCCAGCTAGAAACAGTAGGCCAAAATAGTTCAACTAACGTTAGTTCTTGAAACGTGTCACCACAAAGACTTTTGCCTTCTAAATTTGACATTTTCAAAATTAAGCTTACAATTTTGGGTGTGAAATATAACAAGTACACGGATTTCATATCAATTATTCGCAACATATCATACCTTGTTGGTCCAGGAATCAACAAAATAATATTTGCAGCTGATAACCTTCCCGAATGATGTGTCTTTTCATTCCATACTATACTGCCATCTTTCAGCACTATCAGAAACAGACAAAAGTTTTCAAGTTCACTATCTGTAAGCACTCTCTCACAACACATTTTCAATAATAAATTTTAATTGTTAGGTATTTCTTATTAGGGTATAGCATCAAGTTTGATATTTACTACGAAACTAACACACAATAAACTTGTTTACCGGTACGCAAATAACGCATGCAATATGCGTAATAACGTGGCAATATTATGTAAGTTATTTATGTTTATGAAAATAAAACAAAACTAATAAAATAAATTCGTCTATGATAATAATCTGCTTCTCGTTCTTCTAATTTGAACCACACAAATCACCGGGTCATATAGACGCAAACACAGTGAGTGTAACAAATGCATTAAAAAAAAAACTAATTATAATTTTCTAATATCAATCTAGGTACACTGTTATTAGAGTAATGAAATAAAAGTCATGCCGTGGCAAAGAAATAGTTAGTTAAATTAACGAATTATGCACATTAGAAGAACGCGATTGGGTCACATTGACCCGAACACAATAGGAGGGTTAAGCTAGGCTTAAATATAAAGCTATGCTTAGGTTATGATACCATGCACAGCAGTAGAGTAAATAACGCTTTGTTAAGCCTGAGATAAATTTGGCAAAGTACGTTAAAAGTGACAAGTGGGAGTATTCTGCCAATATTTCTAACCTATAATTTTTGATAATTAGAAATACTGCAAGTCAATATTACCAGCTATACGCCGATAGAAACTTTGTAGAACCGGATGAAGAAGAGGTTACGTGTGAATCCCGCAAGATCTGTTCCAGATTTAAAAACAAAACTGCAAGAAATATGGGGCAGTTTTACAACTGCCGACTGCCGAGTACTAATAGACACAATGCCCAGAAGAATAAAGGCAGATACCACCAATAAAGGTGATGTTACTCAATAGTAGCAAGAAAGTGCGAATTTCTTTAAATATTCTTTTATTATTGTGACTAGTTTTTTAATAAAATAATATTAAGGTTCAATTTATATTAAAATCATAACGAATAGGCCGAACTTTACATAAACAATCAATTTTTTTAAATAATTCTTGTTTTCATTATTCAAGTACACAATAACACACTTTTTAATAAGTGGGCCAACTGAAATGAGACAGGGCTCTTAAAAAAGCTTATAATTTCCATAAATTAAGATGCCCCATTTGCCAGAGCAAGTGTAATCAGCGAGCATGTTTTTTTGTTCGTTTATAAAAAAAAACGAAGGCATATAAAAAATAAATAAACATGACATTGATTTAACAATTAAATAATCTGTGTTCTGCAGAAAAACGAACACGATATCTCTTTTTGTTCTCTTGTTATAAAAGTTTAAAGTGCAACTATAATAATTATTTTGCCTACACTTCACCTTACTAATAGAATTAGACTGTGAAATTTTCATTACATTACAAAAATACTGCCGTGCTAAGCTGAAAGGTCCTATCTGTTCAATATGTCATTTTGAATAAAACCAAATTTAATTTCGAATGAACATTTGTTACAAGCGCACAATTCAACTACATACATTTGAATAATAAATGAAATGCTTGTATGACTTTTGGTAGTTAGGACGGTTCACCTTAGGAATTTGTTGAAAATATCAGATAGGACACAGTTATTTATAGCAATCATTTTATTTCCTATAAGGCAAAACAAAATTAAGAAATACAAAACTACAAAATCAAAACATTCTAGTTTTCACCTTCCTCATCAGGTTTACAAAAAAGTTTAATACAAAAGTTGTTCGGTATAAACAAGACTTTTCAAATTTTGTATTATTATTTATACCGGGTGTTCCAGAAGCGGTCCACAGCTCCTGACTTGAGAATTATAAATGGGACACCCTGTATTTTATTTGACTTTAGATTCTACTATATAGCATATAAGGTAAAGAACTTCAATGCTGTGGAAAAACCTGTGGTAGGTTTCAAGTTGCCCGACCACAATGTGGCTGAATTTTTGACCCCTAGGGACCGGGCAAAAAATTAAATCTACCCACTTCAGAGATAAATGTTTACAGTTTCTTTAATTTTACCTGGAATCAAGTATGGCCATGTTGCCAAAGTTATCAGAAAATTTTTTAAATGCCGCCGTTTTTTAATTAATATACAATAAACTAGATATTCTTAAAAAATCTACTTAAAAAATAGTCATTCCTTGCGCTCTATGAAATATTAATTTAACGAATAGTCATTTCCGAATCAGTGTTTTTAAAAATGTAATTACTTGTTTTATTGAAAGATTTATTTTTGATTGTAGGTACTTTGTTCATCTATTTGTGCGCATACACGCAAGCACTTATTACAAATAAGTTCGATCGTTTTTTGATAGTGTTAATAAAACTCAGGTTTAATTATAATTACTTAGTCATTTTTTTTTCTAAATAACTTATTTATATATTGTTAATAATAACCTAGAAAAATTAACAAAAGGATGTTAGTAAAATTCAAATTCTCCACAGAAATTATTATTAATTTTATTAAATACATAAATAAAAAGTTTACCTCGAGTAGCATTTAATTATTACAAGTTTTGTTATGAACGAATAAGTTCAAAGGTAAATATGTAATTAAAAATTATTATTAATTTAATTAAATACGTAAATAAAATATGAAAATGTAAACTTTCACCATTAACACTCATAATAAATACTTATCTTTTTGGGATTTTTAATGGTGTACTTTAAATTATACAATCTAAACGTTTGATAACATTACAGTTATCTTCGTCAGTAGTAATGTTTGTTAAAATTGTTAAAGATGTAGTAAACAATTTTGTCAAATTTGAAAAATTTGACAAAATTGTTTACTACATCTTTAACAATTTTAACAAACATTAACTAGTAACGATAATGTTTATCGAAGTTTAATACGACTGTATATTGTAAGTACACCATTAAACAATCCCAAATAAGTATTTTATTACGTAAATAAATTGTTTACCTCGAGTAGGATTTGAACCTACGACCTGTACTTTGTTAGAGTACCGCGCTAACCAACTGCGCCACCAAGGTTCAAGTCCCAATCGATGTAAATTTTGTCTTTATGTATGTAGAACTGATGTGAATTCTAATTATAATAAGATTACAGTCAAATTACTTATATTAATGGAATGTGAGCCTGCAATATCGCAAGGATTCACACATACCAAAGCAACGTGACTAATATTTAATTATTACAAGTATATCATGAAACGTGTTACGAAGAGAATCAGGTTGAAGTTTATGACTCCGCCCTCAACTTCTCGGAACATGTGCACTTTTAGAAACTACTCGAAGTGGCGAATGTTTACATGTACTATGTCGACATTTATGAGATATTCGAGTTTACACAAATCTTTTTGTACCAAAAGTAGTTTTTAATATATTTATAAGATAAGCTAAAAACCGAATTCCAAGTAATTTATTCAAAGAGCAAGTTAAAAGAATGGTGGTTAGAACATACTTTCATAGCTATGACTCATTATAATTGATTAATACATAAAAAATCATTTTTTTCGGACATTCAATGGAAATGGACCATATTTCCTTATTACAAATCGTAACTTAATTCCAATATAACGGTTCTCTTAGGTATATTCGAACTTCAATACATTCATCAATGAAATGATCCTCAGTACAATTCTCCACTTCCCAATCTACACCAAATTAATTGTGCGGATTATGTTATTTATCCTAATACTATGTACAATAAAAATAATCTTCAAGGGTTTTCAGGTGAACATGCTGCTTCCCGTGTATTGCTAAGGTTTTGATCCCCGTACTTGGGTGCTGACAGAATATAACATTCACAATAACTCAATTCGATATACCTGCCTAACGACTAATTATGGCTTGATCTCTTAACGATAACTCTTAATAAAGAAGTTATTTGCCATAAATTGCTCCATCAACAAATTTTACAGCATTTCTCAAGATGGTCGTAGAAAAAGTGAATTTATCACACAAATGTGATCGAAAATTGACCTACATAGATAAATATTGTTTTCTTAATTCCCACAGATGACAATACTAATTACAAATTTCCTATTTCTTTAACTATTTACAACTTTTTGAATTTTACATATTTACATTTTATGGTACATAATTGTTTCCTAACTACATTATGACTATCAAATAATTTTAAATTTTAATGCGACCAACTTTCTCTATACTTCCTATTATTAAAAAAAATATTACAACGTAATAACTTCATATCATCAATTATCATTAGTTGAAATAAATTACCTTATTGAGAACTGTTATCACAGTTTAATTTCAAGATGGATGAAAAGTTTTTAAGTTACGTAATGTGTTTGGGAATAAATTGTCGTTGATAGCGATAAGTTTAGTCGAGCTCATATAGTTGTTCACTTATTTCAAGTTTGCCAATTCATTTTGTATATGAAATTGTTGTTGGATGTATAGAAAATTTATTTGAATAGCAGGGTTTCTTATTTGAAAGAGTGGGTGTATGTGCGTGATTTAATTCTAGTTATCAAGACTGGTTTTTTTCATGGGAGTTGTCCACTGTGCATTTTTTGGGCATGGAAATTTTTTGCGATGGTTAGAAGGATGCCATGATTTTGAGAGGAAATGGGATATGCTTTTTTCGTTAAGCCCCATTTAAGATGTAGGAGTAGCAAGTTGTGATTGTTGCGGCTTTCGCCGTGTGCGAACGAGATGATTTGAAGGAGGTTAAACTTATATACGTAATACCGGGGGTGATTTGAATTGTTACCGTAGGGAGTTCCCGTTTATCCTTTTGTTGGGGATATCTTTGAAGATTTCTTCACGCCGGAACTATGGTATCGTTCAGTGTTTGTCAGTAGTGACACTTCCGCGTTCATAGAATTGGATTTAGTATTTGATTAACGCTGATCCTTAATTCTGTTGGACTTTTGTCGTATTTTGTTTGCGGATTTTTAGTAAAGTTCTTGTATTTGTTACATTTGCGCACACAGCTACCGCCCGACGAATGAAAGGACTCGCTGTAGATATATAACGTTTACTCAGTTTTGTGTAAATATAACTTTCGTTTTAATAAATGTGTATATAAAGGTCAAAGAACGTAGTGTAAATAAAAGTTGATGTGCCGTTATAGTAAACCAGATATACCGTGGTTAATCTTCTTGCTTTGGTTTAAATAACTTCCAAAAATCAACTCGCGAAATTTCCGGATTGAAAAGCTGTGGAAGGTTGGTTACGTATTGGAAAAGCTGCAGGTGATCCTTTACCGATCCCATAAGTAGAGGGTCATTTGCAGGAAACCTACCGTCATTGCAATACAAGAAAGGGGAATCTAGAGTGGCCAAATGACATGTATGCTTATTCTAAATTACGGCAAATATTACATTTAATACATAATACATTTAATTTGTGTTGATGACAATTTCAATAGCGTTTGTTTTTTATTTGAATTTGATGAACGGTTGAATACGCTTTTTGTTTAAATTTTATTTAGTAGCCTGTGGTTGTTCAATTTAGTTTTAAAGCGTATCCATCCGAGAATTTATTATATCATGTTATGTGTTATTTCTATTTTATTCTGAATTTGCTAAATTACTGTACGTATTGCTGAACTTATCAAACTTTGCGATGGACATTAATAAGAGTTACTTTGGTACTGTGTAAAGTTAAAATATAATGCTTTTTTTATGAGCACTAAAAGACGTCAGCGCGGTTTGATCGTGTAATGTGTAACAAAAATCTAAGAAACGGGCACTTTCCGTTCACGCGCAGTAATTGTTAAAATATATTTAAAATGTAAGCTTTAATTGTAAACCAATTCCATTCAAAGCTCTTAAATGGTATTTTACTAAGCTTCAAAATCGAGTCTAAAAATGTTTGCACCGACCGTTCGTACCGTAAGACTATTGCTGGGTTAAACCTAACTTGTTATTGAAGTTATAATTTTTTTATATTGCGTGTTTGAGACCTGAATTAAACCATATTTTTGGGAAGTTATTTAAATTACTTAACTAACGGTTAAATTATTTATTCGTGGTAACAACACCATTACCTGCCTAATATATTTATAATAATTATATAGTTTAAATTTATATAGAATTTTGATTATTGTAAACATTTTAGAATTTACATTAACTTTCATTTATTGCATAAATAATATATTTACTGGTTACTTTACTTTATTTTGTCTGATACATATTTGTTTTGAGCGAGTGAGTGAGTGTGTGAGTGTGTGTGTGTGTGTGTGTGTGTGTGTGTGTGTGTGTGTGTGTGTGTGTGTGTGTGTGTGTGTGTCTGTGTGTCTGTGTGTCTGTGTGTCTGCGTGTCTGTGTGTCTGTGTGTCTGTGTGTGTGCGTGTGTGTGTATGTGCGTGATAAGTCCGTTAGAAAATCTAATTTATAAGGAAACATTTAATTTTCGAAATTACTGTAAAGCCTTCTAATTTACCAAACTTCTCTTTGCTTTTGAAAATGAGGCAGCATTTTGTTTTACTTTTATGTATTCACCTAACGACTTTGCCAGTTCCTCATGAGATTCCCTCCCCAGCTTTTTTTTATGATTTTCCCGATGTGTCAGAGAAAGATCAGTGAAAATAGGACGGAATTTTCTCGCAAAATTAAGTTGAGATTTCTCAACGAATGACCACTGGTCGATGGAGATAATACGTCTTCAGTTGAGTACGTCCCGTCATCATCATTATCACTGTCGTCTTCCTCTGCATGTTCCGCATTCCTTTCCTCTTCCACAAAGTCTATGTTACTGCAAGTCCTGCCAAAGAAATTCGCATTCAACACTCTAGGATTGCACGAAAGGATGGTGATTCGGGCTGGGTCGCCGTATCGATATATCGATACGTATCGATTTTACTTTATTTATTTTACACGGAGTGTGATCAAATCATTGCGAGAACTTGCAGAAAATTTAACTAAATGTATCCTGAATTAACACCAATGAACGTGAGGAAGTTTGTGAGATTACAAAATAATTTCATTAACTATGGTTCAAATTTAAAAGCGCCTCCAACATTACCAAAACCTGTTACTTCAAATGAAGACAATATTGTTAACGTTTTGGCGTATTTTTTGGCGTATCGAGAATCTTCCATTCGTAGTACAGAAGAAGACTTGGATCTATGATACGCTTCAGTACAACGAATTTTGGAAAATCACAAAATGCATCCATATAAATTTCCTAAAGTTCAAGCCCTCAAAGCATAAGACTTTGAACTTAGAGTGCATTTTTGCGAAACCCTGTTAATACGTACACAGGAGGATCCGGAATTTTTGTCAAAAATAATTTGGAGCGACGAAGCAAAATTTACGAGAGATGGGATTTTTAACAGAAGGAATAAGCACTTTTGGGCAGATTGTAGTCTTCACGTAAAAAAAGAAATGGGGTTTCAAGAAAAATTTGACCCAAATGTTTTCTGTATTTTAAAGAAGAATAATATTTCCTTTTTTATCTATAATTGAAACACTAAATGCTGAAAGATATTTTCAAATACTAAGGACTACTGTTACTGATTTCGTCGAAAATGTATCTTTAGAGGAATATAGGAATTCGTGGTTTCAGCTGGGCGGAGCGCCAGCTCATTGCACCCAGGAAGTTTCTAGAGAACTATACGAAATGTTTGAAGATCGTTGGTTTAAGCGTTTAGGACCCGATCTCGCGCCGCTTGCCTTTTTTATGGAGTGTTTAAAAAGAAAGGGTTTACAGTACTCCAGTGCCTTCCAAAGAACTGCGACGGTGAATAGTGCGGTGTATTGAAGATCTGGATCCCCATGGAATTGAAAAAACAACCATGAGTCGCGTACAAAAGCACATTGTAAAATGTTTAGAATGTAATGGAGAACATTTCCAACATTTATTGTAAATATTTGGTATTTTTTTTTACAATTTTGTTATTTTATTTTTCCTAATTATGTTATTTTTTGTACTTTAATAATTTGATCACATTGTCTATGTAAAATAAATAATTTCACAAATAGTAATCAATATTTACGTTCATTTTGGGAGATTTTTTTCAAACACCGTCAATAACTCTTTTGGCTCATTTTATTAATAGCGGAAATAATAGTAATTTTAGAACGCCCTGTATGATATGGAGTCGATTTGTCAGTGTAAAAAATACATCGGGTCTATCTAAACTATCACAAAAATTTCAACATTCCATGGATTGAGATCACTAATGTACTTAAATTTAATTAGGGCCATGTTTTGGACCATATTTAACAGAAATTATTTTTTATCTCAAAAACCGATAGAGATTAGGTATATGGCAATATTAACAAAAAAGTATCCCAATAAAAGGGCGATTCTAAATATGTATTAATACATGGGGTGTTCCGTTTAAAATAATAAAGTTGCTAGGACTTTTTGGTATAAGCGGCAACATCGCAATGCTGAAAATATTTTAGATCGATAGAGCATTACAGTTTATGTAAATGACCAAATTTTCAGAACGATCCTATGCCTCGTTCTCCATAAACGTCTAACCTACCATCGACCGTGAATCACCCTGTATATTCTATTTTGTCCTTATATGTAATCGTATCATTACCATTGCAACACTGAATAGTTTGGTTTCGTGGTTGACATTAAATTTTATTTTTATTTTGAATCCATAATTTTTTTATATTTTGAGGGTACAAAACGTATCGTGCCCTCAAAATATTTAGTTTTTAAAAAAACAATGGTACATCTACACAGAATTCATCAGAAATCAGTCCAGTATTTTCCACTGGGGGATTGTCAGGAATTCTTACATTTTTATCATCTATGGGAGCTAAAAATTAAACTTCATGTTTTACAGAGGAGAAAAAAAGAAAATATTTTAACAATAGAAAAGTAGGCCTACAGTCTAAGCCTAAGGGATGGAGGTAATCAGCGAAAATTTCTCTTTTACCTGCGCACCTGAAAGGTTTCTTTATATTATAGGTAAACGGGGCGCCAACTCTTACGGGGTGGTGTGGGTCAGAGTAGGTAAGAATTGAAATAATTACAGTAACCAACAGTAATAATTTGTACGGACACCAGTTTATTTCACGTTTTGACAGTGAAAAGATTGAGGTACTTGTGTAAGTGGAAAAGATTTGATAGCCTATGATAATTTTACATTTCCTAATGACAAGAGTATTAAAAAGTTGTGAGACATCTTAGAGGTGTAGCCGCAAAAGGCTAAATTGTAAAGCCAAAATTTATAATCTTGGATCGGATAACCTTGTCACAAGAAAAGATGATGTTCACAACCATGAAGCAGACGAACAGAAATTAAATAGAATGATAGTTTCTAATACGTGCAAAAGGAAAGCTTAAGATGTTTCCGAAAGGCCTTCAAAAATTATTTGTAAAGCGTTGACATCCCATTTGTCGCCGTCTCTCGACGACTACTGATGTCAGTTACATACGAAAAAACATTTGCAGCTGCCGACGCAAAACATTACCAGGTCCACTCCCAAAAAGTATAGAAGCAATACACGGAATTCTCAGCGCATACGGTGAGGCGCTTCTAACAAATAGAGGTGAAATTTTTTTGTTTAATAACGATATTGAAAATATCATTATTGTGTTCAGATGTAAAACGAACATTCATACATTAATCAAAATGGATATTTTGTACATGGACGGAACATTTTCCTTTTGCACTAAGTTCTTTCCCCAATTTTTTACGATTCATGGACTCTATACTGGCCAGTACGTTCCATTAGTGTTTTGTTTATTACCAAGTAAGACTGTTCAAACCAACAAAACTTGTTTTCGTTACTAAAACAAAAAATTTTTGAAAAATGTTTTTTCCCTTAAATCCAAATGAGATATTTGTAAAGTTTGAAAGGGCAATCCATACAGCATTAGTAAGTGTGTGGCCCAATGTTAAAATTCGTGGTTGCCGATTTCACTTACACCAGTCATGGTACAGAAAGATTCAATCAACTGTAAATTGTAATGTGTTTTATCAGAAATTCAGCACGTTGTGCCATCATTATTAATTTAATATGATAATTACTGTTGATCTTATTTAAATAAATTGCCTCGACTAGCATCTCAAAGGATATGGTTCAATATAGTTCAGTATTAAAAAAAAACATCAAACATTTACGTAAGGTTCTTTTGTAAAATAAATTCAATTGTGATTTTAAAATAAATCTGGAATGGTGTACAGTTTAATTTCATTCAAACACCTTGTATCATCTGCAAATATATAACATGTTGTGCGCATGCGAATTTCATTGACCTGAATATGTGTATGTATCTCATCATGACTAAAAAATAATGACAATCTAATTTGGGTATTTTTTTTCTTTCAAAATAATATTGAATCACTATAAAATCAATAAATGGTTATACTATTTCCAGACTAGTATATAATTCACTTGCATCCTTAAATCCATAAATGAATAAATACATATACAAGATTCATACACTCACATTAACACGTTCACTGCCGACTTGATGGTATTGGCGAATTCAGAATGCCGGAAAACTAAAACGCTAGATATTTTGTCACAAATAGGTGTATAAGATAAAAAGTTGTGGTAGAAGTATACTTTTATTAAAAAAAATTGTTAATTAATATTTTGAAAAAATGCACCTATAGGTGTAACCGGCCCCTTTATTGAAAATTTCATTGAAAATGCCGTTTACACCTATAGGTGTATTTCAGTTTTAATGTGCTTAATGGTTTATTTTGAATGAAATTTATAAAACAGTCTACACAAAAACCGGGAGATCCATCGCAGGAATTACATACATACAATGTTGCTTTTCTTTTCTTCTCTCTTCTACACATTTTGCATTCTTTTCTTACAACCCTTGTCATTTTTTTGGAGATGTGATCATTTGCATTTCCATTGTAATAAATAATTTAATTCACAATAGAACTTACTGTACTGTCACTTAACTTTTGTTTTGATTGTTTTCACAACAGAACGTACCTACTGTACCGTCACTTGTTCGATGAGGAACTGACAACTAATTTGGTTAATATAATTTTTAATTTAAAAGAAATAATTGAAATAATTCGATTTACATTCACTTGTATACCGACAACACCCGGACTAATATTCAGTTGTTTAGTATTATTCAATTTATAGGTTATACGAACCATATGGACGATCTTAAATTTTTAATTCATGTACACCTCGAGTGACATGTTCACATTTAGAAGAATTACAAGATAATCATAAAAATGTTTACCACTTCTGGATAACCACCAATAACCTTAGCAAATTTTGTCAGTACAAACATAACACTGCTTAATTCTCATTGGATTGTCATTTTTCAGAAATTTGTAAATTATTATTTTTTACACAACTTTCTTATAAGTAGACACATGCAATTTTTCCTTTCCATAGAAACTTCACATGACATATTTCCTTTTAAAATTCTTAAACTATCTAGATTTCAACAAATATGAAAATTTTCATATACAAATATACTTATATCTAACTTATTCGACTTCCTACAGGAAAACTACAAACAGAAACGGATTCTATGACCCAAAATACATGTGGATTCACCAGTTTCTAACACTTTTATCGTTTATGTTGAAAATTCCATCTCAACCATTACATTCAAAATCACCATAATCTGGTTTCTCAACTTTTATGCTTAAACTACATCTAGAATGTTAATTAAGTTGTAACACTTCCTAATCACACTATTATGTAAGTTTATAACATAATATTTATTTAATTTCACTTTTAAACTTAGTAAGTTATATGAATATTGTTAAATCTGTTCCGATTTCACACTCTTTAACATGTACTTTACTCTTCTTACATTGATTGATACAATTTATTTTCTTTTTGTTTTAGAATAGAAGCATATTATGCTACCAGACTAGAATATCCTCATACAAATGGATTACATGTATTTTATAGATGAAAATACACATTTTTACTATTCCAAAGATGCTCGGAAACTATTATAATGAAGAAATCTATTGTTCAGCTATGATTACACTTTTATACTTATGAAATTTGATTTAACTAGCTAACAACATGTCCTATAATCACATATGTACTTACTTTTATGTTATATTGTTCTTATGCAATTTGCACTTTACCTGTATGCTTACTCAATTCCATTGCAATTAATTTATGTTTAATGTAGCTTTTAATCTGAGCTCATATCTCTCTTACTATGAGATTTAGCTTAACAAATATCATCTCAATATATAGATGAAAATGCTACGTTTCCACCTTGTGTGGGCAAAAGAAAATGATTCGATTACAAGGGCAAGGAATTCTTGATAATCATTTCACGCAAAATTTAATTCTTGCTTTTATTCAATGCATACGTCTATATATGTCTTTCTTGAAAAGCTAAAGGAGCGTCACATTGACACATATATCAAAATACACAGTTTACATTTAAGTTTGAAAATGAAAGATAAAAATGTCAGAGCTAAACAAAAAGTGCTGGATAAATGTGTGAGTAAATATAGATTAAAAGAATTAAGTAGATTACATTACATAAAATGTACTTCGTATCTATCTAGTATATAAAATGTAATTATTGTATCTATACAGAAATATTACTTACATATTTGACATAAAAACGTAAAATTAACAAAACTTAAAAATACACAAAAATTTTCATTTTAACACCTCCACCTTAACAAAAACATTTGTGCCTCGTTTACCTTTCAGATTTAATTGACTTCAAGATCCCTGTGCCCTATTTACCTGTTTAATAAAAATTTCGTGATGGCCTTGCTTTTTACCACCGCCGAGTCTACGAGCTTTAAAACAAAACCAATGAAATTGATCCAATGATTACTGCTGCCAAATTGACCAAAGATAACGGTGCATTTCTTTAAGTTTATATTTGAAAACTAACTACCTATAAGATCATGGTCACGATCAGTGCTGCCAGATGAAATTTTTTCAGGGAGATTACTTTGAAAAATTTCGGTAGATCCCGAAAAAAAGAAGGTACATTTAATTTTTAAAGGTTTTAACAGAAATATTGTTTACTATAAGCATCGGTACAAAATTTAGACCTGCCTGCACCGACCTGTAAAATTTGAAATATAATGAAATATTTTAAATAATTTTTCAAATTTTGTAACATTTTTAAATTTGTAGTTTATAGTAGGGAGTAGCAAAACGTTATCGGTGACCATATGTTGTAGGTATTTACTTATTTTTTAAAGTGTCATTATGCCTTTTTAATATTTTTGTAAATACCTACATACTGTTTTGAAAAGCAAAGTCAAAGCTGTCATCATTACTGTTATTCACATAGAGCAAAGTCTATTAAAAGAACAATTTACTATAGTAGCTATTCTTACCTTTGTTTATATTTATATATTCATTCATAACATGAAATATAATACACATGATGATAAGATGATAAACCCAACATACAAAACAAAGCATGGAGTATGTGTTGTAAACGTAAACATAAACATACTCCTGTTGAGATTAAAATAGATATACGTTTAGTACTTTTAAAATGAAATATTCGTTAAAGCAGTGATAAGTAATTTACTAATTACGTAAAAATATTTTTTAATCTTCACAATATATATCAAAATAACGTAAGGGGCATGTCATTCGTTTTTTATTTTTCGGTAGAATTTGTAGGTTAACGGTAGAATTTAGTCAAAATCGGTAGATCTACCGAAAAATTGGTAGATCTGGTAGCACTGGTCATGATATACCCTTAATAATAATCAAGCTTTGTATTACAAACCTATGAGGAAGGTCTCCTGGTTCAGTGTTGAGATCACCAGCTAAAATGGTAAGATCAGCAGCAGCCGAAGTTAACTGAATAAATTGAGCAGTATCAAAAGCTTGCATCATACGGTGAGTCTCATATTCATCACATATTCTGTTATATTCTGCCAATAACTAAAAAATTGGAATTAGCTTCTGGTTATTACATCGCTTCAAGCTTACATGTGAAGTATATACATTAATTTTCAATCCATTAACTACTAGTGTACACATAGCTATACCTTTACCCGCAAACCAATCTCCATGATAAATCTTATGAATATATCCATTAACAGCCCACTGATGATAGAACACGTCTTTTAATACATATTTAGAAAACACACAAACTCCAGAACCTATCACCCCACTATCAAAATTATTAAACAAGAAAAATAAATTTTAATAAACTTAATTTACCTGTAAAAATAATGTGAAAAGGGGTATGAGCCTGAAACTTTATCTCTAATTAAATTATAATCAGATACAGTCCATACTTCTTGTAAACAAACCATATCATATTGAGTTTGTAGTAAATGCTCTGCAATTGAATCCATTCTTGGTTTTATGTCTTTTGAAACAAAAGGTATGCCCCTATTTATGATTATCCTTCAATAAAATGGCAAATCTATTATCAAAAATACGTACCAACAGTTTAAAGTAAGAATCTTAAATTCAGTTTCCATTATAAATAATGTATCATTGAATTTGTAAAAGGCTTAAGAAATTTAATGGTTTTGATTTATGCAAATATGCATTCAACTAACATAAACAAAGTAAAGACGTGTTACGTCCTGCGTTGCCAGATCAAAATTAAATGTTTCGCCACTGCCACTCCTACCAATTTAAAGTCGCCGCTTGATGTACACTTCACAAAGCAAATTATTCCTTACTTGACATGCGCAATCAGCAAAGTATTCTAATAAAAAAGAGTAAAGAAATGGAAATTAAATCTACGCAACCTAGGTTACCATAGATTTATTTCCATTTTCTTATTTGATCACATAAATGTACGGTAACCTAGGTTACCATAACAAAGTGTACTCGGCCTTCCCCTCACGGGTGGGCCTTCTGCAAATGTAAAAACGATACGTTTTATAATTAAGGAAAATGCAATTAATCTTTTTAATCTACGCCAGTGTGATTATGACATATTTATCATCTTCATTTGAGTGTCATTATGGCCTTCATAATAGCACCCAGTGCCATTATGAACTCATAATAACACGCAAATTTTAAAATAAAAAACAGGCAAAAAGAAAGTTAGTTACAACTTTTGCTTCATTATAAAATCTTTACCAACATTTATTTATTGTAAACATTAATTATAAAGTCTGTACAATTTGTTAAATTCAGTCCATCAGTGCGTGAAACTCATGTAAAGCACAAAATTGAACGCAAATAATGACGTCAACGTAAAAATTGAAACAATCAACAAGCGCGGTTACTATAACATCGATTAATATGGGCACTTAATAATTTTGAATTTTTATTTACAAAAACGTTTCTGATATTGTAAACAAATCGAATCTATGCAAAGAAAATCTTTACACGCGTTTCATTATGACGTTCATATCTAACTAGTATCATTAATAACTATAAAATATTCGAAAACCAACCCGTTTATTTTTAACAAACATTTGGTTTTAGTGGTAAAAGGATTAATAGTTTTTGAATGTAAATAGGTTTATACATGCAGCAAACTAGTTCCGGTGTACAAAATTAGTCTTTTATTATGCATAAGAAGTATATAGCCAATGTCGCCTGCTAGGTATCTACCAAAATAGAGTTATAGTTATTGTTGGAGTTTATGATTATTTATGTAAAAAGGAAACACGGGACATGGACGTATTACCCAAAGACTCTGAGGGGTACCAAATACTCCTCAGTAAGGAGAAGGAGAAATTTCTTTTAAATTAAATACAAAACCTTGAGTTTTCATGCTCTTCAGTCTAAGTGACAAATGTAGTGGTTAAAAAGCTCGACCCATTGTTTGTCAACAGAAACAAAAACTTCTTTCCACGCTTTTATTTTTTGACTGGTTGTAGATTTTTAATGCATCCAAAAGTTCCGAATCATGTACATGAATATCAAGGTGTTGTTTTTGGAAAACAGTTCATGAGTTTACATCACATCACAGAGGTTCTTTTTAGCAATACCCAACGAAACGCTTGCGAATCTTCAAAGTATTGTGTCCATGTATCGAAATAGGTGGTATAAAACATGGGCACTGACGTTTTAAATTGAGTTACAGATAAGTTTTTATTTACCAAAGCTACTAGCCTAGTGTTAACTTGACTTAGCAAGAAGCTTTTAATTGTTCCGTTCTAATAATTGCTGCTTTAAATTTGATACAACCATGGAAGATTTTTCAGATTTCACTTGCAGCACACATTTATGAAATGTAGAAGCTTGTGAGTGAAGAAACCATAGCTAAACTTTTAAAAAGTGTTTTAAAACTATTAAGAATTAATGTGAGACATTTTTCTTGAAAGAGAAAGTAGATTTGTAACGGTTTGAACATTTTTAATATTCTTTCTATCGAAGGTAACAACGCCAACCGCCTGGTTTTACTGTATCTCAACAGTTTTTGGTATTAAACATTAACAAACTTACAACATTCTTTTAATTGTTCAACTCGTACGATATAAAGGTAGAAATAGTCACAGTTAATGGTTTCTGTGCAATAGGCAATACAGTTATGAAGGATATGAGCAGCACAATTCACCTCAACTAAAAGTATTTTAAGTAACTGCTGCTCCTCAAAAACTGCAATTTTTATTCGGATATGATGTCTGAAGTTTCACCTGGAAGATCTTGAACTTCCTAAATTTTTACTTGAAGGCCCTTATTGTCTTTCATGAAATATCTTACGAGTATAGGACAATTTTTTACGCTCCCGTAATTTGAAGAATCGGTATAAATTCTTACAAAATTGATTGTTCCAAGACCATTTTGTGTGGAGATTAGTGATTCTTTTTGTAAAACACAATACTTTCAGACTTGATTCTAGCACATGCAAATTTTTGGTAGAAGCAACTTTTTATTAGCTTCATAGTGCAATCCATGGAACGAAAGGACTTACTGTGGATCACGTTGTGGTATGACCAAATACATCCATACGCAGGTAGCTTTTGTTTTAATTTCTAAATGTGTTCTTACGAAAAAAGACGACACTGCTACTACTATAAACAGCAATATCTGCATTTGTTATGCTTAAGTGTCAATATGTGTTGAACAATACCCGCCTTTCCACCATGTGCAAAGTGAAAACTGTGCACAACATGTTAAGCACATCATTATCTGAGATTGTCTTTTTAATAAATGAATATTCATTTCCCAAATCTATGCTCGTACACGTCAATTTAGTTTTTCAGTTTTCCATATTATGATAGAATTCATTTGTTTTTTTATTGACATCTGTCAAAAATATGACGTTATCGAGGTTTTTCTTAAATGACAACATATGGCATGCGATACATCATTTGAAAGCTCTTGTTTCACTCCGTACGTTCCTAGATTTTTGTGCGATTCTGTCATGCCGTTTCACAATGGCGATTGTTCAATTGTGAAAATTATCTTAAATTTACTTTCAGTAAAAGGATATCTGTTTCTTGTTTTGCCAGAAAAAAAGCCAACTGTTAAATATTTCTAGATTTCCTAGATTTTTGTGCGATTCTGTCATGCCGTTTCACAATGGCGATTGTTCAATTGTGAAAATTATCTTAAATTTACTCTCAGTAAAAGGATATCTGTTTCTTGTTTTGCCAGAAAAAAGCCAACTGTTAAATATGGTTTTATTATCAATCAAACTAGAACAACGCGTAATATTAAAAAATCAAGAACAACAAAGAACAGTCAATCAATCATAAAAATAATAACAAAATAAGAATGATGCGTTAAGGATAAAACACATAAATAGTAAAAACTTAGTTCAGTAAATGCTGATAGTGACGACCGTTAGCAACTTGACAGTGCCCAATTCTAGAAAAACAAATTTTTATTGAACATTTCGTATCATTTCTGGTGAAATTTTTCGTATTTCCGCTCTTATGCGGCACTTTAGATTAACAATAGCTCTTGTTCTATTAAAAAAAAAATTGGATTTTAAATAACCACAAAAAAAAGGCTAAAAGGGTCGTATCAGGTGACCTGGCTGGTTATTTAATAGAACCCCGTCGGCCAATCCATTATCCTACAAACATCAAATTGAAATATTGATATATTCTCTAGCATAGTGGGACGGAGCTCTATCTTGTTGCAGACAAATTTCTGGACAGTGTAAATCGGGATTATTGTGGTCAAGATGAAAAGTGACTAAAGCTGGCGAAAGTTCTAACTATAAAAAATTGAACTAAGATTTGCTTCAATGAAAAATGATCTTAACACAGTATCTTTCAATATGCCGGCCCATGCATTAACTTTCTGAGTTGCGGCAAAGATTTCATCTTAATTACAAATTGGTTGCAGTCTTCGGTAGAAATCATCGTCACTTATATTCTTGTACCAGACTTTGTACTATGGTATTTTTCTTTGTACACAATTGTTTGCACTGACGTGTGACATTCCCATATCAACTTGCAGTTTATAACTCGTACTATGCGGCTAATAGAACGTCAAGCTACATATTTTCATTTACTTTCGGCCTTCCATGTTTAGGTATATTTTTAACATGACCGTGTTCTTCATATTTTCTGAAAATCTTGCAACCGATAAATTGCGAAATCTGCGTTCGGTCTGGATGAATTTGATCGAAAACTTAACGTACCTCGTTAGCAGATCTCTGACGATTTCCGTAACAAACCATCATAAGAATTTCAGTACATTTATTTTTCACTGAGCGACGTTCTTGGTTTATTAAAAATTTTTGAATTACAACGTAATGACAGTAAAATCTTTCCAATATTTAGAGGTAGGAATGGCGGGAAAGCAGGACGGCAGCCGGCTATAATGATGTCTACTTTATTATTTATTGTTGTTACTGTTATACATTATAGCAATGTATATTAATTGATCTATGGAGTTATCAGTAGGAATTAGTGGTGATAATTTTAACTAGATTCACAAATCTTCGTGGACGAAGTCCATGAGTGGGATTTCTTAATAGCAACAAAGATGGGTGCAAATCTAGTTAAAATTATAAAAAAAAATTATTACCACTGTAGCGTCCCCAGGTACCGAATCTAGAAAAGTGTAATTTGAACTTATTTGCAATAATCCAAATTCAAAAACAAAACAATCGATACGTGATTTATCTTGACTTGACTGACAATAATGTTATTATTACTCAAATTGATTTCCTGCCTTACTTTGACTTTCCTGGCAATAATTAAAACATTAGAATTTATTTACAAGACTGATATTTAATTACTCACAAACTTCAAATCTGACCAAAAGAATTGGCCGTGTAGTGGTAGGTACGTTGTGCTCTTTGAATTAGATAGGCTGCACGAGGTTAAGAGTTGCATCATGTGGGGCAGGTAAAAAATTAAAATACTCAAATTAAAATTAACGAGCTTTGCTCAATGATGGTTCAACCCGCTAATGTACTATTGTGGGAAAGAACCACCAATAAAACCTACTTCATTCATAAATAAGTAATTGCACAAGTACATTAATAAATCAAATGACACAAAAAAAACAATGAAAGGGTTAAATATATAACAAAACATCATTCAATCAGGTTAGAGTGCATACAAAATTATAACGTTAAGAAAAAAATAAGTAAAAAGCAGTTTAGCTACATATAAACACAATACGGATTTAGAGGTACAGTGCGAAACTGATAAAATCTTACTTAGAGGACTGAACTTTGAGAGTCTGAGTAACAGATCTTGATTATGAAAGCTTTTTATTCCAAACCATCCATTGTGAACCAAGATGTCCCATAAGGATCAATATTGGGACCACTCCTTTTCTTGTTATATTCTAATGATTTACGTGGAAGCCTCCTAATACAACTTACCTATCAATTCGCGGACGACACATCTTGTATTGTTTCAGCCTCTAATATTCAAGAGTTATCACAATCAGCTTCATGCGTTATATAACATGGTTAAATGATGTGAAAATAACTTATTAAAGTTAAATGAAGAAAAAACAGGTTTAATTATGTTTGATGATAAATTAGATAGATCATTTGTATGTGCGATTGAAAAATAAATCCATACCTCAACAAGAAGAAATGCGATGTCTAGGCATTACACAGCAGAATCAGTTGAAGTGGTTTAACTATTGCATTCAGTTGCGAAAGAAATTAAGTTCAATTATTTATTACTTAATAAGGCATTCGAAATCACAAGTATCTATTGATGTAATAAAGACGTTTTATTTTTGTAATGTCCAATTACATATTACATATAAAATATAACAACAGTAAAATTGCACAGGTGATAATAAGGTAAATGCAAAGACAAACAAAAAAATAGGTGAGAAATTTACACATACACAATTGTTTAGTGATTAATAAAGCACAAAATACATTCGTAAAATTACAACAAATTACATATAAAGAGAAATATGTACGCAGGAAAACAATTCTAATTACATCTCGGATTAACCAGCCTGCATCAAAGACAAAAAGTCATTAAACAAAGCCTTACAAGGGTAAGTGGTAAATAGATCATAACATCGTGATCGATAAATAAGTTTGAGTGCGTTAGGAAAATACAGCGTACCTATCTCAGGTTACATATTCACCTATATAACAATAAAAACAATAAAAATAAAATTCGAGGTGTTTAATGGTCATCTGGATCCGAGAGAATGTAAACACTCGGAAATTGCCTATTTACAATTATAACCAAGCTTTATCCTGTACTCGCTCGTCCATGTCCACATCTACACAAATACTGTCTTTTATTTTAGCAGATTTCAGCTTAATGAGCCCGCGTGCGAATGAGGTACCTTTGTACGGCAATACTCGATGTTTAATACGTTACATAGGCTTGTACAATTGGTTGCTGCGAGCTTAAATTACATTAAATTAAATTCCTACTTACACTTGAATATATTCCCTTTAGTTTAACACTTTACCACCAACATGACGAGTTAAGATTCACGGTTTACAAGTCGGCGCCGCAGCGATTAATTATAGATTAATTTTTGGAAAAATTTACATTAAAACATACATTAAAAGAAAAAAACGAATTAGAGTTTCTAGTTTTCTTAAATGTGCACGACAAAAATATTTATAGACGAAACGGTTGACAATGGGAGTTTCTAATTAAAACAAATCAAAATGAATAAAAAAAAGAAACATTACGTGGGAACAATTTCGTATATTAAGTATTGACCGATATCTTAATTTTAAAAATTTAAAAAAATGCTAAATATTTCAAAACATGTAAGGTTTAAGTCGGGTAAACCTTAGTAAAACTCATTCTTATTTTGATCGCAGAAACTAAAAATACATTCCATTAAAAAAATTGCAACTTTAATATGTTTCATTCTTTTGGAACAGCCTGTACATTGCGAAAATAATTTTAAAATGTACCGCCTGTAGGCCTACATTAACTCCAAAAATAAAACTTTTTGAAACTCAAGTCGTTTGGTCATAATCTTCCGTGTCGAATAACGTTAATAACCCTGTATAATCAAATAAATGAATGATAAATATATAATTACCAACCTTAAAAATTGTTTGTTTTGCTTGAAATTCAAAACTTCTTCAGTATTAATAAACCACAGGTACAAGAACCACTTCATTTATTTCAACATGACCCCAAAATAGTAATGAGTGTATGTATCGTTTATAGAATTTAAAAATATCTAACCTAACTTTTTGTGTATAATCACTTTGATTCGTTTTTTTCCAGATAACTTTTTTCTATATAATCAATTTTGAATTATTATATTAATTTTGGTTATTCAAGGTAATATAAGGTATGGAACGTGTTTAAAAGTAATTTTTACGTTTTAGAATTATAACAAAGTTTAGAAATGAATAAATTGATTATTCCACCTTCGCCAAATTGGTATTCAAGTAATATACTTGCATGTGCTTCTGATAATACTATTGTTTATGGATCACGAAATGAGATTATTATCATTTATCCTTCACCTCCGGATGTTGCAGCTGAAGTCAAAATTTTGGGAGGTATTCATTCTGCAAGGTAATCAAACTTCAAATTTTATATTTTATTTTGTATATGAACCTAAATAGTATTTAGTCTGGGATTCACTCTGAATCTACATCACTTAACTACACATAAAATGTATAGTTACGAGAAGCTCATGTGATTAAACCTAGTTATTTTAAATTGATTAAAATTTATAAAAATAAATTGTTCTGATAGTTCATATTAACTTTTTTTAGAAGCTTAGTATGTCTAAGAGTTCTCGTAACTCATTGTAAAATGTTTATAGTAAGTAAACAAGTGATTCATCAACCACTGCATTTGGTGTAGTTGGGTTTGAAAATATCCTGGAGTAGTAGTGCAGCAGGGTTGTGTGAGCCTTTAACTCATCAGCAACAATTTGTAGATTTGTTTTATACATTTTGTGTTGTTATTTATTGAGTTTAAGTCTTATTAATTCTTTCCAATATTGTTTTATGTTTTTTTTATTGGAACTTTTAAAATTGTGCATGCTTTATAAAAATTATGTCAAGAATGTTATGCATATGAATTCTAGTTGTAAAGGCTTTATAAATATCGGTGCTATAAACATTTATATTACAGTAATTTTCATGGTAAAATGTCTTGAAGTAATCTTTCCCCTTCAAATTATTGAAATAACTGCCAAATATTTAAAGTAGGTATGGCGTAAAAATTGCAATCTGGTGTAAAACTTGAACATTTTTTATTAATATGAAGCTGCAATATATTACGATTGGCACATTTATATAATGTAATTTTGTGGTGTTGTTAAATTCAATTTTTTGTGACATTGCGTACATTATGGTTGTCATTGCAACTTGATTTTTACATTGGTTCGGAGTTGTATAATACATTTACAATCTAGCTCATGATATGAGTAAAAAAACACTTTGCACCTCTTAACGCTAGTTTTAATGAGATGCTTAATTTCGTTAGTGAAGGTTAATGGGATATTATATATATATATATATATATATATATATATATATATATATATATATATATATATATATATATATATATATATATATGAATTTATTTATTTAAATTCTTGACAAAGGAACAAAGGACGTTCCCGAAACGTTGAATTAATTTTTACGTTTATTTACACAAGTTTTAAAGAAAAAAAATGTCTTATTTAATATATATATATATATATATATATATATATATATATATATATATATATATATATATATATATATATATATATACAGGGTGAGTCAGTTTTTTGTAGACAAACTTTAACAGGAGATAGAACACATGTTTCTAAAAAGAAAAGTTCCTATAAACATATGTCGTAGAAGGCTTCGTTTCCGAGATACAGGGTGTTGAATATAATTTTTTTTTCTCAAATTTTCATTATAACTCATACACGAATGCTTAGATTTTTTTCATGTTGGGGGGATAATGTCTATTAATTAAGGGGCATAAAACAAGCGATAATAATCTTCACAAACTTGCACAGTGGCGGAGTGGAGGGGGTGCTCAACCCCTTTCATAAACAGAACTTCTACGCCAATGACTATTTTCTAAAAAAATTGTTATTTTCATTATCTACATACAGTTTAACAAAAATAATGTACCTTCTTCTGTTTCGAAATTCCTGTGCGTTTCCGAGTTATTTTGATTTTTAGTGTTTGATGTGGTACTAAGTTAAGTAATGTGCTTTATGTGAATAATTGAATATAAAGTTTTTAATAAAAAAGATATAATAAAACATTTAGAGCCATTTTGGTACCTAACGATCGTTTCTTTAAAATTTCAAATACATTTTCATTTATCGTTTTTTTTTAGTATCCATTGTTATTATCCTCGTATAAAAAGAAATGCATAATTATTATTGTTATGTGGTCAATACTTTCTGCATAATTATGTATGTATCAATTTCGCCATAAACATGTATGTAGTTTTTAAGTGAGATTCTAATAAGTTATAGACCGCTGCTCACTTGCTCTCTTTAAAGAGCCGCCACTGTATCAAGCCATACTCAAATACAAGACTTTTGTAAATTGAAATCTGTTTAGTACACTAATTTTAACAATGCTTATTTATTATTGTAACAATACTTAATTAATAATTGTGAAATTAATAAGAATTCTTAGCAATAACGATTTATAAATAAATAACAATAACACTAGTATAATAAAATTAGACACTTTGTTCAAAATGTAAACCGTTCTTTTCAATACACATTTCACAGCGACGTACAATAGAACGTCTTAAGTTAACTAAATGATGATAATAGCCTAGCCACGAACAAGGAATACTAGATTTAAGTATGTAGCTCATTTTTATCACAAATTTTAAAATTGGGACTTTTTTGATAATAAGTATGAAACTGTTACGTTTAGGCAAATAAAGTTTTAAACAAACTTACCTTAATTTTTTACGTTAAATCGATCTGAGTAATAAAATATAGGGGTTTCCATTTGATTTTTGAGTAACTTGCATTTTTGATAGTCAAGTTTAGACATTCATAATTTTATTTTATGAAAAATACAAATGTCATTTTGCAGACTGTTGCAATAAACCTTTGCCTACAACACCTCAAAGTTTCATTCAAATTGTTTGACAGGAACAGAACAATTAACGAGTTATTACTAAGACCGCATCTGTCAATTTTTTAGAAAAATGGTTTTTTTAAACGACTGAAATTTCGTATCTAGTTTATTTAACAAACTTACCTTAAAATTCGACATAGAATCCAAAATGTATTAATATACGGGTGTTCCATTTAAAATACCGACTTCCGGAATAACCGGAAGTGGTACGAACGTGAAAATATTTTAGATGAGTTAGCCCTAACATCATTACCCTGTCACCAAATTTTCAAAATTATAGTAAGTTTAGTTTAGCAGGTACTCATAGGATCAGCTCCCAAAGGCGGACCCTGTATATACACAGTCTGATTTTAAGTGTCCAAGCATTTATCATAAAAGATAGAAAAAAGTTTAAGAAGCGAAAATAACTCTACATTCAATTATTAATAATGCTACATATTCAGAGGTTTAAATTCTCTTTACAATGGTACCAAATAAGTTTTTATTATTTTGGCAATTATAGTCACAATATTTTTTTAAAGCTTGTTTTCTGTATTCCTATAAATACCAACAAAAACAACAAAATTGGCACAGTAGTCTTGGGAAACAAATAAAAAGCTGTAACAGATACAAACTACATCACTACATTATAACAAAAAGATGAATTAGATGAGATGTTCGAATTATTTTGAACACATAGTCGGGCTCTTTTTAGTAAATTTCTGCGTGCCCTTTGTAACATGTAAGGAGTTATTTGAAGGCAGACTTCAATAATTCGATTTCTGAGATTCTCAAGGTTTTCGGGAGCTGTGACATAAACTTTTTGTTTAACGTATCCCCAAACGAAAAAATTCAAAATCGAAAGATCGGGCGACCTGGCCGGCCAAGGTACTGGACCACCATTCGCTATCCAATTATTTCTAAACATTTGACGTAAAACACCTTTAACAACTCTTGAATTATGTCGATGTGCTCCATCTTGCTGAAACCACATATCACGCCGAATAGCTACTGGTACGTCATCCAGAAAGTCATGAAATTCATTCATTAGAAAGTTCCTGTCCCTATCACCTGTAAGAGTTCCTTCTAAAAATAAGGACCCATTACAAAATCATTCACAACGCCGAGCCATACGTTAACAGAAAATTTATTTTGATATCTGCATGGTCCTAATTGTTTAGGGTTTATGTCATCCCAGTAGTGGTCGTTTTTCCTATTGGATATACCATTTCTTGTAAAGCATGGCTCATCGCTCCAAACTATGACATTAATTAAATGACTGTGATTAATCAGCCATTCATAAAATGTTATTCGCCGTTGCTGGTGTCCGTCATTTAGTCCTTGTACTAATTTAATTTTGTAAGGTTTCATGTTGTTCCTTTTAAGTATTGAAAATATCTTGTAGTAGGTAAATCCTAAATCAACCAGTGCTTCGCGTATGGAATTCCGAGGATGCGCTCCAAAGTACGCCAAAACAATTTCATTATTTTCCATAACACCTCGCCGATGTCTTTGCTGCACTGGTTTTGCACTAAAACCGCCAGTTCTGCGCAAATTTGCTTTCAGTCTAGTAAAAATTCAAGGATGTGGTTGTCGTCGGTCGGGATACAAATTTAAATACATTTCACTTGCCTCCAGCGTATTATCATTGCACCGAATAAAAACTCTTAACATATCCATTTTTTCATCATTTGTAGAATTATTATTTGCTTGCATTGTGACAGGTAGTATTACGAGCACTGAACAATAATTTAACTGTCACAAACAATGCTCTAATATTGACAATTGTTTTTCATTTGTTTCCCAAGACTACTGTTTTGTTGTTGTTTTTGTTCGTATTTATAGGAATACAGAAAACAAACTTTAAAAAAATATTGTGACTATAATTGCCAAAATAATAATAACTTATTTGGTACCACTGTAAAGAGAATTTAAAGCTCTTTCAGAATATTAAAAAAAAAGTGCCCGTTCCATTTAAAAAAAATCATTTGTCTTGCGATGCTCGTTTGTTTTTATGTAATTTGTTTTTCTGAATATGTAGCATTATTAATAATTGAATGTTAAGAGTATTTTTGCTTCTTAAACTTTTCTCTATCTTTTATGATAAAATATGTATGTGCTTGGACACGTAAAATCAATCAGGCTGTATACATATATATATATATATATATATATATATATATATATATATATATATATATATATATATATATATATATATATATATATATATATATATATCAAGTATAATAACGGTATAACGGTTTGTCCTTATCAATATTAAATGAAGTAGACCGGCACCGTTCACAGAGGTGCATTGTATCTACGCCGATAGAACGCTGGGTGGGCAGTACATTTAGAAGTATAATACTGCAAATTCAGACTGCCTGATTAAGGAGTCGTTTGAAGATAGATGTGACGAAGCAAGTTGGGGTCTTAAACGTAAAGACGGCAAGAACATTGAAAGTGATGAGAAGGCTCGGGTTATGAAAAAGTGTGTATGTCTGATAATAATCAACCGCTGTTAAGGTGTGCCAAGAGTCCACAGCAGCCAAAAAAAGTTACTAACAACGATATTTTTTCAAAATAAAGGGGTTTCTACATGCACAATTTTGTGATTATATCAAGTCCGAATTGAATTTGTTCGCTTAGTACCACCGACAAAGACAAGTATCGAGGACAATAAATAGAATTTACAAGCCCTTATCAGCTTTGAGCAACTATTCACCGAAAAAAATTGTAGTATCCCAAAATAGAAGGAATTACATCGATTTAAGTCAGACCATGTTGTATATAAAACAGGTCAAGACGATACAGCTCTTATCAACACGACATTGTAGCACCGTAAATAACGTGGAAGTTTATTCGAATTTTATAACAAAAGGTAGTATCGCAATCGAAGAACACCTAAGCCTACAGCACATATATCGAGACTTTTTTAAACTACGGAAACGAAGCCAAAACTTTACATATGTATAAAGTTGGCATAATTTTTTTCCTTCTTAGGGGGTGAGTTATCATCGTTTATCCCCTTAGCAAATTAAAGGTTTAAATTTCAGGATAATTCTTGCGTGGTTTATAATATATTTTATACGCTTAAAGTTGGCAGGATTTCTCTGACAGGACATGATTTTTTTTGTCATTTTATAACAAATAAAAAATTAATTGATGATTAATCGAAATATTACAAAGGTAAATTGCACCACGGTCTAGCTCAGTGAGGTACAAACTTCCGAAACTTACTATAGGTTCAGAACTCATTTTGAACAGGTCGTGAGGGAGGCAGAGATATATCCGTAGGTATATTCAGTAAAGCACTTCATGTTGGACGCCGCTCAATTTATAGGTTTAATAACTAAATTCCAACAAAAATTGAGAAAGTTGTACATTAATAGCATAGGTAATCTGAACAACGCCAAACAACTGTATTTATATGTATATTTAAGTAAACCCAAAAGTCTGAATAATTCCAGCATAAAAAACCAAACGATATTTCTCGCAAAGATTTACGATACTAAAATTACTAAATTCAACACAACTATGCAAGCTTATAATCTATATTTACTTAAAATTCAAAATTCAACATGATCCAACACTGTATTCAAGAATAAAACATATTCTTGACCTACTATAGGTTATGAACTCAAATGTTTTTATCTTAGGAACAGAAATCAGCTGTTCCTTTATAACCACTATACTGATTTGTGATTTTCTTACATGTTTCTTACATATACTCAAAATAAATATATTAACTTCGTCTTAAAACGAACTGTAGCATGACAATTTCATTTCTCATTCATAAGATAAACATACCATAAACGTAAAGTTAATTTCGATTTGTCTATGATGTAAAAATAAACGAACTGTAGACCACATAGGTACGGTAATTTTCATAATATAAATGTACGATAAGGTAAGATAATTTCCATAAAACCTTCCACATACCATAACGGAAATGTAGGTCAACTACAAAAACGGGCTCCAAAAAACGACAAAAGCTGGCAGGTATTTAACGACGAAAGCAGTTATACATTGACAGCATGCGGTATAATGCAAACCAAAGGTATCTCCATTTATATTTCTTGAAGACTAAATTTGGACCATCATGGTCATGTACGCCATTTTATGCATTTTTCGTGACGTCATTTACCACGCTTTTGGAAAGATACGAAAATTAATTAGATAAGAGCCCTTTCTTACTCAAGGGGCCTTCCTCAATGTAGGGGCTTATTCTTGTTCTCTTTCTTGTTCCCTGTTAAATATAATATTTACAAAAATGTAATTAGAAATAATTATATACCTTGTGCAGTGAAGAAAACTTAAGATACGATATGCATTAAAACGCAGACGGAACGGAAATGAATTAAGCGTCAAAGCGTGTTGAGTTCGCATTTGCGCACAGAACAACAAAAATTGATGTTCGACTAAAATGTACACAGGGATTCGTAATTATGTAGACTACAGCGAAAATATCAAGATATAACAAAATTTAATTATAGAAAGAAAAGGAAATGCCTAAAGATACTAATGTAATGTAAATATATTAAGCAATAATAATACAAATTACAGAACTTAAATTAAGGTAACGATAGCAAGAATTGGAAACAAATTAAGGTAACGATAGCCAAGAACTAGCACGTTACAATTTGAAGGGGTTTTCACCTTTTATCCCCATTAATAGGATAAATTAATGATGATTTATTATATATTTTATAAGTTTAAAGATGGCAGGATAATGAATTTTTTTTATATTTGGGGGTGAAATTGAACCTTTTATCACCATTAACAATTAAACAGATAAATTCAAGATAACTGTTTTGTGGTTTATAATATATTTCGTAAAATTAAAGTTGGCAGTATTTTTCCGACAGGGCTTACCAGTTTCTTTTATATTTGGAGGTAAATTGTTAACTTAGATCCCCTTTGCCAATCAATGGGATAAATTCAGAATGATTGTTACATAGTATTTAATATATTTTATAAGTTTAAAGTTGGCAGGGTTTTTCTGACAGGATTTATGAATTTTTTTATTTTTTAGGGTGTTTTCACCTTTCATTCCCTTTGCAAATTAATGGGATAAATTCAGGATACTTGTTGTATGGTTTATAATATATTTTATAAGTTTAAAGTTGGCAGGATTTTACTAACCGGAAAGAGATCACTAACTTGGAATATCCAAGGATGGAGAACCAAAGACACTCAGATAATCAAAGAATTTAAGAAGGCGAACATAGATATCTTAATAATAAGCGAGACAAAGAAAAAAGGAAATGGAACCGAGCAGATAGATGGAATAATCCACTGCTGGAGTGGTGTCAAGAAGGAATAAAGAGCAACAGCGGGAGTAGGGATATTAATAAAAAAGAAATGGAGTAGGAAGATAAAACATCATGGCAGCCGATCAATGAAAGAATCATAAAATTAAATCTGATAAGCTTCGGAAGAGAAATAGTGAAACAAACACATTACAAAAAACAATAAAAAAAGAATATACGGCACACAAATCCTGGACAATAAATAAAAACACAAATCTAAGATCAACGCGGTGTTGGTGAAGATGCTGCAGAGTATACCCAACGAAGAGATAATAGGATGGGAATATAAAAAAATGCAATGACCACCCTAGAGGAGAAAGTTAAAATGGTATGGACATATAAGAAGAAGCAATAACCATAGATGGATAAAGAAAATATCAGATTGGAGGCCGCTGGGAAGAAGAAAAAGCGGAAGGCCATGGAGGAATGACATAGATGAAACGATGAAGAGAAAAGGACTGGAAGATGGAGACTGGAACGACAGGCAGGAGTGGAATCTTATGCTGTATATATATATATATATATATATATATATACAGGGTGAGTCAGTTTTTGTAGACAAACTTTAACAGGAGATAGAACACATGTTTCTAAAAAGAAAAGTTCCTATAAACATATGTCGTAGAAGGCTTCGTTGGGGGGATAATGTCTATTAATTAAGGGGCATAAAACAAGCGATAATAATGTTCACAAACTTGCACAGTGGCGGAGTGGAGGGGGTGCTCAACCCCTTTCATAAACAGAACTTCTATTATCGGCTATTATCGGCATAGTTATGTTCCAAGAACCAGTTGCAATATTCCAGTCTTCTAACAAAATCTCCCTCGTACAAATGTTGGTGAAGCTGGTATTTAATTGATTTGTATCCATGTTTCTTCAAGATCTTTCTTGCTGATTCTGCGCCAATGTCTAATTCAAAGGCAATTTCCCTTGTGGATGCTGTGGGGTTTTGAATGACATGCTATTACATTTTCTTCCGTTTGTTCATTAATAATAAAATGTTGTTGCAAATTATCTGGTTCTTGGCGCATTTTTCTTATAAGGTAGATAATGTATTGTCTTGTAGGATGATGAAGACGCTCAGGATATTCTTGCCGATAAACTCGTTCGGTTTCCGCTGAATTTTTGGCACATTATCCATACATAATAAGTATATCAACCTGCTCACTCTTGGTAAACATTTTTGTTAATTTTATAATTAAACTAAGTACAAACTTTAATTTTTAAGTAAAATATTAGATTTATGTTAATAAACAACAACCTTTATTATTACCTGTCAAACTTTTAAATTTACCATAGTGTTTCCATGGCAACCTAGCCACCTATTGTTTTCATGGGAACTCTGATGTGCTGTGACATAGGAAGTGTATTTTATTAATGAGTAAGACGTAAATATAAAAATAAAAATGTTTTAAATCGAAAATGGGTAAAATGACAAAACGTGTTATACGTCATTAAATTCGTTTTAAAATACTGCATTTAGTAGTTTTATGAAAGTGGTATGCTTCCATTTAATTTTTTGAGCTACGGTAAAAATAAAGTTTAGAACGTTCTAGTAAAAAGTTAACAAAGATAAAAGTGAGTTTGCATTTTTCTGGAAGTGAGTTAAGTATGTAGAATGATTTTAAGATGGTCATGGCACTCTGGATAAGAAAATAAAATTCAATTTTAAAATTACATTTCGAAAAAATCGATTTAAATATTACGCAATCGGCCGTAAAATGACCTCCAGAATCCGAAAAACTAAAAATATACAGGGGGTGTCATTTAAAAATCAAATGTTAAGGTCATTTCCGGTGAAACCGGAAGTCGGAAATGCTTGTCAAAAATTCCTCAAAATGACGTTTGGTTAGAGTAACAACCCTGCCAAGTTTCATTTAAATCGATAGATAAATAAAAAAATGGCAGCCGGAAAGTGATCTCGTGGGCATCTGGTATATATATATATATATATATATATATATATATATATATATATATATATATATATTCATACGGGGTTATTCACGGCGGACGTCACATTAGACGTTTCTGATGAATCAATTTCCTGACAACTTCTCTTAACATTTCCCTATATCTACTGTAATCGGTTTAAAATAAAAATTAATTTTTTCGTCGGAAAACATGATATGCTGATAGCTTCGAGCGCTGTGATACAATGATACCGAAATTTGGTTTAGAGTAAGGTAACACTTAGAGGCTTCCCACGCTTTAGCTGTACCCCAATTACTTCAATACAGGGTGGTTAAAAATGCAGTTATTCCGTTTGCTTGAAAAAGTGATTAAAAACAGATTATTTTAAATGGAGCACCCTGTGTATTAATACTAATCCGGAAAGCTGGTGACGTTGGCCGTTTATGTATATATATATATATATATATATATATATATATATATATATATATATATATATATATATATATATACACACACACACACACACATACTGGTTGGGTTTCCGACTTACGAGCATTTATTTGCGAAAATGCACTTTGAAAATGATATCCCCATTCGGTTTTTGGTATGAAGGCCGCGATTACTATTTGGCATTAACGTTGTGTCATTATCCTAATTATAACAACATTTTCGTCCATTCAGAAGCTGAAAATACCTACCTTTAGAAACAATAGAACAAAATTATTCGAAGAAATTATTTTTGAACAAGGACAAAAAAATATATAAAATCTGTATAAAATAAATATGGGGCATGTTACAAAATGTGTTCGAAACGCTGGCCGTTTACTTCCAAGGACATCAAAATGCGGGTGTTGACTACTTTTGTTGTGGCAGATCTTATTTCAGTCGGATCCAATTTACCAAATGCTTGGGTGATTCTTTGTAACAAGTCGTCTCTCGAATGTATAGCCGTTTTATAAACTTTTTCTTTGAACCATACCCCACAGATAAAAATTTAATGGAGTCGGGTGATCACGCGGGCCAATTCCACGGCCCTAAACGTCTTATCCAACGATCGTTCAAGTTTTCTGCTCACTTATCAATTGATACCAACAATTTCGATATTTTTCAAGAGGCAGATGAACGACGAAGTTCTCTACAATATTTTCCAAAATATTTAGGTATCTTCTGGATGTTAGTGACTCCTCGTATATCATATAACTCACTTGGTTATCCATTAACATGTAGAAAACATTGAAACTAAATGTTTCTTGAAATCCGGCTTCTTTGGTGACATGAGGGTTTTCACTGCACCAGAAATAACAATTTTTTCGATTGAACATCTCTTCTTTTGAAAATTTTGATTCGTCAGTCCAAATTATTTTATTAAAAAAATGGATCATCTTGGGTGCGTGCCAACATCGTTTCACAAACTTCAACCTTCTGTTAATGGTCTTAAAGCTTCATTGCTTGAACGTTGGTGAATTTATAATCATGCATGTTATGTCTTTGCAAGATTCTTTGTACTGAGGAATATTTTATATCTAAATCCTCTTCAGCACATCTTATCAATGACCCTGGAAATGCGTGAAAATATGCCACAACAACGATTTGGTTGTCTTCGGAAGTTTCGAGTCGAGGCAAGTTTTTTTACCGATTTTAAAGTTGATTCAAACGCTTTGAAATTTTTCTGAATTCGTATACATTTTCTCAGGTTCATTGGTGATAGATTTGGATACATTTCATTGAACTTTCTACATGCTCTGCTGATAATTTTGTTGCACTGTCCAAGGTTAATAAACGAATTCATATGAACTTCGTTTGAGTAATTTTGTTTCATCGTTTCTGAAGGTATTTTCAGCTTCTGAATGGATGAAAATGTTGATATAATTACGGTAATGACACAACGTTAATGCCAAATAATAATCGCGGCCAAAAACCGAACGGGGACATCATTTTCAAAGTGCGTTTTCGCAAATAAATGCTCATAAGCCGGCAACCCTACCAGTTAGGTATAGCTATGATATACATACGTAAACGGCCGATTTGAGCAGCTTTCCGGATTAGTATTAATACACAGGGTGTTCCATTTAAAATAATCCATTTTTAGTCACTTTTTCGGGCAAACGTGTACAATCCTTAGGTTCTATAAGTATACTTCTACACCCATGGCTACAAATTTTAGTTACTTAACAGTCTGGGTAATAACTAGACGATTTTGTGCCTTATGCTCAGTCGTAGATTAAAGCGGGCCAGGTTCATAAAATTATCGATTTGCCTTATTAACCATAACATATTTACATGTACCTAGATATGTTCGCTTCAAAATCGGGGTTGCTTCTTCCTGAAACTAGTTGTTAAATACTCGGACGCCAACTTGTTTTTAAATATGAAATAAACAAGTAAACCATTATGCAATAAAGTTAAAAGAAAATCTCTACAATAACAAATTTTATTATACAACGTATATTTAATTAAAAACTGAAATACTTAATGCTAATGTTAGTAATGTTATAACCTAATGAATAATTAAAATTGTGAGCAATTAATGGAATCAAAATGCTGCATGCTGGGTTAGCGTTGTTGAATAAATCTGACTCTTGATTAATCGTACTAATACTATTAATAATAATATTAACGGTAAAATAATTAATTGCGTGGATGTGTATAAACGTGAAAGTAAAACTAAAGTTGAAGTAAATAAAAAATAAAAGTGCCTTTAAAACCAAACGTCTCAAACTTTTATATAATAGTTTAAAATAACATACCATACAAATTATATAGCACTTTTTTTATTAAAAAATATTTAACAGAGCAAATGCTCAACTACCTTTCAGTATCGCACAAAAACGACGCTCTCAAAAGGCCTTTGCGCATGAACATGTCTGAAACTGAATGTGCAAACGAAATGCGTACGAGTTCTAATTAAAATAATTGAATGCATGTTTTTATGTAACTCTGATATGCAACACACGCTGCACGTATTGCTTGTTAAGTTGCCTAAATAAACGTAAATTTTATTACAAACGTAAAGAGTTTGTTGCATCGCCCCCCCCCCCCCCTATAATTTGGAATCGGAGATTTCAAACACCAATAATAATAAAGGTATTTTATCAAAATCTGATGAAATACATAAACAATTTTAAACTAATTAAAATTCAAGCAAAAATATAATTGGTAATACCTAAATTCTAAATAAATTCCTAAATAGAATAAAGTCTCGCAACATCATCAAAAGCTAATGACGCGCTACCGCTCGCGCACGCCCCTAGTTGAAACTATAGCATCCAATACCTTATATAAAGCTATGCAAACTTTAAGCTGGTGGGGTTTGTGAAGCAAACCTCCGCCAGGGGAGCAAAATGAAAACCAGTAACAAAAATTGAAGCTAACGTAAAGAGACAACAGAAACCAACCATGACCTGAAGGGTCAGAGGGCGGGTAACCCGGGAAAAGTTTTCCTGGGTACGATAAAAATCACGGCAAAATTCCACTCCACGCAAGAGTCAAACTCCCTCAAACACAAACCATAAAAATCGTGAAACTCGAGGCCGAGATAGAGAGAGTGGTTCCAATACCCTTCCCCGGTGATCTCAACTCCCGCCCCCTCGGTACGTCAACACAAAACACCCACAGCCACGTCCCGTTAATTAAATAAAAATCGGTATATAAAAGTCTTTACCAGGTCACGATGTATAAATGGATTGGATTGTGCATTCTACTCCGAACACATTCATAACCCTATCCAAAAGTACTCCGGTGTCATAATCAGGAAGTCATGGTTAGGATGTGAACTATTGACGAGGTTGACACGATGTGAAACTAGGTACACAAAGCACCGTCAAATCTAGAACACTGCACAAATCATCATCAAAAGCTAGAATTTTGAAGATAGTTTTGAGTAACCAAAATAAATTAATTCGAATCAAAAACAGGTACGTATTTAAGCATTTTAGTATTCTTGCCAACGGTTAAGAGTTTGATATAACTCAAAATGGTTATTTCAATTTTTACTATTGTAACTATAGCAATTGTAAATCCAATAGATGAAAATAATTTACCTGAGAACTAAGGTCCCAAAAAATCGGCAAAATCAGTTGCACAATGTGATCTAAATATCAACAACCGTGCTAAAACATTTTTAGCAAAAACAAAAATTAAATTTCATTTGAAAAACAAAGTAATTAAAATATAAGTAAGAAACTAGAATGTAATAGTCTCAAAAATACTATTGAATAAAATAATTTCGATTTAATGTGGTTTTAAATCTTTAACATGAAAAATACCTAAGGGTTGATCATTAAGAGTGGCCAATCGGTACGTGGTTGGACCTGACACTTCAGTAACTTTTGCTTCAGTAAATTTTGGAGCTAACTTTTGACTATAATTTTTGTCGCATCAGATAAGGCAAAATTCTTTTTACAAACTAGATCGCCTATGTTTAAGTTTAATTGATGACGTCGCAAATTGTAAGAGATTGTAGAGATTTAGGAATAACTAATTTCCATTCCACTAAATTAGGTTCAATATTTAACTCATTTGAGATAAATTTGTAAAGTTTATCGTTTTCAATTCTCCAATCGGGAAATAATTCAGAATTTTTTGAAACGTTAATTATCATTTTCTTATACCAATCGTCTAAATCTACAGCTGAAAATTCTAAAGAGTTAACTTCTAATGGCGCTCTTAAAAGTGCGTCAGGAACAACATTTAATTTAATTTTCCTATGAATTACCTCAAAATCAAATTGTTCAAGTTTAACACTCCATCGGGCTAATCGACCTGAAGGATCTTTTAAACTATCGAGCCAACTCAGAGAATGATTATCAGTAATTACGTTAAAATGTGTGCTTTCAATATAAGGTCTAAACTTCTGAATTCCAAAAATAACAGCTAGTAATTCCCGTTCAGTAATTGAATAATTTTGTTCAGCTTTATTTAAAGTACGAGAACCATAAGCAATAACCTTTTCATCGTCTCCATAACGTTGGGTTAAAACACAGCCAATACCACAATTGGAGGCATCGCATTGTAAATAAAATGTTTTTGAAAACTCTCGGCTCGCTAAGATAGGAGCTTCTACTAATAAAAATTTAATTTTTTAGAATGAATCATTAGCTTCGTTGTTCCATAAAACTTTTTGAAATTTCTTTATTCCTTTAAGTAAATTGTTAATTGGAGCTAAAACTGTGGAAAAATCGTTAATGAATTTCCTGTACCATCGTTTAACTTCTGTAAAAGTCTTTGGTTGAGGAAATTTTGAAATCGCATCCACTTTTGATGGATCGGTATGAAGACCATTTTTATCAATAACAAAACCCAAATATGATAATTGTGGTGCACAAAATTCACATTTATTTAAATTAATATTTAATTTAGCATCGTTAAGCCTTTTAAAAACTTCTTTTAAAATAGAAATATGTTCTTTAGATGTACTTGAAGATATAATAATGTCATCTAAATAGACAAACACCGATTGTGATAAATCATATTCCAAAATGGAGTCCATAAGTCTTTATAACGTACTGGGTGCATTGGTAAGTCCCTTTGGCATAACGGTATATTTAAATAAACCTCTACGTGGAACAGTAAAAGCAGTTTTTTCACAACTTTCGGGGTTTAAAGGAATTTGCCAAAAATATTTCTTTAAATCTATTGAAGTTAAATATCTAGCATCTCTTAATTTATCCAAAATGTCGTTTAAAAATGGTAATGGGTAAGCATTTTTCTTAGTAACTAAATTTAATTTTTTTGCCTCAAAGCAGACTGTAAACTCGCCTGTTCTCTTTCGAACTAAAACCATTGGAGAATTCCGAGGGGAAGAACTGGGTTTAATAATTTCTTGATCTAACATTTCGTCAATTTCTTTATTTGTATGTTCCAACATAGCGGAAGATAAAGAATAATATCTTTGTCAGAAACAAAAATTGTTTTTGTAGTATTATTAATTGTCAAAGATAAGTCAATACTGTTACACGTCCAAACCGCACTAGGCGTCGTGTATGCTTACTAATGTAAGCGGGTTGCCAAGCCAGCTAACAGGGAGATGGGCGTGGTCGAAATAATAAGTAAAATGAATGATTAATATGCTCAAACACCTTACACCTACATTCAAACAGCTCAGTCCGGAAAATATGTCTCTAGGCGCCACCACAATCGAAACTTTGCTAAAATAATTGTCTTAAGCTGGATGTTAATTAACCCTACTTGATTGTGGAAAGTAGGATTGTGCTTACTCAGTAAACTCTTACACGAGGGTTCTAAAACAAACACTCGTCCAAAACAATTCAACTCAAACTCCAATATATTTAGTACTACCCAGGTTATTAAAAACTTTTTGAATACACCTCGTATACCAAAACTTCCAAAATAAAATTTATCACTCAAATTCATTCACGTAACCAACAGTTATATTTTCTACTTATTAATGAATAAACTATTCTTCATTCAATGATCGGTAATTAATTTTTAAAATTCCTAACATGAACGATATCTTTTAAATTTAATTTACTTTTTATAACACTTCTGAATCGTATTGACATTCGTAAATATTTAAGGTTTCAAAACTCCAACTTTTTATTATACTTAATGAAATTTTAATTAACAGCTAATCCGTCACTAGTGCATTGCGCTAATGAAACTAACATGAAAATTTTGCAATCAACCTGGCAAATATGACTTTTCAGGTTGTTCATTAATCTTAAAATCCAAAAATATGCAAAGTCTACACTTTAACGTCAAAAACTACTAGGTCACCAATTAAGTAATCGTCACAAACATGTCTTATAACTGGCTAAATAAACAACAGAATAAAAATTTAACGATAAATATATATTGTCCTGCATAAAATAATAAACAAATGACAAATACAAATATATTTACATGTACCACTACAGCGTGGTTGAAAATCAAAACCACACGTCACTACCAATTTCTGCAAAATTCTTAATACTAAAACAACCAATCAAAACCACATAACTCGAGAACGATTATCTTTTCGCTTCTAAACTAATTAATATTTACTCAACATTACACAAATGAACTAAACAAAGAGATAATCGTGCTTTACTAAATTTTTAAAGTACTTAAATATATTCCTTACTTAAAATTGTTCATTTATCCTACGCTTTTCTTTCTTCTTTCTTCCGTAAGTCAATTATTTGTAGTCCATTTGTAATCCTTAAATTGCATGAAGCCACATAACCAGTCACAATTTCACAAACACTTATTCGTTTCTGTACTCACAAATAGTCTAATAACACGTAATAGTCTGTACACGTTTGGTTGCCTATTAAAATTTCTAGCAACCTTTAGGAAAGTTTAGTCCTTCCTTACACAAATAAACTTTTAATGTCACATAAAATTAACTTAACATTGGCTTAATTTATTACGGAAATTTCGTTTACTTAAAGGTGGTCCCATAAATAATTTTAACTAAATATCGGTACAAGAACACGCGCTGCACTTAACACTTTAACATAACAACTGTTAACTTTTTATAAATCTGCTTATGCACTTTTTACTTTCTTGAAAATAAACAAACTAATTTTATCTTCAACCTCAATTTAATTAATTGTTCTATTTATGAATGTCTTATACGATTCATCCCCTTTCGGGTTACGCAGTTGTTTCACAATGGCTGCCTTCAATATTATTCACAAATATAACTCCAACTTAACCCATTCTAAGCCACACTACACCTCGCGCGCGCGTCTCCCCAACATTCACCACAAGCAACAGCCAAAACGAAAAAGCTCCCGTCAATCCCTGACTTTCCTATTTATAACTTCAGTCATCCATCTTTAAACATGTCTTCCTTCCGCGCTATATTCTCCAATAGTAATTCAAAATTTCATAGTTCCAACTGATGCTACCTCTATACAACCACGCTCATAACTACAATACATCGCCATATTTGTTCTTACTTACAAATTTTACAATTACTTCACGAAGAAATCATTTTCGTCATTACATTCATTCAGTAGCCACTCTGGACCATTACGCAACTTTCAACATTTATCTCCAACCTGCGCTCGATCTCCTTCCGCAACATTTGCAAAAATAAGTACCGTCTAATCTAAGGTCTCAAATCCCATATACATACATATATTCTCAAAGCAATTGCACAACATTACGAAAACCTTCTGTAATTAACACTTAAACATACCCAATCTTTCTCTACATATTTTCTAAAACATTCTACACTTATACTTCGCATCTTTTGGCAAAGATTACTCATTTATCCAACAACATTCCATTTCTTACGGTAGCAAAACAGTACCAATACAGTGGCAAACATTATCGTCCCATCGACAAATTTCTCTTCACATTTACATTCATCAGAATCTAATTATTCCAACACCAATGTCTCTATAACATTCAAATACACGTATCTACATACTGAATTATATTTCTCCTACATTTCCAGTGGCGTATCATACACCCACATACATTATACATATACACAAAAATTTTTTTTCGTTCAGACTCAATACACTCGCACTCAAAACACGTCATACACGTCATTATAACATCCTACATACAGGGTGCGTCAACGCAACCTGACAATACTTCCCAAAATGGTTTGTAGGGCAATAATGAATGATGAAAAAGGTGAATTCCTATTTCATTTCAAATCATATTTGTCAATTAAAAACATTGCGGGCTTACCTAACATTGTAACAGTAGCTCCACTGTCTAATAAAAGGTCTACTATCATTTCTTTTTTCAACAAATTTTGAACAAATTTTTGAGTTCAATAAAATGTGCTTACTGTAATCAACCATTCTTTCCAAACATGTTTGTCAGTCTCTGTAAAATTGTTAGGAACGTGTCGACTAACAGAACACTTCCCAATTAAAAGTTTTTTGAAAAATTGCACTTTGGGTAATTAGTAAAAGTCACGTCGGACTGACCACATTTGTAACAAAAGGTAATATCATCATTGTCACAGGTGTGATAGGTATGTCCTAATTGTTTACATTTAAAACAAGTTGTCGTTGGTTTAGTCGTATTGCTTTTTGAATTTTCGGTTTAGCACCAGTAAAATTAATTTTAGGTTTATTGTTTTGGTTCGAAGTAAAAGACTTTGATTTGTCTTCATGTTGTTTTTGAAAGTCTGAATTTGAATTGTATTTAAATTTAGAGTTTTGTACTTTAACCTGTTGTAACTGTTTACATAAATCAAGATAAAAAATATTGATAACATTGACAAGAGCCAATTGTGTTGCATACCAAGACTGTAAATTTTTCATCAAAAGCCTGTTTTCTGTTTTTAATTTCATTTAACAACACTTCGTCATGCCCTTTAGGTAAAGTCACTTTTTAATTTAAGAATAAGCTCATCCCATGAATTTATCTGAGACCTAAGGTTCTAAACCACGTCAAACCTCTTCCTGAAAATAGATCGATTCTGGATAATAACATATCCGTCTGAAATATTTCGTGCAAGCATTAATTCTTCGCACCTTTGTATAAATGAAAAAACTTCTTTTTCACTACCATTAAACTTTAGATTTAATTTGTAAACAGGAACAGAATTTCTAGAAATTTTTAAATTCTCAATTAAATTTGAAAAATCTTCAGTTGGAATATTTTCAATATTAATCGGTTCATTATTCAACATCGAAATGTTGATCAAGATATTGTGAGTCATTACTCAACTCTAAATTATCATTCATTGATTCGATTAATTCAAAATTATTACAGAGTGAAAGTAATTGATCACGTACAAGCACATGTTCATCGACAAACACCGTACAATTTAATCGCTTCAAAATATGTAAAAGACGAGTATACAGTTTGAGATATAAACTTTTCGTTGGATTAATTTTGTACAGATTTATCAATGATTGAATATGAGTCAGTTTTTCTTTTAAATAAGCTAATTCTTCATTTTGATTTATTTCAACTTTTGTATAAGAATCAAATAATTTTGAATCGACCTTTTCCAAATTCAGTTTACGTCGTAATAATTTGTGCTTTTCATCAACCGATAAATTTTGCGCTCCGTCAATATTACGGTATCTCAGTTCCATTAATAACTCATCACCTTTAAGAGCATCTACTACATAATTCGACATAGTAATAAATGACATACAAATACTCGTAGACACAAAATACAATAAGATTACAACAATCGTAAATACAAAATATTACAATACCTTTATACGGTTGTCAACAATATTCGTAATTGCCACAAACATAAGCGAAGATATCTGGTCTTAATTATTGCAAATCGATGCCCCACGCTCGGACGTTAGCGTGCAAATCCTTTAGTTCTATAAGTATACTTCTACAACCATGGCTACAAATTTTAGCTACTTAACAGTTTGGGTAATAGCTAGAAGATTTTGTGCCTTATGCTCAGTCGTAGATTAAAGTGGGCTAGGCTCGTAAAATTATCGATTTGCCGTATTAACCAAAAAATATTTACATGTACCTAGATATGTTCGCTTTAAAATCGGGGTTGCTTCTTCCTGAAACTAATTGTTAAATACTCGGACGCCGACTTGATTTTAAGTATGGAATAAACAAGTAAACTATTATACAATAAAGTTAAAAGAAAATTTGTACAATAACAAATTTTATTACACAACCTGTATTTAATTATAAACTGAAATACTTAATTCTAATGGTAGTAACGTTATAACCTAATGAATAATTAAAATTGTGAGTAATTAATGGACTCGGAATACCTTATTCTTGGTTACTCTGTACATAATGAAATGCTGCATGCTGGGTCAGCGTTTTTGGAAATTGTTGCGTAATATTGCTTCAGGGTTGAAATAAATCTGGATTTGTATGCTTTATAATTCCCAAATGAATCAATCGTACTAATACTATTAATGATAATATTAACAGTAAAATAATTGGGTAGATGTGTATAAAGGTGAAAGTAAAAGTGAAGGTGAAGTAAATAAAAAATAAAAGTATCTGAAAAAGCAAACGTCTCAAACTTTTATATAATAGTTTAAAATAACTAACCATACAAATTATGTAGCACTTTTTTTTTAAATATTTAACAGAGCAAAAATGGATGCTCAAGTATCTTTCAGTATCGCAAAAAAACCACGCTCTCAAAACGTCTTTGCGCATGAACATGTCTGAAAGTGAATGTGCAAACGAAATGCGTACGAGTTCTAATTAAAATAATTAAATGCATGTTTTTATGCAACTATGATATGCAACATAGGCTGCACGCAAAGCATGTTAAGTTTGCTTAAATAAACGTAAATTTTATTACAAACGTTAATGGTTTGTTACAAGTTCAAGCATGAGAAGCCTCTAAATCAAATTTCGATATCATTGTATCATTGAGCTCGAAGCTATCAGCGTCTTTAAAGATAATGTTTTGCGACGAAAAAAATGGATATTAATATGTATTTCAAAAACGGTTATAGATGGGTATAGGGAAATATTAAGGGAAGTTGTCAGGAAATTGATGAAGATCCTAAAAATAATATTATATGCGGGGTGTTCCGTTTAAGACATCAAAGTTTGTTAGAAGTGGCCACACCGCATTGTCGAAAAATTTTGGTTGTCGTGCTCGAAAAATCGCGCGTGTTTTAAAGACTTTTTATCCACTTATACTCTAATATACTATTTTTAATTTCTGAGGGTTAGTTTTTACCGTTTATCTTCCTTGAAAATTAATTGTTTAAACTCAGGATTATTGCTGCATAGTTAATAATATATTTCATAAGTATGAAGCTGGTAGGATTTTTCTGATGTGTTTTGGCTGCTAACTTGACACCGGTTGCACATTTCATATTTTTAAAAAAGTTGGTGGTCGAGTCCTATTGTGTTCACTTCGTAGTTTCCCCCCCTCTGCCCAATCAACTTTAGATAGTTTATAACTTTCAGTTGTGAAGTACTAGAACAGAAATTTAGCAAACATACAAATTTAGCATAAGGAACAATTTTTTCTTTGTTGGTCTAATTGAGTATTTTTATATTTTTACAAACTGTAGATATTTTAACACAAATGCAAAGTGTTTTTACATGAAACATTACTGTTGAATAGTTTTAAGTTTGTACGTGTATAAGAATTCAAGATTAAATACATAAAAAGTTATGAATTTGGCATCGTGCTAAAAGATTTCATTTTGATAATTATTGTACTAGTTTAATTTGACGTCTATGAAGCTAGCAGTGCAATGTTAGCAGAACAAAAATTGATTAGTACATAATTCGGTACTAATTATGTGCTGATTTAATTCCCCAATGAAAATCAGCTCACGTTCTGCTAGCTACAGATGAACTGATCAGAGTACTACTCTGCCCTCCTAAGGAAAAAAGCCTTTACAAAAAAAATTGAGTTATGTCCATTATAAAGTTTTTAGGGGTGTTTTCTACCGATTTTGTAAGTAAAAATGTCGTATCTCCGCTCCTTATGCCCGAAAGTCATTAATAAAATTTACAAACCAGCAGAAATGTACTCTCAGAAAATGTTGTACCTACTTGTTAGGAGTAGTTTTGGATTTTGAAAAATCACGTTTAATATTAGCGCCTGCTTGTTTTTGTCAACGTCGTGAGTACTGGTCTTGAGCAATCATTGCAGGGTCATACAGGTAAATTTAAGCATTCTTCCACCACATCATCCAAATTTTTGCAAAATAAACTTGAATGTGCAATGGTCACCGTTATCCTCTTCTTTAACAGGTTAGTGTACCCCTTAATGCACTGCGAAATTTCTTCGCAACTTGGACTATCCCGAAAAGCATGGATAATCGCGTAAGATATCCCTATGACACAATCCACGGTTAAACATTTGTCCATGAGCGTTAATCGCTGCTCTTCCCCTCCCAAAAATCTGTGCAATATGGACGTCCGTTTATAATACGCAAGTGGCAAACTCAAGTGTTATTATTTACGATATTGAATCAAAAGCGCATGTATTACGAACTCCCCTCATTTGGGTTCCCTTTTTCTCCATGCCACAAGCAAAATAGCTGTTCTTCATGATATATATATCAACACAGTACTTGGAAAGTTCATGGCTTCGAACATATGATTATCATTCTTTAGATATTTACTAACCCTATACTTCTGCGTTTTAGTACTGTTTCCTAGTATTCTCCAGTTCTCTTCGTATCTAGATGCAACAATTGATTTTGCAGCTACAGAGTTGTGGCGAGTCCTGCATAATCTCTTCTCCCCATAACCTTTGCGGTAATGGTACAGAGCCTGAATATGGACGGTTATTTTAAATTTTTTTATGTCTTGTGTAACAGGAACTAGGAAGACCATTCCAGAGTTTAGGAGCCGTGTAGAAGAATCTAGATTGTGTCCGTTTGGTACGACCAGTTGAGATTTGTACTGCGTATTGATGCAGTACAAATGGTGAGTTTCACACATATGCCAAACTCAGTCAAATTCTTTTGAGATATCTAAAGCGACTACCGGATTGTTCTAATATATTGATCCAAACTTGAGTCACATATGAAAGAAAGTCATCCATTCAACGACTCTGCCTAAAATCATATTGATGGTCACTAACGAATTGGTTAGTTTCAAGGAAAGAGAGCAGTTGCCGATTGATGGTTTTTTCCATGATTTTGACAAAATGGAAGTGATGGTAATATGTCGGTAGCCGGAGGGATCGGTCTTATCGCCTTTTTTCGGAAATAGGCTGAACATTTGGCAACTTTCATGATGAGGGAAATTCCCCAGAAGACATAGAGAACGAAAAGAGCGTAGATAGGACTGGTACTAGTTCGGGGGAGCATTTCTATTATGTTTTTAATTGAGTCAAAAACACCATGTATTTAATATTGAAAATTCATTTATATTTGCACAGAATAACCAGTTGAACACAGAGAAAAAAGGTGCTTCTTATCATTTGACATTTGATAACGTCACTGACAATTCGAACATTCGATATCTCGATCTTATTTGTTATTATCGATATACAACAATTGCTTTAAGACAATAGCTGGATATCGTCTGGGCCAGTCGCCTTATTGAGATACAGCCTAGTGATGATCTATTCTAGGAGCTTGCACAGAAAATGAATTGGTTTCATCGTGTATGAGGAAGAGGTGACTACGGGCACATCGTTTCCAGTATCATTAGGACAAAAGTTTGATAAAAATAAATCCACAAAAAGTTGGCTTTGTCTACAGAATTATCATCTACAGATCTGTTAAAGTATGTCACAGGAAAGTCCCTAGATTATGTAGAGGTCGAATAGAGCCTGGATATGACTGGTACTAGTTCGGAGGGGAATATTTCTTTAAGACAATAGCTGTAATACCGTCTGCGCCAATCGTCTTATCGGGATCAAGCCTACTGATGATTGGTTCTGGGCGTTTGTATCGAAAATGAAAAGGTTTCATAGCGTATGAAATAGAATTGACTAGTGGCACATTTTTTCAGAATCATTAGGGCGCGTGTTTGATACAAATAAATGGACAAAGAAATTGACATTGTCAATCAGCAACTACAGATGAACCAAAGTTTTTACTGATGGGTTTCGCTAAAGACCAACATTTACGACTGCCCAAAGGAGATGTAGCTAGCTCAATGCCCATGAGAATGACTTCAGATAGTGAAAGAGCAATGTCCGAATATGAGGACGACTTAAAACGATCTTCACGCCGTGGAAAGGTTGCAATGAAATCCCGTAAATCACTCCATTTAGTTGACTTAAAACACTACAAGTGTTCAGTGTTGCGAAGAACTGAGTAATTAAGGACAGTCGAAGTTATTTCTGTTAGACAATGGCCAGATACATCTATGGTTAGTATTTGAGTCTTGTTCTTTGTCTTGAGTTTGTCCGAAATCAACCTCTTTTTGTGCTGTTTCAACGCCGATCCTGACTTGTTTGTGTTCTTAATTAATAGAATCATTCAAAGAATCCTGAGTTACAGTTTTTGTTTTAGATTTTTAATGTTGGTAAGAAGTTCATTCGTTTCGTTTACCTCTTGGTCATCTGCTAAAAACGTTTTTATATTTATAACAGAAAAATGTTCATCCATAAATCTATCGACGCGCACCTTTTGCAACTCGACATCAAAATCAACGTTTTTTGGTTCATTAAAGTCACCCTCAACTGATGCACTTGATGCTGGAATTCGTTCGTATCTAAAGGAATGTCGATAGATGCAACTATTATTGGCTTTCAGATGTTTCGAAAATATACGACAATAATGCGCATTAGGTAAAAATCCAGGTTTAATCTGCGCCTTGACGTTTTCTTCGATGGCCTCAGCCCAGTCACTCCAACCATAGCCTTTAGATTCATTTGTGCTTGTTCGTGTCTTTCTGTACTCTCTTCTGATTCTTCATCTTGAAAATCGCATCCTTCTTTTCTTTCACATTGTCCAGCACATCGTATATGCGTGGTTGTCCAGTGATTTGATCCATCAGATAGAAATTGCAAGGAGTTCCCGTTTCCCCTGTCGCCCAAGATTCCTTCGGTTTCGTTCATTGACACAATCAAAGCAATCTTGATGAGCGGACTCCAAGTCATTGCAAAGAACGGATTTCCCAATAACAGCCAAATAGAATTTTTTAACCAAATGCGATGCACCACATGCATTTAATGCTCTAGAATGCATAAGCATGTCCAACGAAATCTTGCATTTACGCATTGATGCATTAACAAAACTGTGTAATGGATAAATGATGTAATGAAACAATTAAAATTTGTTTGCCTTAGCACGAAAACTTTTTTCCTCTTGTAAAATAGAGAAATTGTAATAAATAATAATTTACATCCCTGTCTTTGCAAACTATTTGAGATGGGTTTTTATTTCATACTTTCACAAGGAAGTTAATTAGGTGCATAATGCGATGATACATACCATTAGCAGAATCGGTCGGCGAATCCATGCTCAAATAGTGATTTTTTAAATTGAATCCTCATTCCAATTTTGTCGCGTTCCGTAGTCTTTCTGAAATTTCTTGTTCCTAAACGCCAGGTTCCAATTTAACGGTTGTACCTTTTTTGTACCTTTTCATTCTGTTGGACAAGCGTCATAAAAGAACTCATTTTCATTGAGATTGTGATTTTTTGAGTCCCAATTACTTCAGTCTCTCCAATATATTTCGTTTCTGAGAAGCTGGACTTTTATCTAACAATTCCAATGACATCTCATTAGACTCATTTTCAAGCTCGGTGTACTTCGCTTCTTCTCTCGTCCATTGAGTAAACTTCTTACACCATCCCTATTGTTGCACACGTAAGCATGTTACGATTGCGCTGTTTTTCCTACCTCGCTCATCTGAAATCCGTTGCTACATACAGTTCTTCTTGGACAATACTTTATCCCCGGGAAGAACGATGTTCTTTTTATATACCAATAATTTGTTAATAATTCTATCGCACTCGTTCAAGCGAGGTCGACCTGGTCCACTCATTGTGCACTAAACATCAAGCACTTCGCGAAGCACTTAACACCGAAAGAATGTACGAGTACTGTTGAATCTTGTGTTAAAAATCTAAATGTATTGATTTACAAATTTCCGTTCAAAAATCCGTATTTATATTGATCATTTTATATGGGTAATATCAAGAAGTCGTTTGTTCCTTTGACTTCCTTTTATGTTTATGTTTAGGTCAGGACTAAACCGTAATCAACGGCCGATTTTTTGGAATTTTATTCGATTTCTAACTAATCTGTTGTCCTAGGTTAAGACACATAGAAGGTAGTGGAAAGTATGTAGCATAGTGCAACGTGTAGTGGGACTAGGTAGAATTTTTGGCGATACATCGCGTGCGAATGAAATATATATCAGGGTAGCATTCGGGATCATTTTAGGGATTTGTGTTCTTGTGCATTGCCAACAATAGAAGGTTTGTACGCGATTTGCCACACTCACAAAAAAACTCAAATCTAATACAGTGTCACAGCTAATGTACAGATTTGTGGTACCTAATCTTCTGCAAATACGAGTATTTAATCTCATACAATGTGCAGCATACAAGGGGTTTTTCTGCGCATAGGTTTATTGAAGATGAAGATGAAATAAATAAATTGCCACATACAAATAATATTACGCATGTTTCCAAATATGACAACCTTTCTGGCTTCACTTCTTAATTTAAAATTGCAGTTAATGAATTTAATGGTATAAAATATTCGTACTCTGGCATATAATTTTAGAAGAAGCTGGGTTAGTACAGTTTCAAAATTTGTTTGGAACATTCTTTCCATAGCTGTCACGAATTTTTAAAAATCTTGGTGTGACAGTATGCAGGAAAAACATTGAATACGTGCCTGACGTTCTGAACACGGGGGGTCGTCAAACAGTGTGGTGGGGAAGCCTGCATCCCGCCGTTATGTCGGTGAGATACGCCCCCGTTTCGATTCTCCCCCCTGTAAATCCGAAGAGTTGCGCTACTACACCTCCTTTATACTATGCATTAGTTTGTATGTACCGGGTGTCCCAAATTCGTTGTAATTGCGGGGTATCTTGGTTGTTATAAAAGATAGAAACTTGCGGTTGTCGCGAACCTTTGCTACTTTTTTATAAAACTTAAGATGGCGTAATCAGATTTTTTGTAACTGTTTTAGTTTGAGAGATACAGGGCGCTTTTGAAAAGTGTGTCGTTTTGGACCCCCTCGATATCTCGGTTATCTTTAAAGATATCAAAAAGATTTAAACGCTATCTTATACATTTTTTTACGCCAAGTTCAGTGGCGTGCTCAATTTTGTGTTCGGGGGTACCGTTTTTAAGATATGGACCAAGCATATAATTTTTTTAATGGGACACCCTGTATTTTTTAAGCTCAATAAATACCATTTTGTTTTCTCATTTCAGTGATATATATCACTTGCCACTTTTTTTTTATTAACCATATTGATCGTAAACATTTTAAAATATAACGACATATGGTTCTTAACTGAAACATCCTATATATTTTTTAATTAATTTTATCAATACAGCTACTCACTTACAGAACACATTTATCTTACAACTCTTGGAACTTTATTATCTTACAACGAAATTAAAGTAAACAACTTAAACTTAATTATTAAACTTCAATATTAAAAACAACACTATATTCTAAATTGTTCAAAATGGTTCCCATTTTCTTCTACACATTTTTGGCAAACCTTAAATATTCTATTTAAAGCACTTAATATATATAAGGGTTTATTTTGTAAATTCCTAAGGGTCTCGTGTGTAGCATTTTGTAATTGAAGGAGGGTATAACAACCGAAATACCCCGCAATTACAACGAATTTGGGACACCCGGTACAATAATACAATATCGATAGTTTCAGACATTTCTTTTTTTTTCGAACCCTCACAGTCAATATAGTTGACTTTTGATAGTAGTGCTCTGCTCAGTTATATTTTTATAGCAAAACATGGCATAATTAAAAACAATAGAAGCATTTAATTTTGTATTATAGCATTAAATTAACACGTAATTAGCACTTAAACATGCATTGTGTAAAATTCTGTTTTGTTGCCTTTTGACAGTAGTACTCTGCTCAATTCATCTGTAGCTAGCAGAATGTGGAGTAATGTTTAAAAAATAGAAGCATTATATTTTTTATTGGAGCACTAAATTAGCACATAATTAGCACCTAATTATGTACTAAATCAATTTTTGTTCTGCTAGCTTCATGGATGTTTTAAACGTAATTTGTAAAATTAATGGGATAATTTTATTTTCCAGAATTACTTTTGTATCCATAAATGCAAACTGGGGCAATCCTAATAAATGGGCAGTTTCAGTAGCAGAAGATAATGTGATCCATTTGATAGACGTTGCAACTTGTGCGTCTAAAATATCACATGTAGGCCATAAGGTAAGTTTTAGTTTACTTACTAAAATAAAGATTGAAATAATTGTAATTTTGTCTACTTTTAGACACACGGAGAAAAGGTGGTAGGAGCTGTATTTTCAGGTGAGGACAAAGTGGTTAGTGTCTCAGAAAAAGGATTTGTAATAATGTGGAAATTATCTACAAATAATTTAACACCTGTATCCACGTTATCATCGTTATTTGTAAAAGTGTCTACTGTTAGCAGTTGTCCTCACGCCCCATGGGTTATCGCGTTTGGTCTTAAGAAAGGAGGAATCTTGATTGTAGATTTTAAAAGTAAGTATTTTACGTTTGTGTTTACTTCTTTTAGTTTAGCTAGTAAGCGGTTTGTGACTTACTTAAATGAGCTGGCATTTTTATGCATAGACCTGTACTAAACTTGTAATTAGGACAAAGGGCACAATGCATCTTTCAGTGTCAGCTGTACAAGAATTATGAAGCTTACTGTAGTATATTTAACCATTGTGTGTACTCGTGCACGTGCGAGTGTGTGGGTAAGGGTGTGCATGTGTGTCTGTGGTCTGTGTGTCTGTCTGGCTGGCTGGCTAGATGGCTGCCTGTCTGTCTGTCTGTGTGGGGGGGTTGCGGGTCCGCGTGCGTGCGCGCGCGCGTCTGTGGGTGTGTGCATGTGCGTGAGCGCGCTTGCGCATGGGCGTGCGTGCGAGTGTGTGCGTATGTGTGTGATGGTGGTGTTTGGGCGTGTGTGCGGTTGTATGTAAACACGATAACGGTCAACTGTTTGAGTTGGAGTAATGAAATTTGGCATACGGCTATTGGGAAAATCATAGTTCTGTATCCGTAATTTAGGACATGTAGAACCACCGGAAGTACCTGTTAACTTACAGTTTTAACATTTTTTCACGTGTAGTCGTTTAATTAGAAACTTCTTACACGCATGAAAGGCACTGAAAAATTATTAGATATGAAATTTCGATCTGATCGAAGCACTAGACATGGGATTTAAATAAAAAAATTGATCTTATTTAAATTAAGACAATCAAAACTTTCGGCTAGGAATCAACAAAAATCGTGAAAGACGCATATTTACGTAGTTTCCGCTTGATTATCAAACTTTAAAAGGAAAAAACACCGTAAAAACTAAAAATCTGTAGCAGTTTAACATTATACTAACGATGTACGTTAAATATAATTGGAAAAGCTCAAGCGATCGAACTGGTAATGCAAGGAATGAGAGTTTTAACCCCCGACGAGTAAATTGCTTTTTCTTTGTGGTAATTTCTTTTAAATTTTATTTTGATATGCATTTTCATGTTAAAATGGCGTGCTTATAAATTTTGTACTTATAAATGTATTTTCACATTTTGTTTTAAATACAAGGCATTGGACATTACCTACGTTTATATTTATATTAAACAAAAGTGAAATTCCTTAAGAAACTGATTGTGATTTCTGTGTTAGAGTAGAATTAAAGTGTCGAAGAACATGTAAACCACGAAATAAAAAAAATCAGTTTCATTTTTGCATTGTACGTAGAGTTTTATTATGTAATTATATAAATCCGTTAGTACTGTTATAGTTTATGTACGTATACGAGAATGTTCAGTGTAGCTACTTCAGATTTTTTCATCTGTAGGATTTGCTACAACTGGCAACACAACACTTCGTTGTTACATAAAAAACAAATGCGCACTGGATTTTTAGATGAATTTGAAATAAACATTGGAAAGAATTGATTCTCTCATAATTTATAATTACAAATGATCGTTTTACAACTTCGCTTATGTGAAACTAAAAATTCGGTTGCCGCCGGAAGGTTAAAACTTATAAACTGATTTAAATCTCAACACATAACACACACCCTCCTACACATACACACACACACACACACACACACACACACACACACACACACACCGCTCACGTACACTCACCCGCCCACACACACACTCGCCCATACACACACTCGCACACACACGCACGCACGCACACATACATACTCTCCCATATACACCCTCTCACACACACACACCCTTCCACTCACTCATCCGCCCGCCCACGCACACTCACGCACACGTACGCCAAACACCCAGGTACGCTCTCACACCCACAACACGCGCGCGACACAAGCTTGCGAACGCACACACACACGGAGATACGCAGACACGCAGACACACACACACAACCTCACACTAACCCACACTCACTCACACTCACTCACACTCACACTCACACTCACTAACCCTCACACTCACTCACTCACCCTCACTCACTCTCACTCACTCACACTCACTCACTCACACTCACACACTCACTCACTCACACTCACACTCTCACACACTCACACTCACTCACACTCACTTACACTCACACTCACTCAACTCACACTCATTCACACTCACTCACACTCACTCACTCACACTCACGGTCACTCACACTCACTCACACTCACTCTCACCTACACTCACTCACACTCACTCTCACTCACACACTCATACTCACTCACTCACACGCACTCACACATCCTCATACTCACTCACACTCACTCACACTCACTCACACTCACTCACACTCACTCGCACTCACTCACACTCACTACACTCACCCACTCACTCACACTCAGTCACACTCACTCACACACACTCACACTCACTCACTCACTCACTCACTCACACTCACTCACTCACACTCACTCACAACTCACACTCACTCACACTCACTCACATTTACGCACACTCACACACTCATTCACACTCACTCACGCTCACTCTCACCTACACTCACTCACACTTACTCATACTCACTCACTCACACGCACTCACTCACACACACACACACTCATACTCTCACTCACTCACACTCACTCGCACTCACTCACACTCACTCGCACTCACTCACACTCACTCTCACTCACCCACACTCACTCACACTCACACTCACTCAACCTCACTCACACTGACTCATACTGACTCACACTGACTCACACTCACTCACACTCACACTCACTCATACTCACTCACACTCACTCACTCACACTCACTTACACTCACTCACACTCACTCAAGCTCACTCTCACTCACTCATACTCACCCCCACTCATACTCATACTCACACTCACATTCACTCGCATTCACTCACACTCACTTACACTCAGATTCCCACTCACATTCCTACTCACATTCCCACTCACGTTCAACCTCACACTCTCACATACACTCTCTCTCACACACCTCTCACACGCACACTCTCTCTCACACACACACTCTCTCACACACACTCTCTCACACACACTCTCTCTCACACACACTCTCCTCACACACACTCTCCACACACACACACACACTCTCACACACACTCTCTCTCACACACCTCTCACACACACTTTCTCTCACACACACTCTCCTCACACACACTCTCTCTCACACACACTATCTCTCACACACACTCTCTCACACACACTCTCTCTCATACACACACACTCTCTCACACACTCTGTTTCACACGCACACTCACGCCCATCTGCCTAAGTGTGGTTTTAAACGTTTCAGTTCTGGTAAATTGAAAATCTTTTTGTGGAAGCCAAATTCATTGAAAAAAGACTATTAGTATTGTTTTGTTGGGAAGCAGTCAAAATAAGTGCTTTTGAACAGTTGAAGGGTTTTGGGTCTGAAATATTGAATGTCTATTTTAGAAATATAAACATTTTTCACGGTTTTGTTAACTTTTTGTTTGTTAAGTTTGTAATGTTATTTGCAACGTTCTCAGTATTACTTCTTTTTTAATTGCATGTATTTTTGCAGAGTCTGGAAGGGTTTTATACAGAATTAATGCGCATGAAGAAGAAATAATTTCATTAAGTTGGTGCCCGTCACCTTATAACGTTATACCACGGAAAGTCGTAAAAGTTATTAGTCGTAAAAGAGGCGTACTCAGGTTTGAAAATTCTACTTTAGATACTGGTTCCGAAAAAGAAACGGTAATATCAAATTTAAACGAAAATGCTAGTTCATTAGACAAAGCCGATGTATCATTTAATATTGACACAGGAAGTAAGGATTCCCTGAAAGCGGGTGATTTGGAGGAACTTAAAGATTTAGTCTGTGATAATAAAAACGAAATATGTAATCCTTACTTAATAATAGATGAAGCATTAAAAGAAATTAAATCTAAAGGTGTTATGAATACGGAATTTAGTGAATACACTAACGAGGAAAGTAATTCAAGCATGGGGTCAAATGAACCCAATGTAAAAAGCGTTTGCTACACCACAGACATAAAAAAATCTCATCCTGAAAATGTAAAAATCATTGACCAAAGTAATCCAAACACATCTAATGGAATGAATTCAGATGCACAAAAAGATGTTGAAAATGTGGAAACTACTGAACAAAATAAAGAACAACCGAACCCAAACACTATACAAAATGGATTGAATGGCGAAGGATTAAAAGAAATTTCGAATTCAACAGGTGAAGGAAAACGGAATATTGAAAATTTTGAAACCACTGTCCCAAGTAATGAACAAGATAACTTACAAACTAACCACAATAAATCAATTGTAGCATTAAAAGATATTTGTGATTCAATGGACGCAATAAAAGATATTGTTGAGAATGTGGAAATCAATGCACACAGTCGTGAAACTGTAACCCTAAACACTGCACCAATTGAATTAAACACAGAAGCAGCTAAAGACATTTGTGATAATAAAGACACTTTAACAACTCTTGTTTCATCTGAAATTACTCTTGTTACAAGTTTTAAAGCAACAAAAGAAGTTGTGGAAGAGACCTTACAAGATGAAGATTATAATAGTAAGACGCACATAAAACCAATTAATCTTCAAAATGCCTTAGAAATTTTACTAACACCAGTTACTTCTCCAGAGGATACTGAATCCACTAAAAGTATGGTGGAACCATTGCGAGTGAGAGAAATTAATATACAGGAGACAGGTAATGAACTAGGTGAACATGAAGAATCTTCTGCAACAATGGAGTATCTATTGGCTTCATGTGGTAGGGGATCGAGGTTTGACATAATTATTTTGTGGAATTGTGTTAACTGTTTCAAATTTTAGATCTATAAAGATTTGGCGGGCTGGGACTGACGGACTACTTCAAACAGAATTATTTTTACCATCATTTAATCAACAACGTTCATTTAAAAATAATGACAGATCATGGATTCCATTATGTTGGGCTACTCCTTCAAATTTACTATCTTCCTCTAAAAAAGGACAGCTGTTAGTTTGGGACTTACGTTCAGAAGCCAAGAAAAACACAGGAAAAGGGTAACTTCCTTATATTAAAGGTATATAAGTCAAAAGTTTTCTTCAGTTATTTTAGGTATAGAACCGTTCATGCTGATCACACCAAACATATTTTCTGCATTGCAAGTCCTCTAAGAAAGTATGAGTCAAAAGGTATTGAGAATTGGAGGTCAAAAAATACAAATGCTTGGACAGTGGGAAATGATCGTTTCCTTTTAAACACAAGTCTTGATGCTGATCATCAAAACTTGGCATCATATTCAACAATTGGTGGAACTGTTTCATGCTTAATGCCTTCACCAATTGATCCCACAAGGTATGGCTTAAATTGTTTACAAGTTTACATTTCTTTGAATATTGTTTTATTATTATTTTTATGCAATTTGAAATTATAAATTTCTTAGAATCTACATTAATGAACCATTCTAAATATTCACTAGAGTATGTTATGCTATAAAGGGTTAGGTATGAGCATGAGGCATAGATATCTTACTTAATAACTGGATAGCTAGAGCATATGAGATGCGCATTTAAAATACAAGACAAATTGAAGATTTCAATAAGGTCGAAAATGGTCAAAAATTTACAAGTTCAATTTTCGATATTAATTGTAATTGTCAAAAAGTGCCTTTTTGTCAAAATGACAGCAAAAAATTAAAAGAAAATCTACAATTTTTCAAGTGAGGTCACGAATAATTATATAATTACAACGCTTTGCCTTCTTGCACACACGGCAGGTTATGTTTACACAGTACAGTAACTATAGTGAAAGTCACACTTGTTGGAAGTTTGATGATGTTTATAGGTACCTTTGCCTTTGTTTAAATGTTTTCAATAATTAATAATAATAAAAAATAAATTTCAAAATTGCAAAAGAATTATTTCAGGCAAAGTTAATTTAAGAAAAAATAAACAGAGAATTAATTGTACATTTATAAACAAATAAAATATTTACACTATTTACACCTGTTGTTTAGTATGTTTTCAATAATTAATAATAATAAACAATAAATTTCAAAATTACAAAAGAATTATTTCAGGCAAAGTTAATATAAGAAAAAATAAACAGAGAATTAATTGTACATTTATAAACAAATAAAATATTTACACTTTTTACACCTGCACGTCGTCGACACAGTCATCATCGAGGTCTGAAATCTCATTCTCAGAACTGTCAAATGATATTGAAAATTATAATTTTCGCACTCGCATGGAGCATTTGTCCGCGTTAGAATTTCTTAAATTCCATTTTACCGGTGATAAGTCACAAACAAGACTGAAAATCAGTATTATATTTAGGGTTGTTTGTTTACTTTTCAGTTACATTAAAAACTCATTAAGATATCTTCCCGCATAAGCTTGGTTTGAAATGACGTAAATGCATTGCAAGTAACTTTCTAATTATTACAATTGTTTAACGATATTTAGATCGTCTTGAAAATTCATATTTGAGAATTTTGAGTAATATCCCCATACGTAGTTTCAATTCAGATGGTACATGGTTTCAAGGATTGTTTATCTAGTTATTAAGTAAGATATCTATGGCATGAGGAAGCTGAGTCATGACATGAATTTTGAATTTTTTTGAAAAAGGGCAAAATCGATGCATCTAAAAATGTTATTCCACCACCTCACTGAAATAATGAAACTGATACAATCAGCGAAGTCGGGTGTACTGGTAAACAAGCCAAAATCTCCCTTGAAATTTGTACCCAAAATAAGATTTGCTAAAACACCAATTACTCAAGAGTACTATTAAAATACTTCAGTGTATCTGAAATAAATAATATGAAGCAGTACTACCTATAAGGTAACTTGTGTTACGAGCATGACACATTAGAATATGAGCCTGTAAAGGCAAAGTACCTGATACGGACACAACTCAGTGGTAGGGACGTGTTCATATTCAATCTACAGGGATACTCGTTACAACTCAACGGAGTCACAATCATTAATAAAATGTCACAAAAGCGCCACCTGGCTCAATTTTTATATTAATCGCGTTATGAACTTGATCTGAACATCCGCATAAGTCAGGAATGCAACTGTTCACTCAAAATTCGACAAACTTAATCACTCTCCGGAACTCCTCACATCCAGCGCTCGAGTCATCATAACATTCATATTGTCCTCGCCAGGCATGTTTACCGGTACGTCATCATATAAAATCATATGGTGTAATATGAAAAACATGAGTCAAAATTATTTTCGTTGTAATAAATTCTGATTAGAAAATATACCCCGAGATGGCAGCATTTAAAGTTGAAGTATACAATTATTTATTTATTGTGATTTATTTTGTAAAAATTAGAGAATGTTGATTATCGTAATGATAACGGTTGAAAAACAATATCCTTAAAATCTAATAGGTGTTTGGTCCGTTATTTTTACTGCCTGAAGATTATGTAGGTTATAACCTACAAACAATGCAATTTTCAACAAAATGTAAACATTTAATAATTGCAGCCGAATTATAAAAACATGAGAATGGTTGTTGTAAGTTGCTGATGAACAATCATACAATTGATAGTTGATTCAAATTGTAAGTTAAACAACTCCCATAGAACAATTGTTGAGCTGTACTATTTACACCTCGCAAGGCTACTACGTTTCATAATCATAATTTCGTATTATTGATACCAATTCAGTAACAATGATGACCCATAATAAGATGGTAACATTAATACACAAAATGGATGTTAAATTACGTGTCTAAGTAAAATGGAACTATTATTCCTACGAAGATGACATTTAATGTGGAACATAAATTCTATGGGAAATGTATGAATTAACATATTGAGAAGCATTTTATCACAAAATATATTGTACTTACATTATTGAAATACATTACTACTAGAAATTGTATTAAATATGAACTAACACACGATCTACATCCGAGCTTTCAGAATAGTTTCCGATGTTAACAACCAGTTTGCCATTTCTTCCTTTTTATACCATTGCGTTATTGTTTCTTCAGTATGTCGTAAAGCTTTGTTCCACATAGCAATTACGTTCTTATCTTTATAGCCATCTCGTCCAATATGCTTTTCATAATATCTCTGCGTGTGCCCATACTAATTCTATCGCATTAAACTCATAGGTTTTCGTACACCGCTAATGTCTTCATCCTTCCATAATTTTCCTGGATTTTCTTTTGAGTAGATCCACGTTTCATCCATAAATACTACTTGCCGATAATTAGGTGAATTGATCTCTTTAATGTATTGTTTAAGAAATTTAATTCGCATCTCTGCAATGTAACTTTTTTCCAATAAAGCTCTACGGTTAGAGTTTGTTTTGAATTTGAATCCTAGCGACTGGATTGTATGATGAAGACTTCTGTCACTTATTAATATGTAATATGTGTCATTCATTTATGAATTAAGCTATCCAATTTACTTATTCTGTCTTCTCATATGAAACAGTGCATTAAATAAGGAGGGTGAACATACATAGTGCATTTGACGAAATCGACATACAGTATTGAATAAGCAAATGTGGTAGAAAGAGTAAACCTATAAACGCGAAATCAATTTGTTTTATATGCATATGAATTTAGTACTCATTTGATTAATACTACATAACCTCCATTTAAAAAAAAAGGTAAACTTTTTATTCATGTATTTAATAAAATTAATTATTTAATTACAAATTTACTTTTGAACTTATTTGTACATAACAAAACTTATAATAATTTAATATGTCAAGTTGCTTTGGTTTGTGTGAATCCTTGCGATATTGCAGACTCACATTCCATTAAGATAAGTAATTTGATCGTAATCTCATTATATTTAGAATTTACATCAGTTCTACAAACATAAAGACAAAGTTTACATCAATTGGGGCTTGAATCTCGATAGCACAGTTCGTTAGCGCGGTACTCTAGCTAAGTACAGGTCGTAGGTTCAAATCCTACTCGAGGTGAACTTTTTATTTATGTATTTAATAACATTAATAATAATTTTTAAGTACAAATTTATTTTTGAACTTATTCGTTCATAACAAAACTTATAATAATAACCTCTATTTGTTTGTTTATCCTTTGACTGTTTCTTCATTTCCTTCATTTACTTCTTTTAATCATCATTTATTACACACTTTAAAGAACATGGGGGTCCCCTGATATTAGTATCTGCTGTTCAAGAAGTAAGAATGACATTAAGTGTTTATATCTTAATTCATTACACTCTCGAAATTACAGCGTGTGGCAAGCGCCTTGGTTATATCTGAGAAGACGGTGAGAAATATCAAGTCTCGAGCTGCATCTAACCATGTTTTAACAAATCCGGGTAAAAACGACCACGCAAGAAAACAAAATCTGACAATCTACTTCAAACATCCAAAATGGGCATAAGGAATAAGTTATACAACTATGTATGCACAATCTTTTATACATGTTTGACATACTAATTTATTTACAGAAAAACATGTCACAGTTGCAAGTTTAAATGCAGAAATTCGTAATAGTAACATACTAATAAGTGACAGAAGTCTTCATCGTGCCAACCAGTCGCTAGGATTCAAATTCAAAAAAGACTCCCGTGGAGCTTTATTGGAAAAAAGTTACAAAGCAGAAATGCGAATTAAATTTCTTAAACAATACATTAAAGAGATCAATTCACATAATCGTCCACAAGTAAACTCTTTTAATTGAAGTCATTATGGGCTAATTGTGAGCGACATACTGAAGAAACAATAAAGCAATGGTATAAATGGGAAGAAATATTGAACATCACAGATGACAAACTGATTATTAACATCGGAAACTATTCTGAAAGCTCGGATGTAGATAGTGACTCAGATTAGAAGTTTTACACTTTGACAACCATGTTTCTGCAACCTACAATTATTAATACAAATGTGTTAGTTCATATTTAATACAATTTCTATTAGTAATGTATTTCAATTATGTAAGTACAAAATATTTTGTGGTAAAATGCTTTTCAAGATGTTAATTCACACATTTCCCATAGAATTTATGTTCCACATTAAATGTCACTTTCGTACGAATAATAGTTCCATTTTATTTAGGCTTGTAACTTAACATCCATTTTGTGTATAATGTTACCATCTTATTGTGGGACATCATTACTACTGAATTGGTAACAACAATAAGAAATTATGATTATGAAACATAGTAGGCTTGTGAGGTGTAAACAGTGCAGCTCTATAAGTTGTTCATGGAATTGTTTAACCCATAAATTGAATTTTCAAATTATCAATTGTATGATTGTTTATCACCAACTTACAACACAACCATTCTACTGTTTTTATAATTCCGCTGCAGTTATTAAATGTTTACATTTAGTTGAAAATTGCATTGTTTGTAATAGGGCAGCAATGTGTTATAACCTGCAGGCTGCAAAAATAACGTATCAAACACCTTCTAGGATATTGTTTTTCAACCGTTACATTACGATTACGTTAATCAACGTTCTCTAATTTTTGCAAAATAAATCACAATAAATAAGTAATTTCAGCTTTAAATGCTGCCATCTCGGGGTATATTTTCTAATCAGAATTTGTTATAACGAAAATAATTTTTACTCATGTTTTTCATTTTACACCGTATGATTCTATGTGAAGCGGTCAACACTCCTGGCGAGGATAGTACACTCCAGAAATATACGTTAAAATGCAAAAAGCTTCGCAACATAAAACTATTACTGATAAAAAAATGCTTTGGAAATCTATTTAAATATCGTAACTTCAAAAATTCATTACGAAAATAAAATTGATCTTCATTAAAAATTTCAACTTATTCGTCCAAATAACCCAAAAATTTAACATTAATTTGGTTTCAAATCTCTATAAAATCAAATAAGAATCTCTTATCCGAACTCAAAAAAAATTATAACTTTTACTTAATAAATTACAAAATATTACTCGACCATTAATGGTTTTAAATCGGCGAAACCTGGACGTCCTCTAATTTCGAACTCATACGCGAAAAATTCTTAAGATACCCTATATTAAAATAAAAATAACCTGTAAGGATAAAACAAACGAATATAATTGTGCCGGGTTAAGGCACAGATCGCACAGTACAAGGAAAATCCCAAGGGTACTCTCCAAAAATATTCACACGCGAAAATACCAATTTCCGCACGAAAAGGTTGTGCACAATTTTAAAAACAGTAAAAAAAAAAAATGTGAACGATACGGAAATTTAAACTACAAATCAATACGTTTTCAGAATTTACATTAAAGTATAGAAAATCTCCAAAATAATTATTTACATATTCCCTGTAATCACAGGAAAAACAAAAATCAAATAAAACAGTTCTAACTTTATGTATTCCGTTAACGAAAATCGTTCCAAGATTGACCCAGTTCCAATTATTTAATCTTCCAGTTCCAACACAACGCTGCACTTTTCTTTAAAATCTAATCAAGTTTAATCCTTCATCTTTACCCTTTCCTGTATCCGTTCACCATACACTTCAAACACCTTCCACTACACCATTAACCCTCAACTCACAAGTACATGTCTTCTACTTTCGATATCCCAACTTCAACCCTCAAAATCTGAACTTCGATTGGCTAAATCAGAATAACACGGATGACCTAGCCGGTCACGTAAATATGCTTCCCCTTCCTATCTAGCGTTCTTGAAAATATTCGTTAATATTTGTCGCACCTGCCCAATTGTAGATACATGATTCGCCTATTATCCAATGTAACATCTTCTAACAGGGCTGGCAACTCATTTATTAAAAACTCTTAAGAAGAGATTACCGCACGATCAAAAAAATAAGGACGATAATTTTGCCGCCTATAACGCCACACCACACGTTTAGCCTCCAGCGGCTTCGGTGCGGCACTTCTCGGATCCAATATGGATATTCAGCAGGCCAATAATACATATTATGCATGTTTACCCTACCTTCATTATTAAAAGTAGCCTCGTCGGTCCATAGAATTTGTGACAAAAAATTCCTGTTTTCACGAATCATCCCTAACGTCCATTGACAAAAATTTATTCTGTGATCAAAATCATCTTCGTTTAGGGCCTGGTGCAAAACTGTACGATAGGGGTGTAGCCTAAAATTAAAAAGTAACGCGCATATAGCAAACTGTGTGTCTATTAAAAAGGATGTGCTAATGCAATTCTTTACCTGTGGTCTTCTAATACGTTTAACACTAAGTAGTTCGAGCTATTCCCAAATCTAAAGATAACGCCCTAGTTCGGATGTGTCTATTAAATTCTATGTAAGCTAAGACATTAATAATATTTTCTTCCGTCCTTCCAATGCGACGCCTCCTAAATCTAGGATGACGAAAACTACCAGATCTTGTAGTCGCTGTACCAAGCGTGGAAAAATTCTTCTTTCATAACAATAGCGATCTGGATACCGGGTCTCATCAGCTATTGCTGCATTTTAAAAGCACTTGAAATAGACCGCAATCATATCAACGGCTTCATCACTTGTGAAAGGGGTTTTAAAAAATATTTACAAACTAAATTGACTCGAATTAAACTATGTCTAATAGAAATTTGACGTTTCTATGTAACGTTATTTAAAAGTTTGTTTTGTGTTTCCGCGGCCCATTACTAAACATTGATTAAACATTCTACGAATAAGCGCTAGATGGCGGTGTTTATTGGTTGAAGTAGTGATTAATTGAGCATTTTATTTAAAAAAACGTAAACTGTAATGTTTTCTATCAACAATATCTGTTTAAATTTAATAAAGTTAGTTTATGGAGTTTAAGGTAAGGGATTAATAAGCGAAAATCGAAGCAGCAGTTTAAACATTTATCGAGGCATTAAATACCTAATATTTAAAATCGGATTTTTGATTTTGTTTGAACTTTACAGGGCGACCACGTTAAAATTAAACTTTAAATTTGCTATAACTCTAAAACTAAAAACAATATTAAAATAAATCTCGTGTCATTTTTATGGCAAATTTAATTTACTTTGCGATTTTGGTATAATAAATACCTACATCATTACAATTGAAATTTTAAAGAAAAAGCGTAAAAACCTTATTTTTGTATTGTTAACGCCCCTAGCGACGGTGATAGACGTTAAAAGCACTGTTGGTCCTTAATTCGATTAACAACAACTATCTCTTTAATATGAGACCAACATTTATCCAATTCGGCTCCGCAAAACCAAACTTCGTCAATTAAAGTTAAAAAATCTTTACCTTGCTGTAACTAGCAAAGATATTAATTTGCGGTTTTTACGTTTTTCTTGCAAATGTAATCTACTTTTCGAATACGATGTCAAAAATATACTGTGTGATTTAAATTTTCGGAGTAAAATGAAAAAAACTGATAGAACAAATTGCGCCCTCTAGCACTTTTATTAGGAACTATTGTGTAACAATGGGAACGACAATTTAATATACTTACATTTGTCTTCCAAACAAGATTTATTTTAATAAAATTGAATAAGTGGTTTAGAATGTACAGCAATGTTAATGATTACACATTGATCAGCTTCCCCCACTCTTATTATGATCAGAAAAAGCTGAAACCATTGGAAAATTTTGCACCGCCCCCGCGTAGTTAAATTACCAAAATTGAAAGATTGACATTCTGAGATATACTAGGTGGATCAAAAAGTTTTATTCCGTCCAAAAAGTAGTCCTTCGGAAGTTCTCTAAAATAGGCCTCAGTTTCAGCTGAGTTCCTAACTTGAGTAAAATCGATTACCAATGAGTCAGTCAGCTCCTTAGATTTGGAAACAGGTAGCAGTCGCTGGGGCCAGATCTGGCGAATACGGTGGCTGAGGAACCAGTTCAAACCCGATTTCGTACAATTTTGCTTGCGCAACTAATAATAAATGAGCAGACGCATGCAAATGCGGCCGTTTTATGCGATTTCAATTTTTAAGCGATCCAATAATGATGATTAATATGCGGCAGTAGTGGTTTTAACTTTTTTATTACTCTATGCGCATCCCAAAATACGGAGGCCATAACCTTTCCCGTTCATTGTTGCGTTCTTGGACGCTTCGGACTCGTTTCACTCGGAGAAACCATTGTTTCGACTGTTCCATGAACTCTGGTGTGTAGAAATGTATCCATGGTTATGAGTCGGCGCAAAAACTCCTTTGGATTTCGCGTAAACATTTCCAAATTCTGCTGGGAAGCCGTAACACTAATTCGTTTTTGGTCCACTGTTAGCAAACACGGCACCCATCGCTCGCAGAGCTTCTTCATACCCAAAATATCATGTATGATATTGAACACACTGACATACGACATACGATAATACTTATCTAGCTTGGCTTTGGTCTCTGTTATCGTTTTCTTGCGGAATAGTGTTTAACCGGAACACGAAACTCAGATTTTTCCATTTAAAAACAACACGGAAGTTGGTTGGTTGTCACTGCTGTAACTTGTAACTACGTAAACAAAAATGGCTGACATTTTGACAGACGTCTAATGAAGGATGAAGCTTTTGTGAATGGTTCACATTAATACATACTAACGCCATCTCTTAGGATGATTCCAAACTGTTTCATCTATCTAGTAAAACAAAAACCATCTTTAAAGCGCCATAGCTCTTTATTAAAGCATTTTTTGTATATAATCACCATCTGAAGTTCGGCATATGAATTTCCGGACACCCTGTAATTCTAAATTCTAAATTCACCACCTTGCGGCATCTTCGCCTTTAAAATAAATAAATACTAAAATCAAGTAGCGTTTATGTCATAGCTCCGTAATTTGACTAAAGAACAAAGTTGGCGGCTGTCAAATTTTGAATTTGGATAGAACCAGTTTTTATATGCGTTTCATTTAAATTTACTTAAATTATAATTCAATATGGAATTGAATTTTTACAAGGTTTGCACAAGGTGCTTTGGTTTAACTGAGATAGATTCATATTTGCTAATGAACCAATTTATGAGCAACATGTTGCTCTAGTGCTCTTTATATTAGAAAACATTGAGCAATATAGAGCATGCACAAAACCAGTTACAACTTGATTATTAGAAGTTAATAAAAATGAGTCATTGTTCCTTGCAGATTCTATCTCTACAATTTGCAACGGGCGTAATACATATGGGGGACATATTCCTTTTGTTTGTTTACACTCGCTAAAAAGAATAAATGGTAGGTTCTTTTACAAATCTTAATAATTTCAAAATTCTTTAATGAAAATTTATATTGTTTTTGTGAGATCTTAAAATGGTTACCTTTTAATTTAATTTGGGTAGTTTCAATTTGTAAAGATATCATTCATTACTTAAAAGTTACTTTACTTGCTATCAGGTTTCAGTTTGCGTAAATGAACCCGATGTTTGCGTCATCAAATTCCCCTCTCGTTTGCGCGCCCCGGCTAACTTGTTTATTAAAAGAATTGATTATTGTTATCAATTACCCAATTTATATTCAATTTGATTTTCTTAAGAATGTATGTAATATGTAACTTTATTGAATTACTTCTTTCAGTATTAAAGCTTTTAGTATTCATAATGGTTAATCATGAAAATAAATCAAAACGTTATATTTATTTAATAATTACTAAATCCCCAAAATGCATAAATGCTTTGCTTACATTAACACTTAAAAACGATCCTGTTGTTATATTTAGTATTCTTATCATCTAACATGTACGAATGATTCGTGTATCAACAGTGAATGAAATTTATTTCATTCATTATTAATATTTAAACACAAATTTACAGGAAAATAAAACACATACAAGTTTCTTTTATTGTACAGTCAATCTTACTTGTCACTTTTTGAAGGCCCAAGGTTTGACAATTCGTTACTATGCCCCCGCTCTGGAGGCGTATTCCTTTGTTTCCCCAATATCTTCTGTGAAAGCTTATTGCTGACGTGCACATTTCCAAATTTTCTTTCCAACTATTTATTGATTCTGTGAATATTTGCTGGATATATTTATAGTTTTTAATTATCACTTTAATTTTTCAAGTTTCACTACGAATACCATGCAACGGGAATGCTGAATCGTACAAACTAATTGTTAATACTTTCGTGTTACTCTTCTTTATTTACTGATTAACCAATTTAGGCCGATTATCGTGTTTTATATCGTTCATTCACTATTTAAATGTAGCCATGAAGGACCTCCAATATTCACAAAATACGCAATTTATATTTGACGTTATATGCACTTTTACTCTCTCTAGCCCTTTATTATTTTAATAAGGAAGGTAGGTATCTTACTTCTTCCCTATTATGCACTAAATTTTATCTTACTTTATTTCTGAATTTAGAGGGTAGCATGACTATATACTACGGTCACTCGTGCCTCGGCAACGACCACTCTTTTTGGTTAATTTCAACCAACTCTAACTACTTACTTAAACTGTAAGTCATGCTAACAGTTCATTTCCCCCCTTTCTACAATTCAGATTGCCGCGTTTAATTTAACTGCTTTCTAATTAATTATGTACATAACTTATTGAAATAAATTCAAGCTTTTCTTATTAATATTAATTAAATTTATATATAAACTTCTCATTCTATCAAATACCATATAACTATAAAATGTCATTTAATATAGCGCGAAATATAAATTTCTCAGTCACCCGTTACAAATCCATTTGCAAGTGTTTTCAATGAACCCTTTTATTCGGTGTATTGTTGATTTTTAGAAGTTATTACGATTGATTTCCTACGAAAACATTGTTGGCCCAGATTAACGAACTCACTTCCGGTCTAAGGTCAATGAACTTTGGTTCTGTTTTTTTTAGATTTCTAGGAAACGATCAACTTCCGGTTTGCTTTCCCTGAAGAGGTTAATGAACGTTGACTTGCATCAATGAACTTGAAGAGGCCAATGGGCTTTAATTCTATTTCATTCAGGTTCGCTAATTTAATGAACTGTATGGTTTGTTTATTAGCTCGTGACATTGATGAACTAAACGAACTTTGGGCTAAGGCCCCCTCCCGTTGCCGGAAATTGGTTCGGTTTTTGGATTTCTAAGAATAGGCCAACACGCGGTCCAGGTCTGTCAATAACCTTCAGAAGTACAATGAATTTTGAACTGTTTTTTTTAAATTAAAAAAATCACCATGTCTCTCCTTATCCTTGACTCACTTTTAAAGGTCAATGAACTTTGGGGTTTCCAGGAACTGACTCTATTTTTAGATTTCTAAGAATCGTAATACGACATAGAGGTCAATTAAATTTGAGTCAATGGCTTTGAAGACACAATTAACTAATTTTAATCCTTTTTGCATTTTGATTAATTTCGATTCGTTGTATCAGTTTTATTTTTAAGAAATCAATGTATGTATAATACTGTATATAATTTACTTTTCAGAATTGCTTGTGGGATAAATGATGGCTTTAGTAAAATCTGGGATTTGAGTCAGCCTCATTTACAAAAGGTGGTTTTGACACCTATACCAGAAAAATATCAGATTAAAGTATCCTGTTTTGCTTGGAATCCCTTTAAAGAACATTGTTTAGCTTATGGAACATCTGATGGGCAGGTGATAATATTTTGTTTAATGATATTTCATATGATAATATTATTTTTAGGTTGGTTTATTAGATGTGACTAATTTGTCTAAATCACCTACACATTTAGTGCAATATGGCCTTCACCCTGTGTATCATTTACAGTGGGGGCCATTAAATGGTGATATAAAAACCTTAGGACTATATTGTATGGCAGATGGAAATTTGGTTGTCTATGATACAAACCAATGTTTGCGTGGTAAAATTTTGCAATACCTAACCTTTAGGTAGTTACATGAAATTTCACATTTTAGAACCCAAAGTACTTGAGTGTTGTGTTAATTACAGTTTATCTTCATTTTGTTGGAGATCTGATTACAGTTTATTAGCTGTGTCAACTAAAGATTATGAACTTTTATTATTCAATAATGAATTTCAAATCATAAATACATTTTGGTTGCAAAATAAAACTGTTCGCTATTTGGCATGGCACCCCCTTGGAACTCCTGAAGAAAATTGGTTAGCTATCTGTTCAAATAATGTTATTGTGTATGATGTTTTAATAAAAGAAAGCGGTAAGAATATATATCTATTGTAATTATTTAATAGTATTATAATAAAACATTTAACAGATATTTCAGATGCTTCATTAAAGTATGACAAATGTGCAGTAGCTGTTTTTACAGAACATCAATCAATTGTTCATTATGTGACATGGAGTCCTCATAATTCTGAATTGTTAGCTTCTGCTAGTGAAGATGGGTCTGCTATGGTATTTTCAAATATTTTAAATCTTATGTACAGAAAATATTTTAACTTATTTCAGGTGTGGAATGTAAAAACAAGAACATTATTACACACATGCTATAATAAATATGATGTTTTGTATGCAGTATTGTGGAGTCCATTTGACCCCGACTACATTATAACTGGAGGTAGAGGTTGTGTTATGCGTATTTGGAAGTTATCGGAAAATCCTCCTTTACAGAAACTTGGTAAATATTCTGATTTATTCATTATCAATTGACCTTATTAATAATAATAATAACCTTTATTATACGAAAAAGCCCCTTTTATACATCATGTATAATAACATAAAGATATAAATGACTATATAAAATATGTAAGTTGAATTTCAAAAAAATTACGCACTATAACTTAAAACACCTTAAAAACATACAATGGTGTGTGTATACTCTACACAGTACGTCATCTGTTCATTAAATATTTTTCTGATCACAGACATTTTAAAAGAATTCAATGATCCAACACAATTATATGCAGATGTTTCATTTCCATACCTCATCATATGACGTAAACTATCATTATAAACAAAATTTGATTTAGACCACCCTATGTAAAAGGTATACACAGACCTGGTAATATGAGTATTACATAAAAATTTTATTTGTTCCAATAAACTTGGACAATCAATCAAACCATTCTCTAATTTATACAGGGTGATCAACTTATACTCCGGAGTTCGATAACTCCGTTACCTTGAGAGTTACGAAAAAATGTTTTTTTCATAAAGTCAGCATATCAAATTTATGTTTTATTAATGGAACACTCTGTATATTATGTCAAATCTCAATTAGGCTCATTTTTCCTATTCCAATGGTAAATGTTTTTACTAGGTTCTACAGGGTACTTTTAAAGATATGGCCATTTTTATGTGAAAATATATAAAAAAAATAAATATATGTGAAAATATATTATTTAAAATAAACAATTGAGGGCTAATCTATCATGGGCAAAGTAATGTGATGGTCTGATTTTGTTAAAACATCACTTTTGTGATAACTTTTATTTTTTGTACAGGGTGATCTAAAACTTACACTCATGACTATCTCGGTTATTTTAAATGGAGCACCCTCTATTTTATATCATCTCTGAAAAGTACTTAAGAAATAGTTTTACTCTTCTTAAGCATTCTCTATACCTAAATCTTACAGTTTTTAATTTATTTAGATTTTTAATAATGAAAGCGACATTTTTGGCACGGCAAGTTTTTTACATTTTGCCATGATTGTAAAGTATTATTTGACAGAGGGTAGTATTATTTGTCTATCAAGCTTGTGAAATTAATATTTTAGTTTTATTCGGTTAATTTCCTTGTTATTTACGTACAAATTTTGAGTTCATGAATTTTTCTAATGAGGAATTAGTCGGTATGATCTGGATACTAGGTGAATGTCATAAATACTGACTCCCATAAAAATTGCAACACCTAGAATTTATTGAACGATTTTATTGAAATTTTCGTCAACGATGTCTTTCATTAGCACAAACAAACGATTAAAATTTGAAAACAAAAGAACAAAACCTAAAAATGTTTTTTTCAATAATGACTTGCTCCGCCACGATTTGTAATGCACTCACTTAGACGACGTGGCATTCTATCAATCAAGTGATCTATAGCTGACTGTGGTATATCAACCCAAGCTTCTTGAATCCGTAGTCGAAGATCGTGTAAGTTATCTGAAGGGTGTGGTAAATTACCCAGTCGCCTACCGACCTCATCCCATTCATGCTCAATGAGCGACAAATCAAGCGACCGAGCAGGCCATGGGAGGACGGCAATGTTAGCTTCTTCCAAAAAACATGTTGTAGCCCTTGCTATATGAGGGCCCGCATTATCCTGTTGGAAAATGGGAGTTTCCAGTCCCTGAAGATATGGAAGCGCAACGGGTTCTAGCACATTGGCAATATAACCAGCGGCGTTTAAGTTGCCATCAATGAAGACCAAGAGTGATCTGCTACCGTAACATATTGCACCTCATATCATCACTCCTTGTGTGAGGGCTGTTGGATTTTACGTGCTCCACGCATCCGTCTGACCCTCCTACGACCATCGTGGGCCCACAAGTAAAATCGGGACTCGTCACTAAACACAATTCGCCCAATTCGCTCTTTCGTTGTTCCATTCTAGCCTGCGTAGACGGTCAAGTGGTGTAAGAGGAACGCGTAAAAATGGACGATATGAACACAGCCCATAAGACCTTATCCGGCGATAAACAGATAACATTGACATTCTGGGTCTTACACCTCTCATCCAATCATTTGTAATCGATCGAGTTGTTGAAAATCTGCCTCTTGTGGCCAAAAGTCTTAAGCGACGTTCTTCGCGATCTGTAGTCCTGCGGGGAAGTGTACAAAAAATACTATTTAAAAACAGGATGCACCCATTTCATATTCAATTGCACCAGGAATTATTGGATGATGATTTTTGACCGAGAGTAAGTTTTTGTGATTGGGCTCAAAGAAAAATTCGCAGAGATTTTTTTGATTATGTACTTTTCGTGGATGAGGTGACATTCCATAAAAATGGATATTTAAATAGACATAATTTTCATTACTATTGAAGAGAAACTCCTTATGTAATAGTTACTACTTCACAAACAAGATGGATTTTAAATGCTTGGGGTGGTATTCTTGACGATTTCGTGATTGGACCATATTTTTTGGAGGAAACGGTAAACGGTGAAGTTTATTTAGATTTTCTGGAAAATTAGTTGGCTGTGCTTCTTGAAACCGTTCCCCTGTATATATGTCAGTGCATGTGGTATTTAAATGATAATGCACTGAATCACAGTCGACTACGATCAGTTTCAGGATGATGGATAGGTAGAGGAGGACCAATTCCGTGGCCTGCAAGATTGTCTGATGTAACAAAAGTAGATTTTTTCTGTGGAGGTATGTGAAAAATGAAGTATATAAATTACCTGTAATTGAAAAATAGAATTAGAGTGGTTTTCCGAAACATTAGTATCCCAATGGCTAGAAATGGAACTAGAGAATTTGAAGATCGGCTACAACATTGTTTAAATGTAATGGAAGGCCACTTTGAACAGTTAATATAAATACCACTTCATCGAAACTGTGATTAAACTAATTTAAGTTCAACCTCCTGATTACGATGTGGTGTCAATGAAACGATCGTTGAGTGATGAAATAGTAGTTAAAAAGTTTAGATTCACCCTCCTGATGACATGTATGTGGTCAACAAAACCATTGTCAGTCGATGAAACAGTGTTTCGGTAAAGTCCAAGTATGTATGTTGCTCAATCTACAATGTTTTAATGTCCAGATCAAAACTTTGTTACCTAAATATTATTTTGTTACTCATTTTTTAGAATTTTGTTTCATTTATTACTCTTACTCTCTGTTATACCTAGTTTTGTTAAACAATTTGTGGTTTTATTTGTAACAGTTTATACTTGATGTATGTGTTTTTCACCTGACAATAATAGTATTGCTACAGAGCTGATTAAATTTACAGTATTTTCAAATAATACATTACAGTTACGAAAAAAATAAAAATTTGAAGTTATGCTAAAAATGTTGTTTTATTTTAAAAACCTAAATAAATCAAAAACCAGACTATCACGAAATTATTTTGCCCATGAGAGATTAGCCCTCAATTGTTTACTTTAAATAAATTGATCACCCTGTGTAGAATGTATAGTTTGTGTACCTTTCTTCTTGATTCCAGTGATGGCATGCTTAATTGTTGTCCTTTTGCAGCATATTCATCTAGTAAGTGTCGCATTCCGCCCTTAAACTCTAGCATTCTTAGACATTTATTTAGAATTTTTTTAATTTTGTCAATATCCACTTATAAGATGGTGACTAGATGACTGACGCATATTCCAATAGACTTCTTACGAATGAACAAAACAAAACTTGTAAACTATGTTGATTCTAGTCTTTTGAAACATGCCAAATAAGACCACATGCTCTGCACGCTTTATCAGATATTAAATTCACGTGATGTTTAACCCATTTACGGCCAAGCATTAAAATAATGAACGTTGTTACAAAATTTATATGTATTATTTATTTATGATAAGATTAAGAGAAAACACAAAAAAAAAAAATAATGTATAAATGAAAAATAATGGTTCGTTAATGATACTTTGGCAGAATGTATGAACTAAAACTGAATTAAGTGCAAAACTTGACTCATCAAAAATTAATCAAAAAGAAGAAGTATGCTCTGATATTGTCAAATGCATTAAAGCAGTTAGGATGTAGGTGAACTTGACATTTATTACACAAATATATAGTGTGTGTTTTGCAGACCCTGCAACGGCCTCTTTTGCCTTTTTCTTCTCTTTTTATTATATGACCACCATTATCATGTCTTATTGCACTTGGCAAGCTTCCTTGTGATGGAAGACCCCAAGATGATGCTACTGGTTGTAATATTTCCGATTCCTGCTCTTCTGTCTGCTCTGAGGATGTGTATTTGGTCTCACTTTTTATCAAAAACAAAAAAACAAAACTAAAGATGACCGAAATTCTAACTGGGACATTTGAGAATCGTTGGCAATTTTGAATATTTTCCAGGCGTTTGTTACTGTGCAATCTACCAAATTGATAAAGAGTGGCCACCACCACTTTTTACTCTAACTCTAATTCTGTACGTTTGGCTGCGGCATTTCTTCTTTTTACAACTTCCTATTATAACGTTTTACTTTGAATATTGGTGAAATCGCCCCACTATTAGTAGCAACTGTTACTACTGAGCTATCATTCCATCTTGCAACTGTTACCTGGGCCGATTTGTCAAAGTCTCCTCTTTTTTGTTTTTCGAGTATTTTGCTACTTTGTATGGGACAATTCAGTAAACGATTTTCTCTCACTGTTCCTATAAAGAAAAATCTTTTCTCCTTCAACATATGGAACAAATTGTAACTCGAAAAAAATTGTCTAAATCAACTTTGTAGTGAGACGCATCAGACACAACAGCTAACAAGTCTAAAACCACTCTTGTTCCTAGTGAATGTTCCTGTTGAATACCTTTAGACGCGGCACCACCGTAAGGAATAAATTGATATAAATATCCTCCTGAGCTACACAGACACCAAATTTTGAAGCCGAAGCGAGCTGACTTCCCTTTAAGTAAATATGTCAAATTGCAAATATTTTTTATTCAGTAAATTGAATACAGGGCGCAATTTAGCAAATTTGTCCGCAGTGTCGATGCTGCTATTATCTGCTAGGTGGAGATTTATTTTTAATGCTCTGAATATATTTCTGCTGCTTCTTACTAAATGCACACCCTTATCCTCATCTTTTGACCAATACATGTCACAAGATGGTAATGTGTAACCAGTCAGTATTAGAATTCCCTAAAATTGTTTTAGTACAGATACAGAAAATTTGAAATCGTGACAATTATTATCTTATGTATATTTCAAACTGTAATTTACTATCGCGTAGAGCACAGTATTATCAAAAAATAATAAAAAGACTTCAAAAGGCGATTTTCCACCAATGATGTGCTTTCTTGCTTGTATTTTTGAAATTTATTTGTGGTGGGCAAAAATAAATATGATGGTTCTTATTTTTTCCAAGATGTTATGTACTGCTTTTGCTTGGATTTGCCACCGACTTTTTTCTTTTTGCTGCTAGATGGGCTTGGAATTGGAACATTGAAACTATCATCTTCATCATCTAAAGCATGCGTATGAATTTCAAATGTTCCAACAATATCCTTTGGTAAAGTGTCACCTACAAGAAGATCTTCATCCAAATTTAGGAGGAACATATAATGCATCTATTTCATTGATGTCTTCGAGATCGGAATCTTCTTACAATATTGCTTCCAACCCTTGTTCAAATTTAAGATATAGTATTTTACATTACAAGCCCAATAAAACAGTTTTTACTGGCGATAGGATGAGGATGACTGGCGAGCGGTTAGGCGAGTCTGCCACACCCTTGAGCCAGTAAAAACGTTACCTGGCGTGTCATGTATAATATTTTATTCCTTTGCTTCATAACAATTATTATATCTTCAAAAATGTCTCGTTACCTTTGACATCATTACTCTGACAACGGCGCTTACCGTTTATTTTACTATTTATTATTTTAGCTCATATGTTAAGATTGACTTTCAACGGCAATAAGCTGACTTGAGAAGTTGAGATTTACAAATAATACAAAGTATGTACGACGTAATTTCAACTTACCGGTTAGTCGCAATTATTTATAATAAAATCAAATATTTGTTCACTTGACAATTTACAGTCGCAATCACTGTTTTCCAATCAAAAGTTTTACTAGAAATGAAATTGATCCGAGCACTAACTGTCAAAACCTGATGCACGTGCAGTTTTGTTTGTTTACACTGCATTGTGGCAAAGTATCATAAAAGAAACCATTAATTTCAAGCGCGCCTAAATTTTTTTCGTAAAACATTTTTGGCAACTTTCTTTACATTTTCCAATAATTTGATCTCTGTAAAAAACAGTATGTATATCCTCAAGCTTTCATAATTTATTTTTTTATATATCACTGCTGTTACGCAAAATGCTGCATGTACTGTTGAAATGACCGTTATTTCAAAATCTATAAAACTTTTATTATTTATAAAAATTGTGTTCAAAAATACATATGTGCAACTTGGAAGACTTCTAAACTGGTAATTGATAACACAATATCGATATCCATATATAAAGTAATTGAAAAAAAATTTTTGTTAATGGTTCATTTTTGATACTTTGGCCATTAATGGGTTAAAATTCAGTTCTTTACCTAAATAGACTCCTAAATCATTAACTTCAGTAACTCTATGTAAGACTGCGATATTGATATTATAATCATACTCGGTAACATTTTTGAATCTTCCAAAAGAAGTAACACAACGTTTATCTACGTTTGAATACACTTTGTTAGGCTGGCACCATGACGGTTATCTATTTAAATTTTGCTTAATACACACATTATCTTGATAATTTTCGATAACTCTAAATATCTTTAGATTATCAGCAAATATAAGATCTTCAGAATCGTATATCGAAGAAAGGTCAGTAGTATCCACAAGAAACAGTATTGGACCACAATGTGGTGACCCTTGTGGTACACCGGAAGTTACTTGTTTTCAGCAGGAAACATAATTTTTTAACTTCACACTTTGAGTAAGAACGACCCCAACCACTTTATAACTTGATCACTAAAACCCAATAACTCCAATAAAGCTCACATGTACACCATCCATTTGCTTACCATTTTCTAAAACTACCAAAACATATTGTTTATAAACCAAAAATGGCATTAGGTAGATCTATGTTGAGCACCAGGAATTATTTGACCAGAATTCTAATATATTTGTTCAGCAACAAATTTATTTAACAATTTAGGCAGAATTGATTGTACACTTATACTGCGATAGTTAATCAAATTCATATCTCCAGGCTTATAAACTGGCTTAATATATGTATGTTTCCACACACTTGGTACCTCACCAGTTTCAACGATAAAAGAGTTTAAATATAAAAATAAACACGAAGAATATATGCAGTTCTTCAATAAGGAAGCTGGAATATCAGGACCTGTACAAGTACAACCTTTCATTTTGCATATCATGGTAAATACACCCTGAAGATAATTTAAACGAATTCACATGATTACCATCGTACCGCCTGAATGCATTAGTTTTATCATCCATTAACAAATCTTCTTCAGTATTATAGACTGATGAAAAATATTCCATAAAAGCTTCAACTACATCAGTTCCATTAGTTTTTGATTTATCGTTATAAAACATTCGATTTGGAATGTCACCTTCAGATTTAATTTCTCTAACAAAATTCCAAATATGTTAGGATTAACACAAATATTTCCGTTAACTTTGGAAATGTATCACCATACAAATTTTTACCCAAATGTTTACACTTAGTTCTCAATTCCCGAGATAATCAGATTCTTCTCCAGACTCTACATCTAATGTCTAATTTTTTCTCTTTGATTAAAATTTTTAAAGTGTGATTGATCCACTTACAATAATAGTCCATAGATCGTCTAACTAATTTTGAAGGAACTTACATATTAATAATACCTAAAACTATTTCATAAAACAAGTGAATAGCATTATCAAAAACCTTTATGCAAAACAAAATCCCAATTTATGCTAACAGAATAGTAATTCATGCTTTCTTAGTCCACAAACTTATAAAGATATATCTGTCCTCTGTAAACAAATGTTATAACGGACTAGTATTAATATCTATTTGATAAGCCCAATCATGTTCACTGATGTTAGACAACAAATTACAAGATTGTGTACGATTTGCTGTACCTGCTTCTTCCGAAATTGGTAAAGAATAATCAACACCATTAAAAATCCATCGAATAGAAGAGAGGTGATAATCACTGCATATAACAAATTCTTGAAATTGAACTGATCATACAAATTCTTTATTGCAGAACAATGATTTTCATATACTTCACAAGAAGATCTTGAAGAAATATATACACCTCGTTTAGATAAGATCTATTATTAATTAAAACCGAAATAAAGATATGCTCTACTATATTATTACACAATACCAAATGTGATCGGAAACACTTTTTAATAGCAATAAATATTCCTCCACCCCTAACATTCCCACTAATAGACCTTTCAATGCGATATATATTATAATTAACAAATCGTAGCATGCTATGCGTAATGTCCTCATAACCAAGTCTCTGTACTGGGTGTACAACTTAAGAAAGGCGGTCGGCATAACTCGGAAACTATTTGAGATTGAGCAGTGAAATAAAAAATGTTATAATAAATGTGGTCAAGAGAAAATGCTGGAAATTATTTTTAATTTCCTACCATTGCCGCCAGAGGGCGTTTCACTTATTTCAAATTGAAATTCCCATTTTTTGGGCAATGTTCCTTAGTATAGTATTTAAAAATATATATCCATTGTGAGCTAGTGATCAATATGTAAAACATTGTTTAATGAATTTTTACGATTGCTGTCAAAATAAAGGGCCATGTAACGTGTTACTGGAAAAAAATTTGTAAGTTCGAAATTGGTTGCCTGAATTTGTCAAGATTGGTCTCAATGTTAAGGGAACGCTTGATATTACCAAACAATCCAAAACCACAACAATTTCTTATCTCCGTTTACCAATAGAGGGCGTAACTTGTTGAAGGAACAAAACGGTCGACTTTTCTAAAAAAATTCAAATGATACCAAATGTTTTTTTCACTGCTATTGGAAGGAAAATTAATAAGAGAGTATTTAAAAAAAATTATGTCAATAGCTCTTGTAGAACCAAAGATATGGTCAAAATGTATATATATATATATATATATATATATATATATATATATATATATATATATAAATATGGTATCGGGATGCGGTCTAGTTAAAAATGAAAATGACTCTTTATTTAATTCAAGCTTTCGAAATCATTTATTTCTTCATCAGGAATCTGTGTAAGATGAACATAAGTGAGAATTAAACTGTTAACATCATAAAGACTACTTACTAAATGCGAGAATTATAAATTAACTAACATTATTGTACAGAACAGTTGATTACAATTTAAAACACTACTTAAAAATGATTTGAAAGCTTGAATTAAATAAAGAGTCATTTTCATTTTAACTAGACCGCATCCCGATACCATATTTTTATAATAACTACGGTCGTTACTTCCCTAAACTTTATATATATATATATATATATATATATATATATATATATATATATATATATATATATTCTTCCATTCCATAAAGTCAGCCACTTCAATAGAAAAATCGCATTTAAAGTGAGGACTGAGTCTTTGTGAGGACTGTATATGGACCTCACTTTGAATAATTGTAAAATTAAACATTAGCTATCGGTGTGCATCGTTGACCCTATTTTTGTAAAAAAAGTGAGGGCCTCAATTTGATAGAAAGGTGAAAAATATGTATAATTTAGTTGTAGATGTGTCCACCACGTGGCGTGTTACATTGACGTATATTCACTAACCAACCTCTTTAATTAAATTTTTTTTAATTGAAAGTGAGGACCGATTTAATAATACAGAATTGGCAACTATGCTTGGTGACTTTTTCTTATTTTAAAGCATTACGATAAGTATATACTTTTCTTAGATATCAGAAAATGAATATTGGGTTGTGTTTATATAAACCAAATAAGGGAAACTACTAATCAGTAGTTCATATTTTTGATTTGCGAGTAATTAAAATAAAAGGTAAAAAGGAATAGGTTTACAAAATCAATGTTATAATTTGTTTTACATATTGACTTAAAGTTTTTGCGTGAATCTGCACTACATCACCAGGTTATATCCCAAAATTTGCTTTTCTGAATTTATTATCACACTTTTTATTTGATAAGTAGAAATCCTTTGTAGCTGATTTTTCTTGGTGCCTTCTGCAAGCGCGAAATATCTTAACGCCAAACTATTTATGTTCACTTTCTGACATGCCCTTCGCTTGTTAAGGCTGATTTATGCACCATTTAGGATTTAAAATTGAGTAAGTATTTAAATTAACATTTATGATTTAATATTTTAGTGAGCGGTTTATAGATCATTAAGTATTTAAAAAATGAAAAGCCTAAATAAATAAATCTCATTATATTTAGAATTTACATCAGTTCTACATACATAAAGACAAAATTTACATTGATTGGGGCTTGAACCTTGATGGCGCAGTTGGTTAGCGTGGTACTCTAGCAAAGTACAGGTCGTAGGTTCAAATCCTACTCGAGGTGTAACAACTCTTTTTTGTGTTGTATAAAATATCCCTCAATTTAGGATCTTTCCTTCATTTAGTTCTAAATACAAGAAAATTTTAATTATTGAAATTTAGGTATGAGGTAGGCAACTTAATTTGCATATCTACATAGTGCATACTTTAGTAAAGATTTATATTCCCATAAACTGTTTTCTAGTCATTTGAGTTACGCAAAGGCATTGGGCGCATTACCTCTTTATCTACTTCGAAAACCTCCATTTTTTGGCACTTCCTGTTTAATGTCGAAGCAGGGAGCTGCTTCTTTTTGATTTTTACCTAAATTTATGTGAAAGTGCCATCAAATTGGTGGCGTTTTCTTTACGTATTTATACCATTTTTTACTTTAATTATACGTTTATGATTACTTCAATTTACAACGTAATTACCTTTTAAGTACGCATTTGATATTATTGTGCCGTACATTTTTCGTTTTATGATTGCAATTTTTGATTGGAAAACTTGCAAATAATGCAATAAGAAGTGGATTTAACAATTTTAAGAAGAAATTTGTACGGATTTTATAAAGATAAATTCAGTTTGGGGTGCGGCTGATAACATTATGTCAAGATTGCACAATGATGACGTAAGAATGACTTCATGCAGGTTAACCGCTTCGTAATCATATTTAGATACCAGAGGTTGTCAGAAAGAAAAGTTTGTGTATAACAATTTCTAAGGTATTTATGTAGGATTTATTTAGTACTTTAAGCATAATTTTAAGACCATCATTATTTCATCATTACATTTGATATTTAATAAACATAGTCTGTATATTGTTATTTTTTTAAATTTTTATAAACTCGGTTTAATTGTTCCGATATTATAAAAAAACAATTTGGTGCCCGAGATAATTTCATTAGTTTTACATTTTTTATTATTGATGGTAAGTGAAAATAATCGAGCAGATCTAGTGGTAATTAAGCAAATCAATTTATTTGAACCCACCCTATTAATCTACCGACATGAGTCTAAAGCACAACTATAAGTGGTGTAAGGTTTGTATTTTTGGAGAACTTATTATTTCATTACTTTATAACTTAACTTTTTATTATTTAAAATTTTGTATACGATACACCTACATTACACATTTTTATTACAGAGGTAAACTTTTTATTTATGTATTTAATAAAATTAATAATAATTTTTAATTACATATTTACCTTTGAACTTATTCGTTCATAACAAAAACTTATAATAAAGGGTCTGACTAATTACTACGACTGCGTACAGCGGTTTTTATTTAATATTTAACGTTTTAGATTTAAGAAGTTAAAGTTAAACCAACTTTTCTTTAATATTAAATTGTAAAACTTAAACAGTCATGTACATATCTTACCCTATAACCTCACTTTTAACTTTTAGTCTATGAATATTCTTAGATATTAAATCTTAAATGGTTCATAAATCAGTGTTTATATAGGTACACGGTTAAACTAAAAATCCCATGAAAAAAATTGTCACAACATCCCCCAATCAAATTTACTCTTTTTTTAACATCAACATTAATCCAGACATACAATATTTTTGAAGGCATCAATTCTTAGATCCCCAAACGCACAATGACCAGACATATCTATCTATTACCATGAATACCCCCAGGGTCGTTCTGACCAAGTGGTACAATGGGTGCAGGGTACACGAGCGGCAAACCGAAGGGACGAGATAGCCACCCGGTTACATAAAAATTCGAAAAGCGACAAATTGCAAATAACTATGAAACAACCATAACATGCATGTAGTACATATATTTCAAAACCTAAGCATACAAAAATAAAAGACTAGCTTGACCATTTAAAGTAAGACATTTTGATTCGCTTAAGTAATGTAGTTATCGGAGTGCTTCATTTATCTCCTAGGTTTTGTCTAAGCGCAGCGTTATAAAATTTCATTTTTTGTTAAATTTTAAAAATATCATTTTTTTCCGGGATCCACCGCCCACTTCTTCTTCAATGCATACGAATATCACATTCTAATTTTAACTATAACCTTTACATTAATGATATATAACAGGACCGAGAGCCCCTCCTGCTTGAGGAACTCATTTAGAAACGATTCACTTTACTTCTTAATTATGAATCTGGCATTACTTTGAGCTTAATTAAGAAATAGTATCTACTGTTTATAATATTTGCGGGAAATCACAAGTCGAATTTCCATCGTTTAAAATCCTCCCACTCTTTCATTTGTTTATTTAATATATGATAATTATACTAAGGCATATTTTATTCCTTATGTAAAATATATTAAATATAGTTAAAAATACCATAAAAAAGTCAACGTTTGTTTTAAAAACGTAATGTTACTTCTTACTTCGTAACTTGTTGGAACATGTGTTTTCAGTCGCGTCGTTATTAGTTTTTCGGCTGCGTGCAGGATTTTGTAGGAAATAACTTGTTTAAAACTAGATCTTACAAATACGCGCACCGAGTTGAAATTCCTCATTTGGATTCCGAAAGTATCAGTTTCAACAACATTAAAATATTGTTCGTTGGTGTGTAATTTTTGTGTTTGATTTGTTGATTACCATTGAGTTACGGCGGCTGCAAATGTATTAAACGTAAGTACACTTTATGGTACATTTTTTACGCACGGTTATCTAACTAATAGGATAAATGTATACATCTAGATGACAGATTTTTGTAGAAACAACGTGTTTACTAAAAAAGCGCGATGGGCATAAACTTTGATTTATCAATTGGAGAAATGAAAAAGAATCGCTCTTTTCTAAAATATTAAATCCAAGTTAATGTTCGAAGGAGCAGAGCATTGTTTTGCAAAGATTTATCTTTATCGAAATGTATCCAAACATTTCAACTCTTATATTACAATAAGTGTGTTGACACCTTATGTCATACTTAATTTTATTCTAAATAGATGTCTGATTGCAAAAAGTTTTTTAAAGCTCAATACAGAAAAAGAAAGCTCAAAAAAGAAGAGTTAACCAATAAGGCAGGTGGCTTACTAAGAAAATTTTCAATCTCACAAAAATCGGAAGAGCCAACAGAGATTACAACACAGATCAAAATAACGAGATAGATGAGACACAGGGAAGGACCATCTTCATTAAACAAATTTCTGAAGGAAGTTTATTTAACTGAAGAGATAAATTCTGAAACAGTTGAGTCTGTGGCCAGGAACAAGTTAGAACGCCAGTGATAAGGTATAACGTTTTAGTCAAAATCAACGTCGTAAGCAAAACAATGCAGGAAACAAGTACTGCTTTATCAAATATGTTATTACTGCAACAAACTAAGGCATATTCACATAATATTAGATAAGATAAAGGATTTATTAATATTTTAGCACAGGCAAACAATATTGCCGAGAATATTGATTTTGTGATATTGGACACTGCATTAACAAAACCAAAGAAAGGTTCGGTTAAATAAAAAATCATCACAAAGTTTTTGATTTCCTGAACAACTTAAATAATATCTTTAAAATAGATATTTAAATAGTTCTCTAAAATATGTTTACGACAGTTTTTTTTCCACCTGATGAACAATAATTTGGCAAATACTTGGTTTTGCGAAATCGTAGGCCAATGTATTTAAAAATCTATATATCCGTAAGTAATGAACTGAAACAAGGTAGGTAATAAAATAAAACAAAATATGTAATTTTTTTAATCATGCATTTATTTACAAAATTAATTAAAAATGAATTAACATATTTAATATATGCACGATGACTTACAAAAGCTTGAGTCATTGAACTAAAATGGGTTCTGACATTACAAATATATAGAAAAAGTATCCCTGTTCTTAATAATGTTTTCCTGGATTTTCAATGGAAATTAGTTATTTAGGTGTACAGAAAAAAATATTTTTAGGTACATCTTGAGGATCTATAATTTATTTTGACAAATGGTACCTTGATAAATTTATGTTAGCCTTAAGATTGATCTGTAGATCTAATAGTCATTAGACCAGATAAAGGAAATGGGATAATATTACTTTATTAATAGCAAAGCTAGATAACACAAATTTGAAGTACAGTATTTTAAATATGTATATGATTTTTTACGTAATTTCTATAGTTTTTCATAAATAATTTCAGTTCAACAAAACTGACTGAATTCCACTTTCACATGAGTTAGATAGTATTAATGGACCATTCTGACTATATAGAGAAAATGTTATCTATCCTTTCTGATATATCAAAATTTCAAATTATTCCTTACAATGATTTATTTAAAACTATCTTGTCAATAGAAGAGAAATTTCACCTACTGGATCGCAACCTGGTAGACTCTGTACCTTTAAGACCCATCCTTAGTTCAATCAACACACCTAACTATATTTTAGCAAAATTTCTGGTCCCCCATTTATCTCCCCTTACCGAGAATGAATTTACAATTAAGGATAGTTTTTCTTTTGCTAAAGAAATTGTATCACTTTCTGATTTAAGAAATACTTTCATGGTTAGTTATGACGTGGAAAGTTTATTTACGAATATACCTTTGGACGAAACTATCGACATTATTACTAATCCCTTATTTTCAGCTGGTTCTTCTAAATTCATAAATCTCACTAAATCTAAATTTAAAGATCTATTAGTTTTGGCTACTAACGAAAGCTGTTTTATTTTCAATAAAATATTATACAAACAAACTGACGGTCTTGCTATGGGCAGCCCTTAGGACCGATTTTTGGTAATGCATTCCTGGTAATTTATTAAAATTATGCCTAGAAACTGCCGTAGTCACTTTAAACCTTTTTCTACAGACGTTATGTAGATGATACTTTTCTTCTTTTTAAACATCAACATCACATCAATAAAATTCTTAACTACTTAAACAGCCAACATCCTAATATACAATTCAGTTGCGAAACAGAAAAAGATACCATTTCTAGGAATGAATGTAACAAAAACAAACAAAATACTCCCACGTACCACACAAATTAAAAACACCGAACGCGTTTCGATAGCTACGCTATCATCATCAGCGGTCGACTAGAAAACTGTCTTAGTCACTTTAAACCTTGTTTCTACAGACGTTATGTAGATGATACTTTCTAGTCGATCGCTGATGATGATAGCGTAGCTATCAAAACGCGTTGGATGTTTTTTTAATTTCTTGTGGTACGTGGGTGTATTTTGTTTGTTACAGTTCCTGTTTTCCAGATTTTTCAAATTTTTGAATGTAATTTAATCATTGGGTTTTTCTACGTCAGTGTATAGAAAACCAACTTTTAATGGATTGTATACTAATTATATGAGAGCTTTCTTCCAATAAGTAAGATATTTACATATCAAATTTATGTTCTTCTAACTATACATAAATTTGAAAATTAAAAATATTTTATTATTATATACAATTTAATATAATAATTGATAAAATTGCAAAAGAAGTTTGTTGAGCTCGAAAACATGAAGAACAAACAAACAAATATATATATATATATATATATATATATATATATATATTATATATATATATATAAATAATTTGAATTTGTTTGAGTCTGAAAACATAAGAAGACAAACAAACAAATATATATATATATATATATATATATATATATATATATATATATTATATATTATATTATTTATATAATAATATTTATTTTTCAAAGTTTTGATTAAAGTAATGGGAACTTATGTTAATTGACAAACAATTTATTTTGATAGCAGAGTTCAAATATAATATTTTAAATGGATACTATAATATTTTTATTTTATTTTAATTTACATGAAATTCTGATAAAATTGTGCAAATGTCTATACCAAAAATGTGATTTTCGAGTATTTTGATTATTTAAAAATTTTAAAAATCCTAGTCACATTGAATAAATATTCTTAATAAGAAGCTAGTGACATGAAATTGTAACCAATAACAAAACTATGCTTTACTCCGAATAATTTTGATATTAAAGTCATACGATAGGGATGTTTTAATTACGAACATCTGAAATTTACAATCAGTTGTGTTTTATACCAGTTCATTATATTAAATTTAAACTGGACACCTTAATATTTTTATTTTATTTTCCCTGTATTTTAAATCTGATAAGCCAATTCGTTTGTATCAATGTCCTATCACCTAAATCCAATCCACTTTTGAGATATTTCATTATCTTAGTTAAAACATAACACACTTAATTATTTCAACATTAGTAAAAGGTAGGCCATGGCTGTTAAAGATTTGATAGTTAGAACGTTAATTGTTTATGTTGTTTTCACAGTTTTCTTTACCAGTTTGTATTTCATAGTAAATAATGGCAAATGTAGGATTTACTAATGATGGTTTTTTAAATCGTATTATTATTTACGGCGAGTGTAATAGAATTGTTGAATGGACTTGCCGTGTTTTTGCAGAAAGATATCCAAATCGACCAAATGCAACTGGTGACATTGTAAGAAGATTGCTTAAAAACTGCCGTCAGTTTGGTCAATTTAAGACAAAAATTAATAAAAATAAACCACTAGGGGACAGTGACATAAACGAAATTATTGTTTTGGGTTATTTGACGGCCTCTCCAAATGCCTCCATTAGAGATTGTGAGAGAGATCTTACTTTGCATTTAAAAAACACAAATGGAAACCATTTACATATCATTTGGTGCAACATTTACAATTAGGTGATCTTGCTCGAAGGGTAGAATTCTGTGAATGTTAGTAGAAGAACGTTATTTCCAAGATAGTTGGAGTTTTAATGTTTTTTGCAATAAAAGACGATAAAATTTTAGCATTAAAATTTTATGATGAAAATTTAAATGGTACCAGATATTGCCACATTTTAGAAGAATCCATACGACCGGCGTTACATACTTTAAGAAATTTAAGGCGACTTCAGCTTGGTATCAGCAAGATGGAGCACCTCCTCATAACTTTGGACCTGTTGCTCTGCATCTTTACGACATGTTTGATGATAGATGGATTGCCAATCAGGGTCCGTTTCGTTGGCCAGCTCGCTCTCGTGATTTGGCTCCTCTAGATTTTGGTATTTGGGGTTACATTAAAATTCAGATATTTTCCAAACCTGTTACGACAAAGGAAGATGTGATGCAGAGATTCTTACTTGCTTTTAATTCTCTAACACCTGACCAAATATCACCTTAACTAATGGAAATCATGGCCTGCCCTTTACTAATGTTGAAATAATTAAGTGTTGTTATGCTTTAACTAAGGTAATGAAATATTTCAAAAGTGGTTAGATTTACGTATAGGGAATACTGATACCAAACGAATTGGCTTAAAAAATATAGCGGAAAATGTAATAAAATACAGGGTGTTCTATTTAAAGTAAGCAACTTATAATTATATATAATTTCCTTGGGCCACAGGGTTGGCAATCTGTTGGGAAGGTAGGGGAGGTGATCGACCTATTGATTTGCGTGCTTTGAATATCGCTTCTTCAGGTAACGCAAACACGTCATCCTCTATTAGAGTCTGATTCATTTTGGGAGGTTTTGTATAATTATATAAAATTTAAACTACTATCTAAACCTAGGTTAAAATATTGTAGAATTAAAAAGAAAACTTAGATCTAAATTGACGTATATGGTTGAAAAATATTAAAATAAAATTTACGACTAGAGAGATATAGTGTAATATGAAGGCTGAATGCCCTTCTCTGAACAACGGGTTTTTCGCCCTTCTCTGTAATACAGGCAATAAACCGGGTTTGGGGGTTTTGCTCCTAGAAGATAAAACAAAGGCAAAAACAATAGTTAAGTGCAGTCCACCGTAAACCCCCTCACCGGCAAGCGACCGGATAAAGGATTAAATCTCCTGCGCCTGCTACTGGCCTGGTGTAGTTGCTTAGCCCAACCAATGAACTAATCTTCTGACACCCCCTGCTCAAAGGGGCTTACGAACTGCCTTGGCTTGGTTGCCCGAGGTCACGACTGGGAAGGTTTCCTCCACCAGACAGATGGACTTGTTGCCAGCTAACTTTTTCCAATTACCTTTGTTAGTCCGGAGTTTAATTCAATAAAAATAAAAAAAATAGAAAAAATAAAATTTAGGAAATATGTAAAAGACTGTCTCAGAATTTTAAAAATCAGTTTGCAAGACACACTTATGACAGGGACAACCTCATTGGTTTTGATATCGCCACTGCGCAAAGCTGTTAGGTTAGGTAGGTTAAAGTAGTTTTGTTTATCTAATCTAATTTTGTTAGGTTGCTGTAGTTTTGTGTATCTAATCTAATTCTGTTAGGTTACATTAGTTTTGTTTATATTTTTTTCCTATTACAACTCAGATTTAAGATTTTTATACATAATCACGAAATTGCCAAACAAGGAAACGCGTGATTGGTCCGCACTTATCGAGATTTAGCCGCAAGTGTAGTATCGAGCACTATACAAAAGATAATCGGATTAGATACTGATGTTTAATCAAATTTCTTACAACTGCTTACACGGATTTGCAGGTTAACTACACATTTTCAGTTTTTACTTCGAATCGTATTAGATTAGATATTTGTATTTGATTGTAATTTTGTTACAACTGCTCAGCTGGGCTCGCAAGTTTAATCGCGCACAATTTAAAAGACATTTCCTGTTGTTAGTTAAATAGCGCGGTGTCGCGCACTTTTTAACAGACACTCAAATTCGGCACTGGCATTTGATCGGTTTTCTATTATGGTCCCAAAAACCCCATAAGCAAGTTTGATAAATTTAACAAGTCCGCCATATTGGAACCGTTAGTTTTAGTTGTTAAATTTTTACCAAGATTTCGTAATCGCCAATCGGCAATACCCAAGAACTCCCAACAAGCGAATTGAAACAATAAAAATTGTTCAATAAATGAAAAAATCACCATTTTTGATGCGCTATTTTAAAATGTTAAATTTTGACCAAAAATGTTTAATAAGTAGCTTCAAAACCTCCTCCCTCCCGTAATTATAATCAAATCGGTTTATAAATAAGATAATGTGCTATTTTAGGCCCGCCATTTAAAATTTTCCAATTTTGAAAAACTATTTATTCTTCGACTTCAAAAACCCCCAGTTTTCGAGTTTGGAGCGAATTGGCTCATAAATAGAAAAATCCGCCATTTCGAATACCCCACTTAGTTTCAAACTAAAAAATGCACAATTTTGCACCTTAAAAAAGATGCGCCACTAGTTATCTTTTTTTTATTTTGAAATTATATGAAAAAGTTCACACACACACACACGCGCGCGCACACACACACACACACACTATACAAACGCGCGGCGCACCACACCATACACACACCGCACATTGCACACCAGCCCACACACCACCACACCACACACACACGCGCACACACGCACGCACGCGCACGCACACGCGCACGCCACACACACCACACATCACCATACACCACCACACACCACGCACACACACACCACACACATCACACACACCACCACACCATCACACACATCACACACACCACCACACCATCACACACCACCGCACAACACAACACAACACACCACCACATACCAACACACACCAAAACAACACACGCACGCAAGCACGCATGGTCGCACCACACACTTATCTAAGGTTAAACCTTATGCTCTCTTATTTTGAGTTTAAGGTTTATGCATTTTCAGTATACTTTACGGAAGAAATGTGAAACCCTGTGTTCTTTTAAGTATTTGGTTTGAAGATATATTTGTCTTTAGCATAGGTGATTTGTTATATCAATTGACACCTTCTTTTTTCAGAGAAGATACAACGAAAACCAACACTAACCCTTAAAAAAGAGCAGGAAGATGAAGGTTTTATAATGGCAAAAGCAGAAACTAAACCAAAGAAAACCACAAGATGTCTTTTACATGGAATTGCAAGATTCCATAATGTGCATGATCATTCTGACATTTTGGGAGACTGCAAAAAAATATTCGCAACGTTATATCCAAAAAGTAATGGCGTAATTGACAATGGTAGAGAAGAACTAGGCAAAAATTTAGAATTTAATATACTTAAGCTGTTTGGAGATAAAGAAGGAATTGCAGATATATTGCAATTAGAGAGTAAATAATAATAAATTTTATTTTGTTACTATTTATAATTTTTAGAGGAAAACCACCATAATAGAACAACTACTTTATGTTTAGAAAGTGTATCCATGTATCAAGGAAATATTGGTGAGGCTATTAGGAATGCCATTAAATGTGAATCATTAAATTCTTGGCTTGTTGGAGCAGCTCCTATGGTATCTTATAAGTGAGTACTTACCTTGTGCTTACTGCATGTAATTAGTGGACACTTACTAATTTTTACTTTAGTTGATTTAGAGATTTTTGTGGCGTTTGGTAATGTCTTAATTTGAAAAGTGAAAATTTCATCTAGTCGCCTTTTGTTTTATCCAAAGTCTGTCACAAAACACGAAAATGGAATGATTAATGTTGGCCACTTGAATACGTGAAATTGTCAAAAATACGGGGGCAAATTTGCTCACATCAAAGTTTTCCATGGACACATCCATGCGTGACATAAATCTGGATCAAGCTTTGTCAGCCTAACAATTTACGTAAAATGTTCCGTGAATTGACTATAATGACATCGAAGATGATGACATCGCGTTTCTTAATATGTCTATTAAAGATTCAAAATGGAGGCAAATTACAAAAATTATTTTTGAGTACATTTTTTAGTTTTGAATTGAGAATTATTTATATTTTTTATTAAGTATCAAGTTTAATTTGAATAAGAAAAAGTTTTATGTTTATTTTGTTATTAAATTAGTGTTTTTCAGCTAGTAAATATTATTCATATATAAACAAGTATCTTATAACAGAAGTTCATATATCTAAGATTTAAGCTATGACACTGAAAGGGTTCAAAATAAATTGCAATTATATTAAAACATTTTGTGTGACTACAACATAGATTATATATTTAAGTTCAGAGTAAGTATACAGATTAACATCTAAAACTATTAAATAATTTTAAACGAAGTATAAATTAGTATTTACGTCAATTATACATTTGAAATGCAATTCAGAAAATGTGAATGGTAGCGAACCGTCACTGCTAAAACCTTGATTTAGTTTAGAAGGTATAAATAGAGGCAGAACTTGTCAAAATTTATATGAAAATGAAAAAAAAACTGTTAAGAAATGGAAGAAATTAAACAGCGTGTTCTGTTTAATAAAAACTACATATTAATTTTGCACATAACTTTACATTAATTTTGCAAAAATATGATTAAAGGAGATTCAAAAATTTAATACAACATTAATTCAAAAACTGATATTATAAACGATTTTGATCGGTTAAAAAACCTAGTTCATTTGTATTAGAATATCTAAGTCTTAAAAAACTATTAAATTAGACATATGCATTAAATTTAGCCAAGTATTCTGAAATTCATAATTTACGCATAAAATGGAAACATAATGTAATAAAGTTGACCAAGACCATCTAAATTTATAACTTTTTGGGTCATAGCACGTCTATTTTAATATTATTGGAGACTGAATGTATTACTACGCTTTAGGGGGTATATAAAAGAATTTTGGGGGTGAGAAAGAAGTAGTATTCATTTTAAATCGACACGAATATAAATTAAATTTAATTTTTTAATATTATAAATGTTGGTTATTGAATGAAATCAATTGTGTCGGAACTCAAAGTGACTGCATATAACTTAGTGAGCTAAATTGCAGGGCTGATGGGTTTTATATAAGAGATTACAATGTATATGTGTATCATGTAATAAATTTGTTACGGTAGAGTCACCTATTGAATTTTGTATTATAAGTGTTTCATATTAGTTGAGTTGATTGGCATATTTCCACAGTTTTTGCTCTCAAGGAAACCACATACATCGCTCTAGCAGAAAATCCGATAAGCCAATATAGTATAGAAATGAAATTTATTGGGATCCCAATAATACGTGAAGAGCTTATGCGCAAAACACCTGCGCAACATTCGCAACCACGAAAAAGTTTCTAAAAGGAAAAAATCAGATTTATTAATATTTTTATGTTAAAAATTTAAACAATTCATATTGAATGTAAATTATGATTACATTTCAGTATTATAAGTGTTTTGTAACTGTGGTTTCCTATTAGTGGAGTTGATTCGCCTATTTCCACAGTTATATATAATTTTTTCGCCAAGTACTTGACTACTCTCCCCTTACCCCATACCCCACTGACCTCAAAAACAATCAGTCGCTTTGGGCAGTTGACATCTATGTGTGTGCCAAATTTCAAGTTGATATGTTGTCTTTCGAAAGTTATGGAGTACACACAGACATTATTTTTTTGCTCAAATTTTGTTTTTGGACGTTTCTGAACATGTCAAAGCGATTGAGCAAATGAAATTTTTTTTAGCGATACAGTACTTCCCATCCGTTGGATGTGGAAGTAATTAATATGTAGTATCATGTAATTGCAGTATGAGATGTTATTTCATATGTAGTCTAATATTATTCTGTATGTTCTTGGATCTGAAAGTAATTCTGTAGTTCCATAGTTCAACTGGAGTAGTATGGGTACACTAAGCATAACAAAGAAACAGGTCATTTGCAATATGTATTCAAAAAATTAGAATGGACCATTTTTGATACACAATGGGTGTAGTTAATAAAGAAATAAATGCAATTTCACATGAAGCACACCCATGAACTTAATTTGGTTTAAAATTATAGAGGTCATGGACATGAGGTAAATTTTTTGTTTGCAACATGTTTCATTGACATAGCAAACATTTGAGAATAATTTGATAATGTTCGTTTTAATAATAATAATAATAAGCTTTAATGTCCAACAGATATAAATCCAATAGTAGGACAGTAATAATATGAAAGAAAGTATGGTGGTTATGTTTTTAGTTATAAGACGTGCATTTCAAACCATTGATAAGAATAGATTAGTATAAAGATTGTGTAAATCTGGGATTAAAGGTGTATACTAAGATGGATAGTGTTACTTACAGTGAAGAAAACAGAAGGTAAAATGTGAAGATCAACATTCTGAAAACAAAAATGGTGAAGATGGCGTGCCACAGGGAAGTACATTAGGGCCGCTGTTATTTGTGTTATATATAAACGACATAGTCAAAATGCTAAAGTATGCAACAATAGGTACACCTTTTTGCTGATGATACCTTAATAGAACAAATGGACAAAATCAAATACCGGGGAATATTAATTGATAAACAGCTGAAATTTAATGATCACATTGATTATGTTTCTAGAAAAATAGCAAAGAAAATAGGAGTATTTCAAAGAACAGCTAGACATCTTACGAAATACAGTAAATTAACTGTATACATTACAATAATATTACCTTATTATCATTTTGCCAGTACAGTATTATATTTAGCCAATACAGCAAACATGAATAGACTGCAATTGTTGCAGAACAAAGCAATGTGACTCATTTTAAACTGTAAGTGAGAGACAAGTGTCAGAACAATGCTAAAGTATTGAAGTGGGTAGAAGTTAAAGATATGATTGAAATAAATGCTTTGCATTTTATCCGCAAGATTAATCTGATTGACACCAAATTATCTTAGGAACAAGGTGATTAAATCCAGTGAAGTGTGTTACCATAATGCAAAGAACAAGAAAACGTTGTGCTTGACCACAAGAATACAAGAGCAGAACAGAATTCAATATTCAATATTCGGCAATTGCATGTAATAAATTACCAACAGTTATTAAAAATCAGAGGGTAAATAAATTTAAAAAACTTTATTTATAAAATATAGTGATGATAGGAGAGTAACATAGATGAATATAATCATAGAATAATTATAATGATGGTGGTTGTAAACTATGGTGTATAGCAATATGTTGCTAATAAAGGTTGTTATTGTTAAAAGTATAATGCGAAACTAAAACTATGTAGCGTATCTAATTTCTTATAGAAAATAAAAAAAAAAAAACAATGTACAAAATATCTTAAAAAATTAAGTTTCCATAAAAATAATTAATCGACATATTAATATAAAACAATTATTAATGCTATTTTGAAACGTTTAATCCAGAAGAAAGAAGAGAGGGAAGATTAGAATTGTTAATATCACAATTACAACTAATAAACTTAAAGTCACGACAAACAGTAACAATGGGAGATTTAAACAATAATAAAAAGTTTTTAATTCTGGAAAAAAGGATGAAGAACATAAAAAGGATGTAACTTAGAGGCTGCGGGCAGTCAATATGATTATGTATTATTCTGTAGAGAAACGTGATACCATTCATGATTCTCCTGTGATCCAGTGACAAGAAGTGAAACGTAGATAAAAGTTCAGTATGATTATTGCCTCTAATGGGATAGATCCTGTACATTTTAAAATGCAAAAACTTTAAAAACTGTGAATGCTATAAACCTGATTATAAATTAAAGAACAGCATTCAAGTTCAGATCGAACTATATAAAAGTATAGCGATTATAGTGCTAATTGATTCAAAATTTGTTTACTGTTACGAATGGCAAAGCCCAGGGAACGGTTGGCGGAACGGCATACTTGACTTATATGGTCGGAGAAGGTAAATTTACTGTATTATATTACACCTAATTCTTTTACTGGTTTGCATTGTGTCTCTCACCACTAATAATAACTTCCACCTCGACATCACCACACTGTTCAAACACTAAGGTTGTTAACTACGTTAAGTTGTGAACAAGATTAGTTATTCACTTACAACTTCAACATCACCTCATTCCTTTCTTGTTCTTCACGTTTAGTATTAGTCCGTTTTTATCTATCTTTCACAAATCATTCGTAACACTACAACAGTGAAAATGTTTCTGAATTAAAAATAGCTAATTTAAAATGATATTGCACCGTGAAGCCTCAATCTGGCTGTGAAATATATTTTTTCTGGCTCTTGTTTCCAAGAAGTATTCATTCTTTTAAAATAAGGATAATATCCAGATTTTTAGTTGGCTAGCTTCTTTTCTCGTTTGTAACTATGGCAAACATATTTAAAAAAACTGTTACATCAATTAGTGTTAGTTTTTGAAAAATGTCTTCCATGTGTGTGAATAGCCCTTATAATTTTTATTATATTTGCGGCAAAATTTTCTAAACCACGAAAAGCGCAATATAATAACTACAATTACAAAAGAATATGAACAATATTTTGGATTTAAATTGTGTGGTATGGTTAAGAACTTGGATAAAAGGTGAAAAAAGATCATTGGCTTTTAGTCTTCCAATGATTTGGCAACAATCCTTACGTGATCTCGTCGATTGTTATTTTTGTTCTACATCAACACTAAAAAATGGCATTACCCAGAAAAGAAGAAATTAATCATGTATCCTGAGAATTCATCTTCATCACTTCCAGTTCAACATAATAAACATGTTCCGACTCCTGCACCCCCATTAAAATATGTTTTGGAATAAACCAAAGAAGAAGAAGAAAAAACAAGAGGAAGAAGAAATAGAAGAGCAAACAGAAGTGGAAGAAAAGGTCTCCTCTGACAGAGACTTCATAGATTGTGAATTGTCTCAGGAAGTTCATAAAATTATCCAAGAACTTAACAATCTTGTGTTAGGGATTTAGTATTGCCAAAGACCAAGGCAGAAATAGTAGGTTTCAGGTTACGACAATGGAATCTCCTTAATGAACATAAATCATATTCTAAACGAATGGAGATTATTATAAGTTTTTGTTTTGAACGAATAAGTTCAAAGATAAATATGTAATTAAAAATTATTATTAATTTTATTAAATACATAAATAAAAAGTTTACCTCAGTAGGATTTGAACCTACGACCTGTCTTACCGGCTAACCAACTGCGCCATCAAGGTTCAAGCCCCAATCGATGTAAATTTTGTCTTTATGTATGTAGAACTGATGTAAATTCTATTGCAGGCTCACATTCCATTAATATAAGTAATTTGACTGTAATCTCATTATATTTAGAATTTACATCAGTTCTACATACATAAAGACAAAATTTACATCGATTGCTTGAACTTGATGGCGCAGTTGGTTACGATACTCTAAAGTACAGGTCGTAGGTTCAAATCCTACTCGAGGTAAACTTTTTATTTATGTATTTAATAAAATTAAGAATGGAGATTGTTTATCGATTCATCTAAAACAAGTATAAAAGCAGTGGAATACAGTTGGGGTATACGAAATGTATGTACGAAATCCTCCACTTGTTGAACCAGACAGAATTTCAATATCCCCATTACATATGCAATTTGGCCTTATTAAAAATTTTATCAAATATTTCATAAAATTGTTTCAACATCTTAAATATTTCTATCAGCTTTTCTTACTACTGAGGAAGACAACTGTAAGTGTTATCGAAACGTTTAGATTTGTATAAACATTAGTACAAAAATACACCATTAAATACCCAAAAAGTATTTTGAACATGTGTAATAATGGTGAAAGTTTACATTTTCATATTTTCCAAAATTTTGTTTTATTTTACCTATTTAAAGCACGCCTTAGCGTATTTAAATCGAACTTTCAAAAACGCGCGTTTTTTAAAGTTACCATGGTAACATCAACAACACACGAAACGTGAAGTCTAAATGACAACTTTTTGATTATTCATCTGACAGGAGTCTAATAAAATATTACTAACAAATTCAAAACCTTTATTTAAACATTATTTAACACTTTTAATTTCATAAATGAAAATAGAAAGTACAGTTAGTATTGTTAGATATATTAATTTTTATTTACATATTTTACATTATTAGTTCTTATTTCAATTTTTTGTAGTAATAATACTAGTATTTATGATTTCAATGTGCACCAATTAAAAAAAATAGCGTAAAGTATTCGTGGTAACTGGTCTTTAAAACACTTACTCTATTTCGAGCACTCCGGCTGCGCCGTCGTGCTCGAAAAATCGCGCGTGTTTTAAAAACCTTTTTATCCTCTTATACTTTAATATAGTATTCTTTATTGTATATTTGCTATACTTTCCCTTCCGTACTGGTTAAGAGAAAGTAAAAATAGTAACTATACTCTGTTCCATGTTGTTTTGAATTAGAGCAGGCCATAATATTTTTTTCTGTAGTTGTATTCCCATTTGTCAATTTGACGCTGTCCTGTCAAAAGTAATCATGTTGTGTTGCCTACTTAAGTAACGTATATAATGATCAAGTCTTATATTGAATAAATAATAATTTGTTCAGAAAAGTCAACAGTCATCACAAGGGAGTATAAAGTTTTAAAGTGCAATGGGAAAAAGTAATGGAGAACTTATCGTAATTGTGTTGAATATGTCGGATGGCCCAGAAAGAAATTCACTTTTAAAAGTTGACAGAAAAAAACAATTATGTTTAAAGGTGTTTAATTTTTTACAATGTAACGTTAGTTAAATATAATTTTATTTTTTGAAAATCAAATCATCAAGATGACGTCCATGGCGGTTACGATACTCTTCCAATCGGACGTGAAAATTCTGAAAAACTTTCGTAAGAGTTTCTCTCGAAATGGATTCAATTTCTTACTATATTCAACTACAACTGCTGCAACATTGTCGCTTTATTGGAGTATACCTTACTTTTAAGGTGTCCCCATAAAAAGAAGTCTGCTGGACTCGAATCGGGGCTCCTCAGTGACCAGGATATGCCACCTCTCCGTGAAATCGGTTTCTGAGGAAACATTCCCTTACCACGCGTATGCTCTCATTTGAAGTGTGACACATGGTCCCGTCCTGCTGAATCCAAGTGTTCCTTGTCATTGTTGAGCCAGAAAATCCCTCAGCATAGCCATGTGCCGCTCTGAATTTACAGTTTCTGTTCGGCCGCTATTATCTTCAAAGAAAAATTGGCCCGGTGATACCTCATGATGCCATTCTAGCCCAATCCGTAACTTTTGGTGAGTGTATGGCCTTTGGTGTTCTAGGCGGGGATTTTCTGCAGCCCAGTACAGACAGTTTTACTTATCCACAAAACCGTTTACATTAAAATAAGCCTCATCGGAGAAGATAATGTTGGTGAAGTCAGCGTTCAACATTTCATTTGCAAAATTTAATCTCGACTCAAAGTCTGCTTGCTTCAATTCCTGTACTAATTGAATCTTTTAGGGATGCAATTTCAAGACAAGGTACAAAATTCGCTGGCGGCCGGGTTTTTATGTCGATCTTGTTCTTTCGAATCTGTCAATCCACTGCTTAATTAAATTAGTGCTTGGACACTCACTGATACGCCGTAGTTCAAATTTTATACGTAAAAGATGTCGAACAGTAACATAAGATCGTAGGTACACAGAATGCGCGCTGTTCTCCCGTGTAGCGACTCATGGTTACTAAAATTGCAATGGCCGCGCTACGCACTGACACCCTCCCTGTGCCCCTCTAAAACGTTTAGAAATTAGCGCGCTTTCAAAAATGAATTTCTTTTTTGGCCACGTGATATTTCTAGTAACTACCTAAGAACTGAAATCACTTTTTCGTGCGCATATTAAATAAGTGTTTGGTTTTAGGTTTCACAGCGAACTATCCAAGACATCATAACAGCAATAACTCAAAATCTAAGGTCGACATTTTGTGGTAAACGCGGAGAGGCAGTGTAATTCGAAAAATTAATATTTTAATTTGGACAAATTGTATTATCACGTTGAAACAGATTTTTAAATCAGTGGGTTATTATTATTAATATTATCACTGGGGTGGACCTTTTGAGGCCCCTTCACCGCGACCGTAGGTTTATTGTGTCCCTTAGGATTAGTTTGCCTCTCCAAAGGTCCCGTTTCTTTCACGACGTCCAGGATTTTTGATGGGTGTATTTTCTTTACTTCTTGTGTAATCTTCTACTTTCCAAGAAGACGTTTTCGTGCCATCGTGAAAGCTTCACTATGACAGACGACGTGGTGAGGTGTTTCGTTATCTTCAGAACAACCTCTACATAACGGGCTGCCTGTCAGTCCCATATGTGCATATGCTTGTTCGTGCGACAGTATCCCGTGGCAATTTCCGCCGCAAGCTTTATATTCTCTCTACCAAAATTAGGATAGACGCGGTAAGTTTACTGTTCGGTTTCGCCAGGAAGATCTTTGAGTGGATTTGTCCTGCGGTTTCCTTCCAGTACCGACAGTGATCTCGAACGAGTCCTGTCTCTATCTCGGCTTTAGCTGTGGTATAAGAAATGCCACAGGCCAGTTCTGGTCGTATGAAGGACATTTCTCTTGCAGCTCTAGAAAGCTGGTCCGCCACCTGGTTGCATGCAATATTTGCATGACCAGGTGTCCTCACCGTGTTGGCTTCACTCAGTGCGTTTAGCAATTGCATACACTTGAAGGCTAGCCTCGAATTGAATACAAATGAGTTCAGTGCTGAAATGGCCGCTTTGCTGTCGGTCACTATAAAGATTTTCGTTTTGGAAAGTTTCTCTTTTCCCCTTAGAACCATAACTCCGTTCCTTCCGATCCTAGCCTGACCATCGTTAATCCCACCATGCGTATATACGTAAGGTATGCATGTGTGCTGGGAATCCATGATTGTGGCTGAAGGAGCTTGCAAAGCTCAAGTAGCCTGCCCTCCCCCTTAGGGAGGGAATGAAATATGTGGACTTTTTCAATAGTTGATCAACCGAAGCCATAATCGCATAGCTCTCGGCTTGAAACACGACCGTTTTATGCCCCAGATTTCCAGAGATTCTGTGCTCCCGTATATTCCGTAGCCGGTACCCTCCAACTTTGTTTTGTTGGAGTTTTATTCCCACTCCTTACGTGTGGGAATTTTGGTATCAAACGTCATTCTCTCAGACGTCATGCTGACGATGTCGGTCTTGGAGATGTCGTCGAGGATGATCGAGTGCCCAGCCCTGGACGACTTATCTTTTCCAAGGATTTTAAGCTGTAAAGGCGATAAGTTCAATAGGGTCTCCGTAGTTGAAGTTGGGGTCTCCGTAGTTGAAGTTGGGGTCGTTCTCATCGTAAGTATCCGTATGCTGCGGTGGGTGTGCAATTACACCAGAGAAGCGTACGTTATTATCGGTTTCATCATCATTGTAAAGGGTGTCCAAATTTGATCTTGCCACTTAATGTAATAATAAATCGCTGAAAATATTTCAAATCTAATGATTTTATTATTTTATTGTGAAGTAAAAATGATTAACAATGAAAAATTATGTTCTGCGAGTCCCTCTGCTCCTTTGACATGCTACCATTCTTTTAATCACATTTTCGTAGGTATTCTGGTGATTTTCTCCGATTGAATGAATAATGTTATCTCGAAGCTGTTTCAGTGGTTTGAGGATTGTTAACGTAAACCCTTCCCTTCAAGAAGTCCTACAAAAAATAATCTAGTGGTGTGAGATCACAAGATCTACGTCACTGTTCTACCAGATTTAGGGCCCATTGTATCACAATCGCTATGTCATCTGAATAGCCGACTATGTTGTATCCTGCCTCACTCCGTCTCCTTAGCAGTACGTGAACGACGAGACACCACTGAAGAGGTGATAACACTCCTCTATGTGGGTATTCTCTGGCGGCGCGGACTACCACCGAATTGTTGTTAAGTGTGGCCCAGACATCCCTTTGTTTCAGCATGGTGTGTATACAAAATCAATAGGTTACAACCACAAACGTGTCAATGGACTGAAAATTTTATGTAAAATGAAACACGTCGTTGAAAACAAAATTAAGTTTGTGAGAGAATTTCTGCAGTTGCAAAGTTTAGGCCAAGATCTTAGATTTTTGTATCTAGATGAAACGTGGATTTATCAAAAATGGTTCTAATATCCACCGTTGAGTGTACGATTGTGACATCAAAAGTAATTCTTCTAAAATTGAAAGAGAAGGTAAAGGTACACCATATTACACGTGGGGTGTAATTTAGGGTTTTGGAAAACTGTGACTAAGTACATGATTCGTGGACAGAGGATCGGTATTATCTTAAAATTTTTGACTGGGGACCGGTTTCAAAATTAGGTGATTAAACAGCTGATTCCTAAGCTGTCCAAACCACCAGGAAATTGTGTGGTGGTTATGGGTTGTGCACTCTATCATTCGGTGCAGTTAGACAAGCGAGACATTCAGGGCGTCGAGAATTTTGAGTATATTGCTAATTTGTTAGGATTTATGAACGCTGAATCTCAAGAGGAAATTAGAATTCCGCTGCATCTTTTAAAAGAACGTGTGGCTGCAGCAACAGGTGTTTCAGAGTCAACGATCTACAGAATATCACTTGAACAACAAAAAATTAGACAAGGTTTGTAACGTTAAAATGTTAAAATGTATAGCTTTTATGCCTGCTTCTAATCTCAGTTAAAAATGCTAACAAAGCATAAACTCAACTTTATCGAATGACATGCGATAAGGTTGGTAAGGTATTCGATTAAAAACGTAGTATTGTTTTCTTTAATTCTGATTTCGATTTGTTTCCATTTATCTTATTTATATTAACCCGCAAAGGCTACTCGCCGGTGTCTCAGACCGGCACACAATTTCAAATGTAATTTGTATTAACAGCAATGCTGTCTGAACTTTACCGACCTCAGTACCTTTTCACTGTAGAACGAGAGTACATGGTTGTCAAAATTACAGCTATTGGAATTGTATGTGCGGTATATGGTACCGGCGCGTAGTGATAACGTTGCGTATTTTGAGCCAGTTGTGAGAAATGTCTCAGGTGCCTCGATCGTCATCTATGCAACCTGATGATACCAGATTTGAGGAGTGGTGTAAAAATTTAATGAATCAAGAGGATGAAGCCTGAAATTACTTTTTGTTTTCTTCCAAACAGAAAACGAGCAGTTAAGAGTAAGTTGTACGGTTCAATGAAGACATTACTTTAGTGTCTTACGTTCCTAATCCAAATAAAACAGTTGTATTAATATTGTCAATGCATCACGCGGTAGAAGACGATCCAGAAACAGGAAAACCCGAGATCATCATGGAATATAATCTAACTAAAGGGAGAGTCGATAGTTTAGATAGAAAATGTGTAAACTACTCTTGCAGCAGGCGAACTAGACGTTACCCAATGGCAGTATTTTATTTTATTTTAAATGTAAGCACAATTAACACTTATATTTCATATGAGAGCTATAAACATTTCCAAGAAATTGATAGAATAGAATTTCTCAAAAGACTAGCTAAAAGTTTTAACTGAGCCACATTTACGACAAAGATTTATCAATCCCAGATTACCAAAAACCCGTAGAATGCGCATTTGCTATATGTTAGGGATAGAGGAAGATTACTCTCAACAACAAACAGATTCAGACGGAAAGTTAGTAAAAAAGAAAACTTGTTACACATGTCCCAGACACCTGAAAAGAAAAACATTTGACATGTTTTGTAAATGTGAAAAGCCAATTTGTTTGGAACACACAAAAAAAATGTGCGGTAATAGTGTAGGCGCTGGAGAAAAATAAAAACAAAAATCATTTATATTTTTTAAAAACACGCTTTTAATAGATACTTACTGTACGGGTGGCCAACTAAGAATGCGAAACTATACATCGAAGAGGCTTGCGGAAAAAAGTTATTACTAAAACGGCCAATACAAAAACCTGGAAAATATTTTCATGTTTCTGAAATGGCCGCCAAGCGTAACTGCAATCTTGAATCTAAAAAGTGATGTTTCTGTGAATTCTGCTATATTAACCTAATAAAAATAACTGATCTTTGAAGTCGAGCATAATCTTTTTTTTGTTTGGCACTTTTGACGTATCTATAAAAATAAAGTGGTGGGGGTATTTAAAGGTTTCCTAAAATTACCCCACGTATCTTCGAAACAGCTAATCCGATTTTAACAAACTTGGGCGCGTTGAAAAGGCTTTTCTTGAGCTACAAATGTTAAAATAATTGAAGTTTTGTTAGTTTCACTTGTCGCTAGAGGGCTTTGTTCGACATTACGACAGAAACGGTTAATTTACGCAAAAAGTTAAATGCATTGGTATGACTTTTTTCATGAACAAGTAGTTCGCATCTTGCATCTCGATATCTTGTTCCTAACCTAAATATCGGCCAAAGAAAACTTTATACGAAAATCCCTTAAATTTTTATTTCTTTTTAAGTATATTTTTCTGGAATTGTTTCTATTATGTAAGTTGTGGCCCTAAAAGGACCGATTTAAAGGAGGAAGGTTTTAATGCCCCGTAAATGCTCGAAATGCTGACCATCACTCTGTGCATTGGCGAGGCCTCTTATGGGTATACAAAACTGCAGCTTCAATTTCGGCTCTGAATAGGTTACCTAGAAATTGCGATTTTAAATGCTTATAAATTTATACACCAGAATAAAATCACCCTTTTGAAATTACTACGGGCAAGTAAGGAATGCTAAAAGTTATACGAAAGGCCTATTTTTGTTTGTTTAAAGGCATATTCACTATGGATATATACGAGAAATACAATTAATAGAAGCAGGCAATGGAAACAGATACCTAAACAAAAGATACTTAATCCTCAAATTGTCAATATTTGTCAATACTTTCGCGTTACTTTGAGCAATTTTTTTGCTTTCAAAATGCGTTTTACAAATAATGAAGCTGTTGATATGCTTGCGGTTTATTTTGAATGTCTTCAGAATGCCGCAGTAGCTAAAAGAGTTTACGCGGCTCGATATCCAAATCGGCGTCCTTGCGATGTAAGAGTTTTTCCCCGATTAGTGGCGAGCTTACGAGCCAATGGTAGTTTTCGGCCTACGTTTCAACGGCAAAGGATTGGAAGAACACAAAAAATATTAACCGTGTACTGGGCTATATTGAAGGAAATCCTCATGTTAGCACAAGAGCATTATCCACTGAGTTGGGCATATCACGGGCAACGGTTCAAAATATTTTGAAGGACCATAGGTAAGTTCTAATGGCCATCAAAATATATAGGTATTCGTTTAAACTTTTTTTAATTACTTTAAGAACCCATATCATGTCGTTTTGCATCAGGCCTTGAAAGAGGAAGATTTTGATCGAAGGTTAGACTATTGCCATTGGATGTTAGGCATGATACGCAAAAATAGAGCATTTTATTTCAAATTCTTTGGACCGATGAAGCCACCTTCAGTAGTGACGGAGAGTCAATCTGCACAATATGCATTATTGGTCTTCAGAGAATCCCCATTGGTTGGGTGAAGTTCAGCGCCAAGGACGTTGGAGTTTAAATGTATTGTGTGGCATGCTGGGAGGCAGAATTATTGGGCCATATTTTTCGAGCAAGCCCTAAATGGCAATGTATTTCTTGACTTTTTGCCTAATCAATTACCGTTGTTTTTGGAAGATGTGCTTCTGGAAAGAAGGCGAAAATTTTTTGCAGTTGGATGGTTGCCCAACACATTTTGCTGTTAATGTGCGAGAGCATATCAATGCAGTATTTCAACAGCGATGGATTTTCCATGGCCTCCGCGATCACCAGACTTAACTTGCCTCGATTTTTATTTATGAGGGCGCTTAAAGGACATCGTGTTTCGGACTCAACCTACTACTAGAGAAGTTATGAAAAACCGAATTCGTAACGCAATACGTAACATACCGAGATCCGAAATTAAAGCTGCAGTTTTGTCTAGTCATGAGAGGCTTCAGCAATGCATAGAGCGTTTTGTATACCCATAAGAGGCCTTGGCAATGCACAGAGTGATGGTCAGCATTTCGAGCATTTACGGGGACATTAAAACCTTCCTCCTTTAAATCGGCCCTTTTAGGGCCACGACTTATAATAGAAACAATTCCAGAAAAATATAGTTTAAAGAACTACAAATTTAAGGGATTTTCGTATAAAGTTTTCTTTGGCCGATATTTTAGGTTAAGAACAAGATATCGAGATGCGGTTTTCGCGAGCTTGTTTAGGCATCATTTAGCTACTTGTTCATGAAAAAAGTCATACCAATGCATTTCATTTTTTGCGAAAATTCGTCGTTTCTGTCGGAATGTCGAACAAAGTCCTCTAGCGACGACATGTGAAACTAACAAAACTTCAAATATTATAATATTTGTAGCCCAAGAATAGCACATTTCAACGCACCCAAGTTTGTTAAAATCGGCTTAGCCGTTTCGAAGATACAGGGGTTATTTAAGGAAACCTTTAAATACCCCCACCACTTTATTTTTAGACATACGTCAAAAGTTTCAAACAAAAAAGTTCCGATTATCCTCGACTTTAAAGATCAGTTATTTTTTATTATGGGTTAATATAGCAGAATTCACAGAAACATCACTTTTTAGATTCAACATTGCAGTTACGCCCGCCCTAGCGGCCATTTCAGAAACTTGAAAATATTTTCCAGGTTTTCGTATTGGCCGTTTTAGTAATAACTTTCCCAGATACAGTACCTCGCATTCTTAGTTGGCCACCCTGTACATTTTGTACAAGAATATTTTTATGTTATCAGTTTTAATTTTTTTTAATAGTACCTAGGTATGCACAAAATTGTTTTTTTTAATATTGGAAAAATATTATTTTTAAACTTTGGTAATAAAATTCTATCAATATAGGAAAAGTTTTATTGTTATTATCGCTTCTAGGAAAAGATTTTCTTTGGCGGTATCTCAGAGTGGCGCGTGATCGGATCTTTCACCGTAGCCGTTGCAGGTTAATGCAGGACAATACTATTTATATCCATTTTCTACCAATACAAATATGACGTGACAAAATAATTGAAATGTCTTTGATAATAATTTAAATTATTTTAAATGCAAAGAAAAGTCTGAACTTGTATGTGAAATGGATACGATACATTCTTTTTCTTTCGCTGTCAGGCAGTGGTATGAGAGACATTTGATTGTTACATTAGTATTCAAAATATTTCATTTTGCTCCTTATTCATTGCAAAACACGTTAAAATAAATTATATAAGGAAGTCATTATAGTGGCCATAATATCGTTAAATAATGCGCACCAAGCAGAAACAACGCTATCCTTTAATTATCTACCTCTTTTGTATTAGTTGTAAATCAAATATTTTAGTACTACCGATGTCTATATTATACTTAATAATTTTTAGATAGTAGTTATGCGTACATGGCAACTCTGTCTGATCTGGATCCTGGTTTATACACGTAAATTCTCTCCTTTTCTGGTCAAATGCATTCTGACTCTGCGCAAAGTAAGCTCCCCCCTGTCATGACATCGCAGTTGTACTGTAGGTCCAGAGGGAAAAATTATGTAGTTGATAATGTTTTGATTAAGCATGTGTATGAAGTTTGAAGTTTTGCAATTGCCTCCTTACCATTGTAAATATAACTCTATTGAAATTGCATGGGGCTTTTCTAATACTTGTCTGTGGATATGAAAGCAGCAATTTTGTGGTCAATTCCATTTAGCTACGACTTAAATGGATACGTTTCTGGTTGTTTACTTTCATGTGTACATTAACAGTCAAGAAAAGAATGACGCTGCTTTCATCACGAAGAAAATGTTCACGTTGGATTATGTATGAAAAAGTACTGTGGATTTCCTTGGTAGGTTAAATTAAATGGACACATATTGATGTTCTGATTTTGACTTTGCGACCGAAGAATTTAGTTTGCTTATAAACTTACGTATACATCATGTTTAATAGCCAAGAAAAGGAAAAGAAAAATGCAGTAGGTAAATTTTATCACGAAACCAAGTCTTAACATACGATTTCCTACATAGTTCTCCCCTGGTTTTTTATTTTGGAAGAGTAAAAAAAATTCTTATTAGTTTCTACGTAAATTTGGTTAACAAAACATCTCATTGTACCTATTAGATAAAACATGATGTTGTGATTTATGTCTAATGTAAAGGATGTGTAATTTATGTATTATGTAAGTAATAGACGTTCAAGGTTTGAAATCTAAAATTTACTTTTTTTTTTAAATAAGTCACACGGGATCAACGATTTTCGTGCAAACAAAACCCAGATAGTGTAAAAACTATGTTGCAACACTGCATTAATTTCACTTTAAAATTATAACCTACAATTGCGTCAAAAGTCAAGCTACAGTAGTAACTTTTGTTATTTACTAGATTTCCATGGCCTGCCTTAATGCAAAACAAGATGGAACAGAGTATAATTACGTTCTGTGTGATCAATTTATATTTCAGCCATAACCAATAAAAGAATGGAAACTTTAAAATTAAGTTTCATATCGATTTAGTTGAGTTTGGTAGTTGTTTCCAGATAAAAATTGTTTAATATTCGGAGTTTGAAATTTAGTAATTTGCTACTGCATTTAATAGCAAGCTGTTCAGTACTAAAGCTTTTTTTAATGGATGGGTAGAATTGGATATTTTTGGTCTCTGCGTATATTTACTCAAAATTCACATTATTTCAGTATTGTAAGTGATTAAAAAAAAAAGATTGAAGGACACTCCATTGTCTGTCATGTTGGATAGTACATATTAAACATGTAGGAATGTACACAAATTTCATCATGATTAATTTCTCTACTGTGTATCTATGTATTTATATTATTTATTTTAAATATAATGATAATTTTTTTTAGTTTATGGCAAGAAGCTTGTGAAGCATATGCCAAGCAGCTGTTAAACACTGCCACGACAAGACCTGTTGAAGCTGCATATTTTTATTTAGCATGTCATAAGGTTGAAGAAGCAATTAATGCTCTCCTTTCCGGATTATATTTTCGTGAAGCTCTTATTTTGGCCAAATGTAGATTATCCCCCACAGATCCATTGATTAATAAAATCATTGAAAATTTTGCAATATATTGCACTGGTGTTGGAAAGTATGAAATTGCAGCACAATGGTAATTATCTTTGTAGTGAATAATTTTCTTGAAAAGAGTATTAACTGTTTTTATTAGTTAATCCTTAACATTTGTTATTACACAATTAATTATTATTTAATTAATTTTTTTTTAGTTATCTTGTCTTGCACAAACTTGAAGAGGCAGCAAAAGTTTTGTTTCGTAGATCAGATGTTCCTACATTAGAACTTTGTGTTAAAGTTGCAGAAGAAAGCGGTAATAAGGATTTATTAAGTGCAACATTATTTAGGTTAAATGCTTTTAAATCTGAAACCAATCATTGTCCGCCATTAGAAACTAGACTTGAATTAGAATTCAAGAGTTATCAACATAATATTGCTGGCAGTGTCCAACATATAGACAATAAGACTGAAAAAGATGAAATTAATGATGTCCTCAGTAACAATGTTCTGTAAATAATTTTACTTTCTAGATATTTTATAAGTATTATTTACTATTACTTTTCCTTACAGAATCTTGTTTTCATTACATTTTAGAAGTAGTAATTTTTGTTATTCTTTTTTTGATTACATGCTATACATTTATTTTATATTAAGTGAAATATTAATAAAGCATTGTTATTAATCTTGTCATTTTTTTTGGATACCAAAAATATGCTAAAGTGCAGATAATGAAAAATGTTTGCTTTGGTTTGTAATTAATCACCCATGGCTTCACTGACATGTGGTTTTCATATTCAGAGTGATCCATTACTGCATTTAGTATATCATATTTGAAAATTTGAGTTAATAAACCAGTAAGAAAATACATTTTTTTTTTATTTCTAAGGAATACTATTTATTTAATTTTAGAAGTCTGTAGTGATGGGCTTGTTTATGGTAACGATTGACATATGGAATATTAAAGAACAAAAGTTTTTGTAATTATCAAAATATCTACAAATAGTAAAAAAGTAAAACTATAATACTTGGATAACTTGTAATGAAATTTATAATACAAACTTATGCTCATTAAACTTTCATCTTACTGTAAGCTTGTTCTAATCTACATACAGTGAATAATAATTGTATTTAGATTTAACATGATTAAAATTTATTAAAACTGGTTCGCTTTGCTGACTTCTGTTTGTCGACAAGTCAGCCTTTTTTTTAGACTAAACTAGCTAATTCTGTGTAATAAGCTTATAAAAGAAAAGTCATGGGTGTCAATGTCCTAGAAAATTAGGTGAATGCTAGTGCATTACAGGACTTCTTTGCAAAATACTATTTTTATATCTTTAAAATATTCAGCTGTTTTAGAAATATTTAAAAAAACCAAAAACTGACCCTAATAAACCCCCTCTCTGAGACATTCAGACATCATGGCTGATCTTGACGAAATTTGACCAAAAGTTGTAAAATACCTACATATGTATATGTAGGTTGAAAGTTAAAAATAGATATCTCGCTTCTCTTTCAAGATAACTATGGACTGTTTCATATCATTTTAAAGCAAATTTCGCTCCCTTTCAAATAAAGTAAGAATTTTTGTATGTTATACCAGCAATACAAGGAATGTTTTCAGTTTCAGCAAGTAGTGTTTTCATGAGGATAATATGATTTCCTTAGCACAAATGAACAAAATTTATTTCCAAAATCCCAAGTTTGTAACCCAAATAGAAAGTTATAACAATATCAATGTTAAATATTTGAAAATTCATATCTCCTATACTACAGTGCGAGTCACACCGAGAATGCAGTGTGGCAGGGTATAGGCAATGTATTTGTAATAGGAGGCCGGCACACTGTGTTGCCGGTTGTCCGATGGCTGTGACAGGGTTGGCTCTGAAGTTATTATACAGTGCCGCCAAAAGTTGGACACAAATGAAAAACTTTTTATTTTTTAACGATACGTAGAGTAAACTGAAAATTTTAGTTGAAAAAATCACTCAAAATTCTCAAATATGAACTTTCAAGACGATCAAAATATCGTTAAACAATTGTATTAATTAGAAAGTTACTTACAATGCATTTACGTCATTTCAAACCAAGCTTATGCGGAAAGATATCTTAATGAGTTTTTAATGTAACTGAAAAGTAAACAACCCTAAATATAATACTGATTTTCAGTCTTGTTTGTGACTTATTACTGGTAGCATGGAATTTAAGAAATTCAAACGTGGACAAATGCTCCATGCGAGTGGGAAAATTATAATTTTCAATATCATTTGTCATTTAGTGAATGATGAAAAATTGTAAATAGTGTAAGTATTTTATTTGTTTATAAATGTACAATTAATTCTCTGTTTATTTTTTCTTATATTAACTTTGCCTGAAATAATTCTTTTGTAATTTTGAAATTTATTGTTTATTATTATTAATTATTGAAAACATTTAAACAAAGGCGAAGGTATAAACATCATCAAACTTCCAACAAGTTTTTAGCGAATCTGTGAGAGCGGCGATATTTGCCTGAGACCGGACTTGAGGTTTAACCGATCCCAGTATAACAACTGGCAACGGTGTGCTCCATAAGACTCCACACTGCATTCTCAGTGTGACTTTCACTATAGTAGTCTTAGAAGAAGCAGGTTAATTACATTCATAAGAGTAGCTGCTTGCCTAAAAAATTAAAAAAACAAAAAAAATGCTTGGAGAGAATTTTAAATAAATCAATTTCGAATAATTGCTCAAGTTTGACTCCTTGAATGTAGGCATATTTATTACGTAAAGAAATCTCTTTAAAGAACCTTTATTTAACTACGCATATCTATTTCCAATTCTTTTAGATCTTGAACAGTATCGGAATATATATTTCTACAAAAAAAATGTATATGTGACTGTAACCGTGGCCATATTCAATTTTGAGTTTTAAAAAATTGCATTTCATGAGTTATTGATGACCTGAATTTCAATCTTCTATGTATACCTATTGCATTTAAAAGCTTGTTTTGTCAACATAATTGTCTCATAGGCCTTCATTCCAAATTTCATCAAAATCGTCCGTATAGTTTCGGATGGCGAGTGACCACACACACACACATTTTGAAAAATTTTATAAAATTTTGTTTGGGTTCAGGAAGTCATAAAACATCAAAATAACGCAACATTTTTTTCGAACCCAATACTTTCTTTTTTAGCAAGAAAGTAAAAATTAGAATAGTGAGTCTAACAAACACAAACAGTGTAGAGATCAACAAAGCGGAAAGTGGAAAAGTCAAGAAATATCGTGAGATATAAATTACAGTGAGCAAAAAGAAGGAAAGCGGAAAATATACAGGTGAAAGGGGCGAAATGGTGATAAGAGATAAAGCTAAATGTAAACAAGGGCATTTGCCATACAGCTGTTCACTACATATACAGCGTACTCTTCCTCTAAAGAAGAATTATTTATACTGTACTTTATACTAAGTGCTATAAACTAGGACAATACATAATTATACTAAAAAGAAATCAATACTTGTACTAATCATGGACAAAGAAGAAATGAAGCAGATTCTGGTCGACCTTAGAGGAGTTTTTAAAAAACTGCTTGTAACAGAAGCAAACAAAATAAACGTGAATATAGGGAAAACATGAACTCTGTAATACATCTTACAACAGCTACAAAGAGGAGCCGGAAAAGCAAGAGAAGGAATTCACGAGCAGTGACAAAGCAATGATAAGAAAAATTTGGAAACAGGAATAGGTGCTGCTGGATGTTGGAAGGAGAGGTTCTGGAATTCATACATGAAAAGAGGGAGGTCAATATATACATATATATATATATATATATATATATATATATATATATATATATATATATATATATATATATATATATATATATATATATGAGAGAGAGAGAGAGAGAGAGAGAGAGAGAGAGAGAGAGAGAGAGAGATAAGACGTCCCAAGACATGTAGTAGAAGAAAGGAAGAATTGAAACCGAAATTAATAGCAGCAAGAAAACAAGGAAAGCAAGCAGTAATATCTTGATTATTGAATGAGAGAAACTTACAAAACCAGATAAGGAGAAAACCGAAGAGAAACACAAGAAACAGAAATCAAGAGCGATATTAAAATAGAAGAATCGACGGCGGATGAAGATAAAGAAAGATTCGACAGGAAAAAAGATAAGAAGGAAATAGAACGCAGCTAGGGCCAGATACGTCAGAAGAAAACAACAGATTCACAAAATACAACATGAAAGTGTACAAGAACTCGGCATATAATCCAAAAGAAATCATGCAATCGCTACTCGCTCCATTTATAACCAAGGAAGGGGGAAATTAAGGTAACAACCAATGCCCACAGGAATAGCAATCAAAGCGGGCCTCAATTGACAAGGTATGGACACACGCAATGAACAAGGTAAATGAACCGAATACAAAACGAAATCAAAAGACTATATTCACAGGATCATGGAATGAAAAAACATTGCTAAAACCTGAAACAATGAAAGAAATGGGGAGTTGCAAAAGAATACAAAATTGAGCGTCTTGCTCTTAAGGAAATTAGATGACCAGGAGCAGAGAGAATAGAAGAGGAAGACCATACATTTATTTATAGCGGGAGTTCAACACAAGGAGAAAGAGGAACAGGATTTATGATTTTCAGAATGCTGAGAAAGCAAGTAATTTATCAAAATAGCTTCATCGATACGACTACGGCATCATGTTTATGATTTTAAATTACACTCGGATTTACCATAATATTAGATTGGTTACTAATGTACGCATAATACTCTGTATTTGCCATGTTTAGAAATTATTAATTCTGTGGTATACGATATAACTGCAATTTTTTTTTCTGATAACAAATTTTTGTTTAAATCAAAATTAGTTTGTGGAGAAGATTCCGTGGCTCAATTACTTATTTTCTGTTCGTTACTAAATAAATGGTTAGGGATTATTGTCTCAGAAATAAATAACGTGGGCTAACTGAATTTATTTTCTTTGCGTCATTGTTCACCGTTATAAACAGGCGGTTATTTAGTTAAATAGTTATGTATCTTCTTTAAACCACAATAAGAATTGCTTACCTATATTGATAACTTCAGGGAATAATTATATGATCTACGTAAACCACGGCAAGTGTTATTCACTATTCTGTTTTGGATTATTTAAAACGTTTGTGTTGTAGCAAAAATACACTACGTTTCGAATGAAATGCACCACCTAGAAATAATAATGCTATGATTTTGAAATTTGGCAAAATAATATTTCAGTATCATATAGAAAACGATGGAAGTTTCAATGAAAAAGATCAAGTCATTATGTGATCACCACGCAGCACCAATGATCGTGAAGAACGACTTCTTAGGCGGATGGCCACAAGAGATCGGTTTCAGTTAACAAGGTCTGTTGTGGTGAACTGGACAGGAGCTATTGGTCGTCACCTATCAATGTCAATAATCTACAGGAGAATTAAGTCTTTTGGCTTACATTCGTATCGTCCGTACCGACGACCCCAGTTAACTCAAGAGCATAATACTACTAGGTTGGCATGGTGTCAAGAGCGGCGGGACTGCGGCCTTCAATGGAATAACATCGTCTTCAGACACGAATCGAGTTTTTGTTTGTGGCGAAACGATGGTCGTCTGAAGGTGCGGCGGTTTCGAGGAGAACGTCGAAATTTAGAGTTTGTTGAAAGACGACCCACAGCCTAACACCTGGAGTCATGGTTTGGGGCGCCATACGTGTTGGTGGAAGATCTCCTCTTGTGTTAATTCTAGACACATTAAGTGCTCAGCGTTACATTGATAATGTTTTGGAGCCAGTGGTAGTATCGTTAATGCAGACGTTGCCAAATGGTATTTTGCAACAAGACAGTGCTAGACCACATACCGCACATGTTACAAGAAGGTTTCTGAGTCAAGTGCAGCTACCAGTATTGCCGTGGCCTGCGCGATCGCTAGATTTTTCGCCTACTGAACATGTATGGATATATGGGACATGATGGGTCGAAGACTACGGCAACTACCAAGGTCCCCAAACAACTTGGATGAATTACGACACCATCTGCAGGTAGCCTGCCATGAAATGCCTCGGAGAGTGAACGCCTGCATTGCTGTGCGTGGCGATGCTACACACTATTAACATTTTCTTGTTAACTGTTGATATTTTGCCTTCAAAATTTCATCACCTTATACATGTTAATAAAGCATTATTTTACCATACTTTTAAGATCATAGCATTTTTATTTCTAAGTGGTGCATTTCATTTGAAACGTAGTGTATATCAGATTCAGATCACTAAATGAAAGGCCTTTCATTACAAAGAAGGGAAACGTTTCGAATTAATTATTTAAATTGAAACTATAATTACCTTGTTTTGAGTCGAATTTAGTTATCCGGCAACTTGCCAACGTACTACAAATATTGAATTTAGTTTATTTGGTGTATGGGTCAAATTTGGGGTCATTTTGAGTCGTAATAAGATTACTTCAGTTCTTAGTAGCTATTAAAATATTAACATGTTAATTGAAATTTAGGAAGTTCTGCAGTCTTGGAAAAAAAAAGGTTACGATGAAACTTTCTTTTGCTACCCTACTGTAGTTGATTCTCGTTGTTACTGTTTTCTTCCCCACTTTCCATTACAGTTCCCTACTCATCCACTGCACCACCGTGTATCCAGGAGTCGGAATAGTGGCGATTTATGCCTATGGGAAGCGGCTCCTGGCGCCCAAATCACAACAGACTTTTCTCACCCCAAGCCCGAATCGTTCTGAGCTAACGTTTGTTTCAAGATCTACTGGTGAGTAGTGAATCCTTTCTGTTTAGGTCCTTATTAATAGACACATTCACGCAACCAGTGCCTCCGGTTAACTGAGCTCCGGCATTCCTTATACTCGGTTGCCTCCGCCCCATTGGGTATGTAACAACTTTTGTAAGCGCATACGCGCAACCGAAGGAGCAACAGAAGAACCAAAGGAAAAGTTCTACATAAAACTACAAGTAGTGATAGATGGAATAGCAAATTACGACACAAAAATAATCTTGGGCGACTTTAACGCTCAGATTGGTAAAGAACAATTTAATGAAGAGGTCGCAGGCAAATATACTATTCATGACGTAACTAATGACAACGGAAATAAATTGTGTAGCCTGGCATTCGCTGCAAACCTAATAATCAGCAGCACGAAATTTAAGCACAAACGTAACCACAAAATAACATGGACATCTCCAGGAGATAGATACATATCACAGATAGACCATATACTAATCTCAAGAAGAAGACAAATCACATATACTGATGTCCGATCATATGGAGGAGCTAACTGCGAAACAGATCACTTTCTTTTAAGAGCAAAATTGAAGGAAAACATAGCCACACAGAGGAAAGGGCCAACAAAGAAAAAGAGGTCATGGAAAAGAGAAGCCCTAAAGGAAACAGAAACACAAATAGAATGCCATAGAGCAATAAGCAGGAACGAGAAAGGAGAAATATGAAATCGGTCAATAGAAGAAGAATGGAACACGCTGAAAGAGAATATTTTAAAAGCGGCGACCAAAACTTTGGTAGATAAGAAAACAAAGAAAAGTAAAGATTGATTTAACGACAAATGCAAAGCAGATCGAGAAGAAAAATGCAAGAAAAAATGGATGGGAGCACCTATACAAAGGAGAAAAGAACAATATATAGAAAAAAGAAAACATTCACAGAAAATTTGTAAGAAGAAGAATGAATGGTGGATACACAATCTAGAAGACCTGGAAAACCATAACAAATATGAAAGAACGAAGAAATGTTACAAAGAGATGGGCAAGGTAAAAAGAAAAAAATCCGGCAACCACAAATGAGAAAAAGAGCAATAAAGTAAAAGAAGAGAAATTCTGAAAAAATGGAAAGAGTATTACGAGGAACTACTTGCAAAAGAGGACGAAAATGCGATGAACTTACATACGAAGAAAGGAGAACAATAATTAAACTCCTCCGAAATGAAAAAGTAGCGGGTCCAGTTGGATTAATAAACGAAATGATTAAATACGGCAGAGTCAAGGTTAAGAAAAAGATCTACATACTGTGCTTAAGAGTGTGGTGTGGAAAGAAAAAATGCTAACAGACTGGAACCAGAGAACCATAATGCCCATGCATAAAAGTTTATCGTTTATAAAATAATGGCATGTGTAACATATAACAAAGTAATGCATTATGCTGAAAATCAAATAGAAGACTATCAACATGGTTTCAGATCAGAGTACAGTGCAATAAATCGTACAATAGTAAGGCAAATAATAGAAACAAGCAGTGAGTATGGAATAGAAATATACATACTACTAATAGACTTCAGGCAAGCATTTGGTACAATAAAAAGAAGCAAAGTGATACAAGCTATGACAGAGTTATACATAAAAAAATAATCAACCTAGCTAAAATGACACTACGAGGGAGCAAGGTTAACATAATAACTCCAGGAGGTATAACGGCAAAAATTACAACAAATGGAGTACGGCAAGGAGACGTAGTATCCGCGACGCTATTTAATATAACACTGGAATCGATAGTAAGGAAACTGAGAATAATAGGAACAATTAATACAAATGCAACCCAAATTATCGCATACGCAGATGATCTCGTAATAATAACCAGAGACCTAAAAACCATAAAGAAAGAATTCATAAAACTAGAGAACAGCAAGAGAATATTGTCTAATAATAAACGAGCAAAAAACAAAATTCATGAAAATTGGAAACACCTACGTCGATAACGGAGACGAGATACGAATCTCAGAATTCAAATTCGAAGAAGTAGGAAACTTCAACTATTTAGGCCCAGAAATTACGGCTGACAACAGCATAGATATGGAAGTACAAAAGAAGATCAGACAGGGACTAAGGGTGTATTTTATGTACAACGTGATCAATCTCAAGTGTACTGTAGTGGCATGACAAAAATCCCTAGTTGTTAATATTGTTGTGTTTTGCAGTTGGCTGCTTTGGATTTTTAGTGTGGTTTCAGTCGTTTTAGTTTATGTCAGTTTATGTCATATTATATTATACCTTCGTTTTTCACTTTTGTATCTTCTTGAGTTATTTACAAACTGTCTATATCAAGACAAATTATATATTCTGAATTTCAAATTGTGATATCGAATTTAATCGTCATGCCGTTTTCAAACATGTACTTTAAATTTTATTTAATTATAATGAAATTATAACATGTAAATACTTAAGATTCATTATTTTGTAATGATGTAATCCAATCATTAAATAATATTTGATTTATTTTGTTGTATTTTATAGGGATGCAGTGTAATCAAATACAAAATAGTCATTATTTAACTTAAGATAATATTTTATAATATGCATAAGTTAATGACCTTCATACAGATTTGAAACTGATCGTAGTTTTTACTCGAACCATGCTCCCGAGTAGCTAGAGCAATACAGCTTCTTACCAACCTGTCAGTGGTACCAACTTAAATATTTTGATCACGTGGTATACACTTGAGATTGATCACTCTGTATAAACATATGTTAAAAAGCAATCACCTATCCAGAGAAACAAAAGTCAAAATGTATGAAACCATTATTAGACCCACAACACGTATAGCTCAGAAACCCGAAACATGACAATGAAACAACTTAGAATAGATGAGAGAAGAATATTAAGAGGAATTCTACGCGAAATAACCGAAGGGGAAGGAAAAATACCACTGATGAATCACGAATTACTGTGGAGAAGACATTGTTAAGTTCGTAAAAAGCCAAAGACTAAAATGGTGGCGACACATCCAAAGGATGGACGCAAATAAAACAATAAAAACCATTAACAAATGGCACTCAAATATATCAAGGAAAAAAGGAAGACCGAGCATCAAATGGGAACACAGTGCAATGAAAGACAAAAATAATAAAAGTGAAAAACCGTAAAGCAATAGTGAATAATAAAAATGGTGGGTGAATGAGTGCGAGCGTGTAAAAATGCATCCAGACTTATAAAGAGTGATATCCAGCTGGTGGAGTGATGCCCTCCAGTATAAACTAATCACGAAAGCGAAAGCAGACTATGTCCCCCTGGGAACGAGAGAAGCCAGCAAAAGAAGAAGAAAGAACCCAGTTGTCTTGTAACTTGTAACAGGCTCAAACTGCATTAACACATAACTAAAGGGGACCAGCTAGCTCGTCGTGAGGTCGTGGATTTTATTAAAATTTTAGAGTTACGATTAAATGGTAGGTCTGATCAGATAATGTTTTGGATGCCACCCTGTCTTAGTTCGGGTAAGGTATACGTAAACAAAAGGGGGTTTGCTAGCATGAAACAGGAAGAAATGCTTGAACCTACCTTTTTGCTCGCCTTGGGTCGATTCCGAAACTTAATGCTCCAAAATACCACAATATAGCTCTCATTATTTGGCACTTCAACTTTTAAATTTCTACTAAATTCTACCTTGAATATAAATCAAAGTAAAGAACTCTCCCAACTATTGAAATCAACTCTAGTTTACTCTCTAATTCAAATAGAACTACCCTCATCCCTATCTGAATTGGCATATACTCAAACTAAAATAAGATAATCAGTCACGCTGAGTCGCGTGAACAACACGCATAACTAATAGAGAAAAAGAAAATGTTAACGCTCTTGAGCATAAGTACATTGTTTCCTTACAAATGAAATCCAATATTTAAAAGATACTCAATTCATTTTAGCAAACATCTTAAATTATTTAGAAACAAATAAACTTCCACGTACACAATCAGTTTCAACGTATTAAACAAAAGCTTTTATCGCGGGATACGGTTTGAAAGTAAATCGCCCTTTAATTTTTTGAATATCACAAGATTATTTTTTTTTTTTACTACTACAAAAGCGCTTTCGAAAGCTCAAGATTAGTGGCATATGCCTTTTTTAAATTCATATTTAAATTTCAATTATGTGTTAAAAAAAAAAATCAAACCATACGAAGACGACTTCACCAGCTTTGAACATTGGACAAAAGAAAATTTATTGACACAAAACATACGCGAATCAATGTGTAGCTAATTTCGTAAATATGTCTATATCAAATAAACATGTAACTTTATAAATACTGCAAAACTGGTGACGTGTATTTCATAATATTTAAATAATAGTCTTGTAATAACCCGAAAACAAAGCAATAAGCGCTTGAATAGTTTTACCTTACACCTCCAGGCCGACAAAGTAGAAACAGTAGAAATGTTCCGGGCCTCAGATTCTCTTTCTTCTGTGAGCACTATAGCTGATCGCTCTCTACCACACCACATCAAAAATTCTACTGTAATAGCTGATGACTGGATACAATTGACGTCAGCAAGGCTCTACCTGACAGCGGTCGCCAACCTTTTACTAGTCAAGGGCTACATAGTGCAAAATAAAATTAAGGCGGGCCGCAGTTGCTATTAATTTTATGAATGTATAATACTGATATTGAAAGTGAACTCTTGGATGAAAAAAACAATAATTTATGGATATAATCCTTACTATACAAATGGTATCATAAACAATGGATTTTTAACATATCAAAGACAAATTAATTTTTTATTGAGACCTTTGAGGCTGTATTTGACTGGCAATCTGTAGAATTTTTGCTTTCAGTGAAACGAGAGCAATCAGATGATAAATTACCATAAAAACTTATAAGATCACCGATTTCACGAAATGATGTTTACAACGTTTCATTTGATACCAAGTCAATTATATTCATTTGTAAATTACTAGAAACCTCTTCAACATTGCAAAAAAATGGATTTGCAAAAATCCCCAAATCTACTGTCCAACTCGTTTTGTAGCTCTAATAAAATGCATTTTATTTTATTGTTACTCCAATGAAAGTTATTTCCTGCTTCCTCAACAGCTTTCTTGCTATTCGGGAAATAGTCAAGCGTTTTTTTGTCAATATGTTTCATGAAGAATTTGGTTTTAATTTGAAATGCCTTTATGTCCGTGTACATATTATATATTAATTTGTTTTTGCGTTGAAGCCTCTTGTTGAATATATTCAACTCATTAGTTAAATCTGTTAAAATTTGAAGGTCTATTAACCACTGAGGGTTTGAAGATTATTGGACAGGTTTGCCAATGCCAACCATAAAATTGTGAATTTCTTTTCTTAAATCAAAAAACCTTTCCAATACTCCCCTCCGCTCAACCACTTCACTTCGGATTAATGAAGAACATCTCCGTAATCTGCTTCCATATCCGAAAGAAAATTTTGAAATTGACGGTGTCAATCCATTTTTTCTGATATAATTTACTGTGGACATAACGATGACCATTATTTCTTTCTACGCAAGAACTGCAGCATAACGTTTCTTGATGGGATATACAATGGATAAATAATGGGATGTCGCAACCTATTTCTTCCACTTTAGTTTTAATTCTATCTATCCGACCTTTGTTGTGTGCACGCATGTTTCTGACTCCATCAGTTGTAACGCTTGCCAATTTTGCCCATGGTAATTGAAATAATTCCAACGCTTTTTCTAAGTGGCGAAATAAATCTTCCCTATTAGTCGTTCTTTTCACACTGCATAATTGTAAAAACTCTTCAGAAACATTGAAACTTACATCAATTCCACGAACAAATATTAGTAACTGCGCGATATCTGAAATATCAGTACTTCCATATGTAGCTAAAGAGAACCATTCATATAATCGCGATTTTCTGGAAGCTGCTCGCTTAAATTACTACCCACCTCCTCAGTACGCCGAGTACGCGTTCTGGCAGACAGGCTAATACTCTCAAATTTATTTTTCTGTTCAGGTCACACTTCCTCAGCCATAACTAAAACACATTGTTTCATTAGTTCGCTGTCAGTAAACAGACGGCCAGTCATAACGAATATATCTGCTACCCTTAACCTGGCACGTACACTGGACTCGTGATTTTCAACTTTAACCTTAAAAACATTTTGTTCAGACTTAAGTGACGATTTTAATGCGTTAATTTTATTTTTCCGTAAGTCATCAACAAGACATGCAAACTTTAATTTATGCTGGCTATCGCAATGGTGTTTCAGATTATATTATTTTGAACAGCAATAGTTTTTTGGCATATTAAGCACAAGGGGTTTCCAATCAAATTAATAAAAAAGTATAAATCCGTCCATGCGTCGTTAAAAAATCTATTTTCTTCCACTAACTTTCTTTTTTTTTAAACCATATCAAGCAAAAATCCAGCAAACCGTAAATGAATAATAACAATACAAATAAGAACTATTAACACAACCAAACACCACTAATAACAGTAAATTCACATAGAATTTTTAGAAATCAATACGTTAACTTACCGAGATGTGTCGATCGAACTCTGACCCACTAACTGACTGGGTGGGGTGACTGATTAGCACGAGCGCGGGTGGTGGTGATGCGCGATTCTATCCGATCAAGTACACATATAGGAACGATTCATGGCGCGACTGTATTACGAATTTGGCCCTGGATGGACATTTACATGCTACTTGCCACGGGCCGCAAGGAAGAAGCTCGCAGGTCGCGGTTTGCCGACCGCTGCTCTACATAATTTCTTGAAGCGGGTGTGAACATGTGTGCTCAGCTAATCGCCCCTCAACACTCTCGTTCGTTAAACCAACTCTCTAAATTACTGAAAACTTTAAGAAAGCCGTTCACTATTATTTACCTCTGGGCCATACTAGGGCACCAGGAAAGCACGTTACTCAGATAAATACGTACGTAAGAGAGGTTTAACTTAATGCAACCGTTCTAGCAGTAGGTATTATCTTACGCAAGACCTACTTAACTCGTCGCTTCCCACTCAATCAATGATCCTCGTATCGCGATTCTTCCAGCCTTCGCCATTTTAAACTTCACGAAGCATAATCAATCAGAAAGCTAAAACCGAAAGCGGGGTAAAATCGAAAACAATTTTCGTGTATACGGTCTAGAAAATACGTCAACGACACCAACGTGTACCATTAAGCTGTTAACCAAATAACCGAAACTTGATATGTTTTCGTCGTTAGTATACTTCGGAAAATCAATCCTAACAGATTGTAACGACTACAGTCATCTACGTTTAATCCCTTATCCTCTCTAATTTCCAAGTATGGTGTCGTTACATCATTCGCACGATTTCCTGTAGTAATGTTAGTTGCAAAACACTTTCTCATGGCGTAATTTCCGCTAAAAACGAAACTATAAATTAACAATTACCTAAAAATAGGATTATCCGACATTTACCATAATAAAATCTACTTTCTTTACTTATTTCTCCTACAAGGATTAAACATAAACAACTATACCTATATTATTATAAGTTTTTGTTATGAACGAATAAGTTCAAAGGTAAATATGTAATTAAAATTATTATTAATTTTATTAAATACATAAATAAAAGTTTACCTCGAGTAGGATTTGAACCTACGACCTGTACTTTGAGTACCGCGCTAACCAACTGCGCCATCAAGGTTCAAGCCCCAATGGCGCAGTTGGTTAGCGCGGTACTACATACAGGTCGTAGGTTCAAATCTACTCGAGGTAAACTTTATTTATGTATTTAATAAAATTAATAATAATTTTATTTATGTATTTAATAAAATTAATAATAATTTTTTATTTATGTATTTAATAAAATTAATAATAATTTTTAACTATACCTATAATATGCGACAAACATATTCGTAATTTAAAACTTCAATATCTTTATAAAAAATACATAATCATAAAACTGAACGCCCACTAAACTATACAAATAAGACTAAATCAGTGATTTCCAAACTTAATAACTAATATAATATATACCCTAATTTCCACTAAAATAAAATACCTCAGATAAATCTCACGGATCATTTTAAGACGCCATTATATTACATTTATTCTTCTGGATAGATAACCAGAAAATTTCAACTTGCTTACTATCACTATATTATAGTTCTAAGCAATTTTTTGGTGCGACGCGTAAGTTGACGGCATATAAGAATTTGTATCGTATACGTCCACCATTAAAATTGTTTGACTTAAATAACTAATTGTTCAAATCTTTTCAATACGTGAATAACGATCGACTTAATAGGAAAATGTGAACACATATTCTTTAAAGGTAATTCAATTTTAAATAAATTGATAAAGTTTTTTGATACGAAATCAAACAAGCATTTGTCTTTGTTTCACATGAAATTTTCCGTGTATAAATTAATAAACGCCTCCAACTTGAAACAACTTAGTCATGATTTAATTTGATTCTAATTACAGAATAAGCAACAAGCGGTAGAAGCAAATGAAAATTTATTGAATTCAAAATGGTTTCTTCAGGAGTTCCTCAAAGTTCCATTTGAGGACCTCTCCTATTTTTTAATCTTTTGCAATGATTTTCTACACTACTTATTAATGCCAACTGAGTGCCTTTTGTATGCAGATGACACCGCATTATTTATAAATCACAACTGTTTTGTGGAGGTATTATTCGATTCAAGCAAAGAATTGAGCTTGGCTCAAAACATGTTACATTTGAACTAAATAAAACGGTTCAATTAGTTACGTTAATGAAAAAATTTTTTGTCAAGGAGCGGATCATTTTTGATAAATATATCAAAAACTTGACTACTACTACATAATGTGTTAATATTTACCTGAACAAAAATTATGTGTTTACTATAGTAAATGCAAAACTATAATATATTATTACCACAGTCAATTAAAACGTGAACATAGTAACCTTTTCTTTTTAAAAACTAGCGAAGTTGCCTAGCTTAGACTAAGTTGTCCCTTGTTTTCACCTTCTAACAAATACATATACCAAGTTTCACGAGTCAGAACAGTTCGGTCATAATTAACTTTGTTTTATTGCCACCCTTATAACGCGCTTATTGTGCACGAGTCGGTGCAGATTGAAACTGATTTGGGTTGGCAATTCTGTCCGGTGTTGTCAAGCATTTCTGACAAACATTTGAAACAACACATATTTTATTATAACACATATTTATGATTGTGATAAAATAAACATAACCCCTGAAGCTGAGATTTGACAGTTGTCAAACTGTTATTTTTCACAATCTGACAACATCGGAGTCCTCTGACAGTAATATTATTAGTGACGTAACTGCTTTGACTCGTGAAAATTACTATAGGTAGGTGTAGAAGGTTATGCAATTGACTTTCACTATCGGTAAATCGTCTTACTACCCCATTTGTGTGCATAGGATCTGCGTGGGCATGCGTGTGTGTATATGTCGATATTTTATCTACGATAACTACTGAACGATAAAGTGTACGTACATTAAATTTTGTATTTAAGCTGATTTCATTTCTCCTAGAGCTGATTAGATTTTGGAAGAAATCCAGCGGCGGAGAGGGAGCTTTTGGTTTTTATCAAATATTTCTAAAACAACGGAATATTTCACATATATAAAAATATCAGTGTAAAGAACCGAAATCCTTTACCACATTTTTTTAAATTAATTATTTATCAATTAATCATTTTTAGTTAAATTGATGAAATCCCGCATAATGAATTTTTATCCCCTACGACGTCGTTCCAAAAATATTAAGAATTTTGCTACGTCAGACTCCCCTCCAGCCCCACTACTTCCCCAACAACCAATGTCTGAGTTAGCGTCACCATCAGAAGCTGTTCCTGCTTTCTGCGGATTGCAATAAAACTGCAAGATGCGCTACCGACCGTCACCGAGCTGGCAGAGTAGTGGTGGCACGACCTGCTTAGCATTCGGGAGGTAATGGGCTCAATTTCCCTTACCGTCTACCTTGTATAAAGTTTTTTTCAGGGGTTTTCCTCATACACATGTAGCGACATGGTCACTGCGTATATGCACACCATGTGCGGCTACTTAGGCGAATGTAGCACATAATTATACATAAACTCATACAAATACGCCGCCCCAGGCCACTTAAGTAACGTGCAGGGTTGAATTAAAAGTAACAAAGCAGACTAAGATCAGACCAGTATTTCGGTCATTTGCGATAGAATCCGCAAAGGGTACGAAATACGAGTGAGTATTAAATTTCTATCTCACTTACCGTAATTACCAGTTTTACAAACTTACTTCTTCTCTGAAATCCTAAAACCGTGTTCGTACCAGCTCTCATGTCGCGAGATAACCTATATTAATGAATTGATCCTGTTTCAAACCTTCTTTAATAAAGCCCGTAAAACGTTTGGTTTACCCTGCCTGACTGAGTCATAAATATTCCTGTAGACTGAACGTCCCCGAGCTAGAGACCCACCAGGTAGCCACCACCATCGCCACCGATAATCCTAACTAGTTACGAAAAATAACTAAAATACATTTTAGTTACCCGTAATTAGTGTTAAACACTAATTAGGCCGACTACTGTTTGTTAAATAAAACCCCTGTAAAGATATCAATTAAACACGTTTAAAATTCTATAATGAATAGATATAAAAGCATGTATAAATTCAAGCCGGGTATATCCTTTTAAAAGTATTGATTTTCTGAACGACCTAGGAAGGCAGGTACCAAACCATTCTTCTCTGCAGTATTCCTTTTAAAAATATTTCCAACGAGAAATAACTTTGCTATAACTGTATAAATCTGTTGCATGCTTCCGATGTTTACTAGGTAGGGACGTACTTAAAATATTCTCGTATTTTTATTTAATTTTAATTATTTCTTTATTCTTTTCATATAGGGAAATAAGATCATTTTAGTTAACTCAATTGTAAATATGCTGATGTTATTATTTTCGCAGCGACCCTAAAGAGACCACCGGATTGTCAGCCGTGTCAGGATCCACGCCAGTTAATCCGGCGATAGTAACAGTACGAAGATCAATCCAGGCCCCGGGCTAACCATTTTGTGGACGTTTTATTTTGTGTATCTTGACTTTTAGTATTTAATTACCTGTAAATATTTTGAATTTGTAAGTTAGTTTTAAGTGTGCATATGTAGATATTATAATCATACAGAAAAATATATGTATCAAACCCTTTGCTGGTCAGCGTGGAAAACTCAGTAGCAAACGGTCAGCCCTATTAAAAGAACTCACCTCCACTACAACTCAAGCTAGAACCGCGGCAGATAAATCAATTACAGAAGTGGCCCGAAAGAGTCTTACACCTGCATACAGATCTTTAAATTTCAAATTCATTATGTTCTATACAATTTTTTGGTACGACGCTTAATTTGGTGAATAATTATTATTACTAATGCGGAATTAGGTGTGTGTTAAATTTTTTTCAATATCTGAATAACGACTAATTTTATAGGAAAATGCGTAGACATAGGTATTAACGACAATTTAATTTTATATAACGTTTCTTGCTAAATTCTATACAAGCGTCGGTTATACATTCTAAACGTCTAGTAACCTCTATCTGACTTGAACTTCCATCTGAGATAAGTTATGGATGGTTGTTTGGACAATGTTGCTTGTTTTCATGACGAACATATTGACACAGAGGTGGCATAATTACCTTAAAGAAACGTATTATTTCATTTCTTTTAATTTCCACTTTATAGGTCGGAGGCTAGTGTGTTGTTTCACTCCAGACATTTTTTATAGTACGTATTTCCTATTTACTTAAACCAGTTAAACACTTTAAACTGTTTTAACTGGAACTACTTAATTGTATCTTACACAAAATATGACAGGTTTGACAATCAAATTATCTGAAATTTAGAGGGCGAAGGTATTTACAATCGGTTAAAAAAGTAAATTTATAAACAAATAATTATTTTCAAACTTTCAAACAAGATAGGTTGAATATCATTAACAAAATTGTGTTGTACGGGTGTATTCTGCTTGTTCGGCGTAGAAGGCAATAAATGTTATCGTGTGCAACCTTCTTCCTCGTAAGTTCGTTTTCAGCGCAAAAATCAGCCAAAAGTCGCATATTGCCAGATCCGGTGAGTAGGGAGGGTTTTCGATTACATTAATCTTGTTTGCAGTCAAATACTGCCGAGTTATCGTGATTTAGGATAATTCCCTTGTTTGGCGCTTTATTAGACACTTCTGACAAACAGTGTTCGGCGTACCATTTAGTTGTGACAGTTTTCTGCTCCTCTAGCATAATAGCGCTCACAAGCGGTACTTCTACTAAAGAACACAGCGTACATTACTTTCTTCATTACTCGCTGCTTTTTATTTATTGTTGGTATGGTCTCGTATTCATAGATCCATACGTGACTTCCTTGTCGAGTTGGCATGTCGGAAAATGGTATGTAAGTTTCATCGCCTCTTACAATTTTCGAAAAAAATTAGAGTTCACCATCCTTAACCAATATTAGAGTTTCGTGGCAAATTCGTACTCGTTCTGCTTTTCGAAAATCTGTAAGATGATGGGGTATAATAGGACTTACGACTTTTTTCAGATGAAGGGGGTCGTGTATTGTGGTTTCCACAGACAAGGATCCCATCCCCAGTTGAGCCTCTATTACAGCGTAATCTGTTATCTGCCTCCATAATCTTCTTCACAACGGCAATGTTTCCCTCTGTCGCAGCGGTAATGAGAAGGCCTGCGCCTTTCTGGTGATCAACTATAGTTCATCCACGATCGAGTTCCTTGTACCATCTGTAAATTGTTGCCAAGGAAGGGACCTCATCGCTAAATGTTGATTTCAATTTTCCTTCGTAGTCATACGCACTTAAACCTTAAACCGAAATTTCTGTTGAAGCGAATGAAGCAGTATCGTGCCTCGGACCGTCGAAATCTGATGAAAAGGATTTTGCAGCGTATAAACACTATTCAATGGTGTAATGAAGAAAAAATGAACATTTATTCGGAAAATGTACTTTGCGTATTTTAATCAAATGCAAAAAGATAAGAAATGGAAATCTTCGACAATGTGCTCCGTTATTCCATAATCAAATCCGAATTAATTATTAAGCATGGAATAGGTCAATATTTAAAGGATTTTTAATGCACGCACCAGATGAAGTATGTTTAGGAATAAAGGTAAATGTAAATCAGTTTTAATTTTGTGCCCTCCCAATGTAATATGATTTGTTCAGATTGTTTTATTAATCGGAGTAACCGGCGCATGCAGATGCGACGAGATGATGTAAATGAATATAGACGACATTGAGATATGGGAAATTTAATCCTAATAAAAATTCCCGATAGGAAAACGAGAAAAGTGCAGTCGTTTAGAATCATCGGAGAAATGTTCATCAAAATTTACCACAAGTACCACACCAAGAGATATACAAGAGAGAAGATTTTTTTGAAATATGAAAATGGGAAGTGCTATAGAAATGTTATGCGGATTCATACGATCAGTGCTGTACCCGGAAAGGTCACCAAATTTCTAAACTTAAACTATGTTCAAGAATACACGGGCTACTGTTTAAGGAGTGCTGCGGCTACATTACTGATCGATGGTGGAGGAATTATGAACTCGTTGAAGCGCCACAGGGGTTGAGGTCGACTTCCGTGGCGAAAGGATATATAGAAGAGTATTCGCAACCAAAAAGAAAATGCTGCCCGAATATTAAATTTAAACGAAACTGTGGTAACGGAAACAGATGCAGGAAATCTAATAGCATGTCATCGCCGAGGACATCGCCCAAATCGACGGTTATATATCATCAGTAAATACTTTAACAGAGTCTACTTCATCGCTGCATGGTTTCCATTTTCAAAATGCAACACTTACCAATTGTACATTTAATATTACATTAATGAATAGGTCTGAAAATTTTTGAATACATGAAAATTAAGTTGTTGTGTTTCCATAACCACACTTTTCTCTCCGGAGACAGGAAATGGAAAAGTAAAATCTGTTCTAGCAAAAATGTCAAACTTTGCCGCCTACTACTCAGTCGAACAATGATCTAATATTTTGACGTTTGAAGAAAAAGCCTTATATTCGTTTTCAAAAATATCAAAAAATAATCTGAGTTATTTATAACCAACGGAAATAGTATTTGACAGTAGTTTAAAAAATTTCAATTCTTTTAATTTCCACTCTTTAGGTTGGAACGTAGTATGTTGTTTCACACCAGATATTTGATGATAGAGAATGATTCATATGTTCACTATTTTTTTTCTTTCGGTCATCTATTATTATTTCTATATCCATGTTTTAAAGTTGTTGATCATTGAATATACAAGAATAAAAAATTAATGACTCCGGAGATATATTTGGCTCACTTAACCCCACATCCGGTTTATATCTTAGCTAAGTTAGAGAACGCTACTTTCGGTTAGTTTGTCTGCTAATTCCCATGTGGCCTTAAAAAAACCTGTACTAGTGACATCAATATTGTCTCCCTCTCTCACTCATATGCAATTTCCTATGATGCAGTCTATCCTACCTGCGTTAGGACTACCGTTTTTCCCCTACTCATACGTTTATTTTAAAATACGTTATATGGCGAGACTCTGGTGCTGCAATCTAACATTTCTAAAACGGGTTCAATTGTGATTATGACTGATAAATAATTGGTAAACCTATTACTAATTTAGACACCGGTAACTAATAAGTCCACTGTTGCAAGAGATAAAATCAAATCTAAAAATTTCACACGTACTGTAACAACCCATTTTGAGTTGTATTAAAATATACCGTAATTTACGTTCTTCGTTCATTTAGTTGTAAATATAAGAAAAATTTTAATTATTAATGAAATATAGGTATGTGGTAGGCAACTTCATTTGCATTTTGGTGTAACATAAGTGCACATCTTCTTAAAGGTTTATCCTCCCACTTCTTTAAATTATTTTTTTTCTGCTCATATTTCCGCGCAACGCGTCATCATCCGAGTTCCTAACCGTCCATTTTTTTTCTTGTGGTACGCTGTCTGATGCCATTTTGGGTTTCCACCTAAATTTTGTGAAAAGTGCCATTGATTTAATGGTAAGAAATGTTTAACTCGTAATACTAAAATTTAAAACATTTGCTTTTTGCAGGCACTTTGATTTACACTTTTATTTTATTTTTTGCACATTTAATTCTATTTTAATTACCTTTTAATTCTACTTTTACGTACGCTTTCATTTTATGATTGCAATTTTGCATTCAATGCCGATCTAAATTTTGATCTCAATTTTTATCTGAACTTTCGAGAGAATGCAATAAACATTGGATTCAAAATTTCATGAAGAAAAATTTATAAGAAGTAAAATTCCATTTTGGTGGTTTTCAACGTAAAGCATTGTTATTTCGAGATATTGCGCAATATTGGTGCAAAGATGACATCACCTTGGTTTGCATTTCCGCATTTATTTTTATAATACCAGGGGTTCTCAAGAAGATGTATTATATTTAGTGACAGGTATTTATAAGTTTCCTGATTTCTTAGTATAAGGCTATTTTTAAGATATATTTTATATAACCGTAAATTTAACTGTTGATAAACATAGTTTGTATATTTTTTTATTTTTTACATTTTGGTAAAATTTTTATTGTAAACCTCGGTTTAGTTATTCCGAGCATAATAAAAAAATAACTTGGCGTCCGAGATCATTTTTATTAGTGTTACATTGCAGTTTCTTTTTTATTGATGTTAAGTGGAAATACACAGCATAAATTGTGGTAATTAAGCAAAACAAAAGCATGAACTGGCCCATTTTAAACTGCCGACTGAGACAAAGGCATTATTTTTGGTGAATGGGATGTATCTCTAGTAAGTTTAACGATTTGTGATGAGAACATTTAACACCCATTAATTTATTAAATTTTTTAAACTTGTTCAACCACATCATTATAAGTGGCGATCTTCACCACAACATTATAGTACTACCAAAAATCATCATCATTATTGGATAAAAGCTGATAATTTTCTAAAACGTTAAATATTGTTAACCTAAAGTAGTGTTTTGCGAATAAAAAGGGTTACACGGTCACTTTATATACTAGATATACTGCTACTTGCTTTATAGGAAGGCCTAGCTTTTAAAATTTTAAATCGGAACTGGAAGGACTTTTTATGATTTATTTCACTATACTCAGATTCATGCATTTACACTTTTAAAACTGGATTAGTAATAACTTTCTTCCATTAATATTTAACCTATATAAATTATTGTTTGCACTTGTCCTTGCTAATTCCGAGGGTATGAGATACAATACCACTTTTAACGTTTTTTAAGAAACTGACATTTATTATTAGCAAAATTCTGATTACTCAAGTTGTTGCCGCAGTTGAGTAATTTAGAAATAGGCCCAAAGTTAAAGCTAAAAAATACGTCGTAGAGTCGAATATTAGGCTAGCGACGCGGATGTTACGGGTATACTTAATGACGTCTCGTATAAGTAAGAAATTGTTTAATAGATTTTTGTTCATTACATGAATGAATATTGAAAATGCTCATATTTTTTGTTTCATTTTTCATTAAATTAATTAACTATTTTGGGAAACCTTCGGTATTCAGTCTCTACTGTATTTTAAGTATAGATTTTAAGTTAAATCAGAGATAAGTAAGTAAGTGTATTAGTGATAAATAGTGTAAAGGTTGTAATGACACTATTTCCACTAATTCAATGTATGTGTGAATGTTTTTCTTGTTTTTAATCAATGATCCCCGATAATTTTAGTTTTAAAGGATATAACTTACCAAATTGTGTTTCAAAAATAAGTAATTATTCATCTAAAATCACTAGTGGGGCTAAATACATAATAGTACTTGGAAATTTGATTCAAGTTGGCATAACGCATATTTGGCTTATAATAGTTAAACACTGGGTATCTTGAAACAACTAAGACAATTTATTGTATTGATGCACAGAATAACGCTACCGCCAAAGGGAATGATCACATATATGATATATGGTTACTTCCACAGACCAAAATTAAATATCTGGTGTGGAGTTAATTACGAAAATATGCAATATTGTAAAAACAGAAACTATAATCTATGTTTAAACGTTTAAAACTTCATGCCTAACAGAGCTTAATATACATCTATATGCTAACTTAAAAAATTAAAAGAAATGAAGTAATTTGAATTATAATTTTTTTAGGATGCAACCTCTTTTTTATACGTTCATAATGAAAACAGGCAACGTAAAAGCAAAAAAATAATCTGTCAGAATGACGTTTAAAACTTCATGTCAGATAGATATTAATATATACATGTTAACTTAAAAAAATTCCCAAGCCGCCCGCTTCTATAAGATATCAATAACGCAGTATAACCATTTTCATTCATGTTTAATTAATTTTTTGACTTAACGTTATATTAAAAAACTTTATAAAGAATAGTTATGTAAAATTCAATTTTCTTTAAAAAATGCGTCTACACTTTTTCTTATAAAATTAATCATTATTCAGATAATAAAAAAAATTTAATTAACACCTCAGCATTTTTTTTGTCGCTAAATTACGAGTCATATCAAAAAATTGTATAGACCATAATTAATCGATATGTTTAAGATCTATATATATATATATATATATATATATATATATATATATATATATATATATATATAGGTATTTTATATCTTTGAAATGCATAATACATAATTTTAAGTACGTGGATGATTTCGTTCTGGAGCTTTCGTGGATAGTAACATACATCCATATACACACACACCACGCACGCACGCACGCGCGTACGCACGCACACACACACACACACACCCACGCACGCATGTATGCACGCACGCACACGCACATGCACACGCACATGCACACGCACACGCACACACAGCACACGCACACGCACACCACACCACACACACACCACCACACACACACACACACACACACACAAACACACACACACACACACACACACACACACACACACACACACACACAACACACACACACACACACACACACACACACACACACACACAACACACACACACACACACACACACCACACACACACACACACACACACACACACACACACACAACACACACAAACACACACACACACACACACACACACACACACACACACACACACACACACCACACAACACACTCACAACACACACACACACACCACACGCACACACGCACACCACACACAGCACACACACACTGCACACACGCACACAGCACGATACCACACACACAGCACACACACACAACACACACACACGCACACACACACACACGCACAACGCACACATGCACACACAGCACACACGACACACGCACACATGCACACCACACACTACACAGCACACACACACACACGCACACGCACACACTACGCACACATGCACACACGCACACACGTACACACACACATGCACACACACACACCACACACGACACACGCACACACCACACACGACACACGCACACGCACACACCCGTACACGCGCAAAGAGGGAAAAGGGAACGAGGGAGTAATTGATTGACGACACACAACACCACACACACACAAACACACACACACACACACACACTCAACACGCACGCACGCGCGCACATGCACATAAACGCACACGCGCACCGACACATGCACACACGCACATACGCACACATGCACACACGCACACACGCACATTCACACACGCACACAGGCACACACGACACACGTCACACGACACACGACACACGTACACACGCACACATGCACACGACACACGCACACACGTACACACACACACCACACACACACGCACACGCACACAGCACACAGCACACAGCCGCGCACACGGCACACGGCACACCACGCACACGCGCAAAGAGGGAAAAGGGAACGAGGGAGTAATTGATTGACGTACACAACAACACGTACCACGACACAACACACACACACACACCACATCACCATACACCACACTGCAAGCAGCACGCACGCATGCGCGCACGCACATGCACATGAACGCACACGCACACGCACACGACACACGCACATACGCGCACACGACACACGTACACACACACACGCACACAGCACATACGACACATGCCACACGACACACGTACACACGCCACATGCACATAGGCACACACGCATACACGTACACAGCACACACGCAGACTTACGCACACACACACCACACACACACACACACACGCACAAACACACACACCACCAAGCACAGCACCACGCAGCGCACGCCATGCACATGAACGCACACGTGCACACGCACACAGCACATACGTGCACACGCACAGACGTACACACGCACACGTACACACGTACATACGTACACATGCACACACGCCACACGTACCCACGCACACATGCACACACGCACACACGTGCAGACGCACACACGACACACGCGCGCGCACACTGGCACACGCGCACACACACTCAAGCACGCACGCAGCACGCACGCGCGCACGCATATGCACATGAACGGCCACGCCCACACGTACACACGCACACACGCACAAACGCACACACGCACACATGCACACACGAACACATGCACACACGCACACACACACACGTACACACGCACACACACACACCACACACGCGCACACGACACACGCGCGCGCACACGGGCACACGCGCACACGCGCAAAGAGGGAAAAGGGAACATGGGGAGTAATTGATTGACGCACACAAACACACACGCACACACACACACACACACACACAACACACACACACGCGCACTCAAGCACGCACGCACGCACGCGCGCACGCACATACACATGAACGCGCACGTGCACACGCGCACACGCACATACGTGCACACGCACAGACGTACACACGCACACACGTACACACACGCACATACGTACACATGCACACACGCACACACGTACCCACGCACACATGCACACACGCACACACGTGCAGACGCACACACGCACACACGCGCGCGCACACTGGCACACGCACACACACTCAAGCACGTACGCAAGCACGCACGCGCGCACGCATATGCACATGAACGCACAGCGCACACGCACACACGCACACCTGCACACACACACACACGCACATACGCGCACACGCCCACACGTACACACGCACACACGCACATACGCACACATACACACGCACACATGCACACACACACACACACACGTACACACGCACACAGCACACACGACACACGCGCACACGCACACAGCGCGCGCACACGGGCACACGCGCACACGTACAAAGAGGGAAAAGGGAACATGGGGAGTAATTGATTGACGCACACAAACACACACACACACACACACACACACACACACCACACACACAAACACACACGCGCACTCAAGCACGCACGCTCGCACGACGCCGCACGCACATACATGAACGCGCACGTGCACACGCGCACACCACAGCACACACGCACATACGCGCACATGCACACACGCGCACACACACTCACGCACACACGCACACACGCACATACGCACACACGCACACACGACACACGCGCGCACGCAGATACGCACACGGGCACACGCGCACACCGCACACGCGCAAAGAGGGAAAAGGGAACGAGGGGAGTAGTTGATGCAAGATGGCCCACGTGCGGTTTGTCAGTTATGTATATCATACGGTAATTTACTGAAGGACTTCAAACTGTAAATTATTTAAAAAAAACTCCGGTTTTAAATTTATCACAGCTAAAAATTATATGGTTTAAAAGTGGAAACGGATATGTTGGATTCGTGTATTAACGTGAATAGGAAATTTTTTTATCTTATGCGATAATTTTCAAAATTCCTAGTAACTCGCCAAACACTTTTTTAAAATTTCGATCGTACTTGGTGGCTGTGACATATATTATCGAATTTGAGTTTTATTTAAGAATAACGGGAATTTTGAAGCAATTTTTCAGATTTTTGCTACGACCCATGTTCGTCTTCGACGAGTTTAGTCGCCAACTTGTTTATTTCACGTGACGCTAGTGCGAATTTAGCGCGTAACAAAATCAAATTTTTGCCACTTTGAGCAAAGTGTCTGTCCATACAACACAAACGTTTAGAATTGTTTGTTAAACTTGTTTATAGATTTCTCAATGAAATTGTTACAACCCTTAAATCCAAGTTTCGAATTCTGACCATTAGATATATCTTTTTATGGTCGCCATCTTGAATTATTCATGTTAATGTCTATGGAAAAAATATTACCATGCTGTGCAAAAGCTCTAGGAAATAGTACTGTACTCATGAAAGATTAATCTTCCTAGTTATTTTCGTTCCTCCGTAATTAAGTATTCAATATATTCACATTTTCCAGAAAAAAGACGGTTAGTCCCGAAACATAAAACTTTAGATACAAACTAGGTGGATAAAATCAACTTTACTAAATTTTACTATCACATTTTATATTTTTATGTCTATAGTCTGGCCCATAGTTAAAATTCAGTACTGACTAAGTGGAGAACAGCATTGTCGCTTAATATTTTTAAATAATATTATTTTACCATATGTTTTTTAAGTGCGGCCCTGGGAATGGTCTGGCAACCATGTCGGGATCTTTCCCATTTAAAATACATTAACGTATTCTTCCACACTGAATTATAACTGTGGGCCAGAGTATAGGACATACGAGTCCCATAGGTTAACACATTCTATAAACACATAGATATTGTAGTTTAATTTTAAATAACCATTACAACTGTTTTTCTACTTTTGTTACGCATTAATCGTCACGATTTTTGCTTCAAAGCAATTATTCAAAAAAATGGAAACAGAATGTTTGCGTTTGTAATTTTCCTTATTTTAACGTTATTTTGTTACAAAGTATTTCAATAAGTAATATATCAAAGAATTGAAGAGTTATTCCATCAACGAATCTTTCCTTTGTTCCCAATCGTTAGAACTAAGTAAAATATACTCCCCGTGTAGGATCACGTACCTATAATATAAACGTATAAACTTCTGCTTATGAAAAGCTCAATGTTTGATGTGAGTTTTTACTGAACTTGGGAGCAAATTCTTTGATGTATTTGTTAACTTTTTCGACGTGTCGACATCTCTTTTGTGTACCTTATTTATCTGATACCTTCATTTTTAGAAAATTAGTTAATATTGCTATAGCACTTAAAATGACTATCCAGTAATTAAAGTTTCCCAAGTGAAGAGCAAAGATGAAATTTTATCATGCAACAGTTTGCTTTGAACCCGTTACTTCCACTTCTTGTTTATGAAGTTGGCAATCCATTGCTGCAGACAAGCCTCGAGCTTTATATGAAATATTCAAGTTTTGCGAGAGTGACGTAATCTTTACTTCTCAACAAAAATGCCTCAAATAATTTGAATGTGTTTCAGTTAAACCTACACCGAAATGATAAAATAAAATAAAACTTGTATTTAGTATGAGGTAAGAATAATAACGCCCTTTTAAAATTGAAATAACTAAAGCTCCTCATTTTAGCGCGGTTTATACCTAGGCTGCAGTTTTCACTCGAGCTTATGGCAGCTCATAGAATAATTACGAAATCATAAAAACTATATTGGTTTGAGAGGCTACCTACTCTTCCAATACTCCATATTGTTAAGTGCTACTCGTATCATAATTGTGAATAATGATATTAAATTTGATTGTTAATCTAGATGTGTATGCGTGTGTATGTGGGGGTGTGTGCGCATCTATTTGCGTGTGTGTGTGCGTGCGCGTGTGCGTGTACGTAAGCATGTGGGTATGTATGGGTGTACGTGTGTGTGCGGGTGCATGTGCGCATGTATTTGCGTGTGCGTGTGTTTTAGCAATAACGCATATTTACCTCTAACTTACATGTGTATATGTACGTATAGAAGGTCGTACAATAAACATTTTTCCCTATCGCGAAATAATAATACTGATGTTTATTTTTTGGAATAAAAAAGGAAAGTAATAATATAGAACTGAAAAAGAAGGGTTAAAGGGCAGTAAAACTGATATCAGTTTCAATCCTAAATTATAACATAACAAAAAGAATAATGTAGTGATATGGAATTTAAATTTGAATTGCATAAATAAGGTGAATTATTCTGTATTATAAGTGTTTTGTAACTGTGGTTTCCTATTAGTGGAGTTGATCGGCCTATTTCCACAGTTTATGCTTTTTGAGCGCGACGTTTCGGAAGCGGACTCTGCTTGCGTCATCAGGCTTAGTCCTGAGAAGGACTGTTTTCTCACTTGAGTCGAATTCATATGTTATATATAATTTTTTCCCAAGTGTAGTAGTAGTAGTCAAGTGCTTGGGAAAAAATTATATATAACATATGAACTCGACTCAAGTGCGAAAAGAGTCCTTCTCAGGACTAATCCTGATGACGGAAGCAGAGTCCGCTTCCGAAACGTCGCGCTCAAAAAGCATAAACTGTGGAAATAGGCCAATCAACTCCACTAAGGTGAATTATTCTTGCGATTTAGCAACAATTGTGTGCAGAAAAATCTAAATTTGGATAGCGATTGGCTTTTGAGGGACGACAACAGTTTATTATAAGGAATAGATATTATATGTTAATGATCGATGAAACACATGTGGTCGAAAATATGGAGGCGATATTAGTCCTTTAAATCTAAGGTTTACGTTGTGAACGTCGTTTCGATATCTAGTTTTTTGGTGCAAATATAGTGAAACTTCATTATAAGTGATTGAATGGTAAACTACAGCGGTATGAAGTACCCTTCTGTTATCCATGCTTAGCCAATTAGCGTCTTTTAATTGTAAGTAATGGGCGATATTCCTTTATGCCTTAAACAAAGCGTACACATGATTTTTTGTACTCTTTGAAAACTACTTATTTCCTCATTTTACAACCCTTAACACAGTTTGGCCACGATCGGTCATGGTGTCTGTATTTGGGTATATGCGTAAGCGTGAGCGTGTGCGTGTGCGTGTGCGTATGTGTGTGCGAGTGCGTGAGCGTATGCGCATGAGTGTGCGTGTGCATGTGAGCGTGCATAACTGGGAATAATAATACTAAAATTAATTAATATGTGGTTGTGATTATGTCAAAAGGATTCGTCAATGTTTCAGCAATAACTCATAATTACCTCCAATTGTCACGTGTATATGTACTTATAGAAAGTTGTGCAATAACAATTTTCCCCTATCGCGAAATCTACCTCATTTTACAACACAACACAGTTTTGCCACGATCGGCCATTATATCTGTATTTGGATGTATGCGTGTGTATGAGCTTGTGCCTGGGTGCACCTGCCTATAGGCCACGATCACATTTAGAAAATAGGTAACCGATTTTACTAAAGCTTTATATTCAGAGTTGTATTTAAAATATATCGCTTATTTCGCATTTTTGTTAAAATGTACACACAATTTAAGGTACTTTATGGAAAACGCTAAAGTACGTTTTGTGAATATCTCAAAAGCGATTAAATGTATTGAAAGAATCGTACAAGCCTTCATTAAAGACAAATAAGTTGTAAATAACTCTTCTTAGTGAAAGTTTTCTATAGGATAATAAATAAATGATAATTTGATTAATTGAAAGATCGGGTGAGTTTATATAAAACTTTAACTGGTATTCGGGATTTACTTGATTTTGGACTTTATAATTTTTTGGTTCATATTCAGCAATTAACGTGATTCTGCTACTAAATGGTAAACATCTTAAAAAAGTAAAAATCATAATGCTATAAATATAACTAATAATACCTAATATATTTCATTAATAAAACAATATTGTCCTTTTTATAGCCACGGTTTGTCATTTAACCGAAACCATTTTATATACAACTTGCTATTTTTTTGAAGAAGCAATTTCTAAACTAGGTATAGGCCCAGTTGTTTAAGTTTTTGTAGTTCTTGCTCGTAGAAGTCTTCCAGTATGGGATTTATTTTCATGTCCTCCAATAAGTATGCTACAGGGTAAGTTTGCGAATTTTTAAAATCTTAATTGGTTCATTAGACCAATTAGGTCTGTAACCTGACGTTGACGTAATGCCTAGAGGTTATTTAAAAATATTAAGTCATTTAATAAACCCTGTTGTGCAATTCCCAAAGTCAAAACACTTTTTAATATTTATTATGGTCACAAATTTTCTGGTTATTGAAGACCATTCAATTTACCGAACACTTAAGGCCTTTTAAAATTTCAGTAACTTATCAACAATTCATTATATTACGTTATGCTACTAACTTTAAGGGCAATAGACTATAAAACAACTCAAAGCAAATAGATAAGCAGATGGTTGCAATAAAAACTCGGCTTAATACTTTTTTCGAGTTGTTCAGTATTCTAACATGCCTAAATTGACTCTTTAATGACCCTTCTTATAATTACCTTGATAAAACAAATAAATGTAACTGTAAATCTGTAAACTATCATTTAAATTAATTATTTTGAAATAAATTACATTAAATGTCGCCTACCAACGTGGCATCCACATTATCCATCTTATATCTCTTGCACTATGCCTGTGTAAACAAATAAAAAACTTGGTGCCGACATTTGATCACGACATAACACAATAACACAAAATCAAAATTCTTACTCTAGTCGTTTTATATCCAGTAAGTTGTTAATATATATCAAATATAGTTTGGGCACTAGATGGTATTTCAAAAAGTCCGCTATGTGGCAATAGCTGTTTGCGTGGAATAAACGGTCACAAAAGTACATTCCCACGTTAATCCAACAACTTACATTAATGTAACTGAACGAGGTCTGTAACTTTACCTACTCTTTAATTCAAGTATTCAACAAGCTTCCCTTAATAGTTTCTTACACAAAATGTCTCCAGTACAATTTGTTAAATACATTTAATATTACATAAGTAGTTCACTATACCTTTCTTATACACGATATAAGTGAACCTTTAAGCACTAGTTATATTACACTCAAGTTTCTTTTAAATTGGCGGCCGGTTTTATTTAAAATTTGTCTATGTCTTATGCCTTACCTTATTACAAATTAAAAATGTTTTAATCAGACTTTTTGAAACAATTTCGTCGTTAAATAACTATAAGTACTGCACATAACATTTAGTTAATTAATCCCCATGGGTTTACGTAACTCGAAAAGTCTCTCATCACCACCTTTAATCCTTTTTTATATGCCTCATCTCGCCATGACTACGATGATGTTCTCGATCTACTAAATTTAAAACTAACTACTTAGATATTCCTCTAGGTTTAACGTAATGTGAAAAATTAAGCTGGTATTTCCTTCAACAATAACGTTTTACATGTACTCTTTTTAACTTTCACATTATATATTTTTAAAAATACATTAATTGTATGTATAACGCCAAGTTCGTTTCATTCCACTAAAATTCTTAAAACTCTTATAACAATTTTTGTGATAATTTAAAACTCAATATCATTAATCTAATATATTAAAAATCCCAAAACGTTTATTCATGCGTTCGAAACACGGACTCTGGACTCTGCCATGACAGTTTATTATTGAAAATTTTCTAAACTTATTACAGAACATCGTTTAGTATTAAAAAGTTTACTCAATATTAAACTGAAACCCTAATTGGACATTATTTAATGTTTTTACGAGCGAGCAATTAAAACTTCCACAAAATCTACTTTATTACACGTTGGTTGGTCTTCATTCATCTTCATAAAACTATCTTTAATTTACATGCATTTCGATTTGACAAATTACTCTATTGATATACGCACGCACTTCCGGCACACGTTATACACAACACTGCTCATAGTTTGTAACACACAAAACAGAATAAAGTTTTAATAGTCACTGAAACACTAAATTACAACATAAAACAGTCAATCATAACATAACAATGAACGTTGGAGACATAGCAAACACCACGAATGACGTGGTCTGGGGCAGCGGGAACGTTCTGGTTTTTGTGCACTAGGTTACGGAAAATTCGTAAAAAAGTTCGTTAACACAATAAATAGTCTCTGACGATACTCGGTCAGTCCGTCGCGTAACCGACACCCTAATTACTTCAAAAATGTATACACAAGTGCTAACCTACAGTAATATGTACAAGTTCATAAACACGTCCTTAGTCCTACAAGAAATATATACAAGTCCGTACAAAATGTCACATAGTCACAATAGTCAATGACACACGCAATACAAGCACACGTAAAGAATTGTCGGATAAAATAACCTGCAATCGAGGTTTGATGTAGGTATTAATAAATACAGAATACGTGCGGTGGTTCTGGGCCTCAACCTGCCTACTGCCAGAAGCCGGTGGTACTTGGAGCAAATCGCCAGTCTCAGCGGCCTGCAGGGTATAAGGTGACTTGTACACTCCAAGTGCGTTCTCAGAAGATCAAGCCGACTGCCAGTCTCCACATCCCGTAAGAGTAGTAAAGGACTTCTACACTTGATTTGAATATTGCCGTTTTCAATTCAAGTCAACAAAGTTTATTAAAAAATTGGATAATTAGCAATTCATATAGATTATATAGTACAAAGTGCACTTAAAATTAATTATAATATACAGAGTATCGTGTTTGTGTTCAGCTTGTGGGTGCTATTGTTGGGTTGTGTGGTGTTGATGCCCGTTGACATCGTGTTATGTAGATGTTGGTTCCATAAAAAAAGATCGTTGTACGGGTGTTGTAGCTGTTGTAGTTGGTGCTGTGTGGGCTCTCCCGTTATCTCTTGGCTTGTGTATATTGTGCTGTTGCATCGGATATCTGAAACAAAAAGAAGCACGTATAAGTTTTGTCGTCATATTGTTGTGTAGTAGTTATGTATCGTAGGGCGGTACAGAACAATTAGAAGTTTAGATTTAGGAGAGCTAATAGTTATGCAAGTCGATACTGGTATACTTATCCGAGGCATCCCTTCTTTTCACCCTTCCGGAGAGTGCTTACCCAAAAGGGCGCACAACTCCTGACCGTGTGCTGCCGGCGGAGTCCTCTTCTGCGCTGTTGGGCGTGGTGCGTCGGTCTGCTTCCGCTGGGGCTGCGGGAGTCGTGGAAACTTCGGAGATCCGCGGAAGTTCGCCGGGCGAACACCACCGCAGTTCATGCACTTAGCCCGGTCCGTGCGGGGTTTAGCGCAATTACTGGGGAGGTCCTACCTTAGTGTTAATTTCTAACTTTTGTAAAATTCTTGGTCTAAAACGGTGTGGAAATCACCTCTCAGAAGAGGGCGTGGCTCCCCCTACCGGAAGGAGCAATGACGTCAAGCCAACAGGATGCGAGAAAGGGTCCCGCTCCTTGTTGAGTTCAGGAAGGGGATGGCCCATTAGCTGGCCAATGAGAGACGTGGCGGTCATGTTGGAATTTCTTATCGGCTTCTGGAGTAGTCCGGCAGCATTTGATGGCTTCTTTGGGTGTCTTCTGCGGCGTCCGGTAGGTTCTTCGCGAATGTGGCTGTCTTTTGTCGCTTCTGAGGGCATATTTAGAGGACTTCGGCGGCTTCTGGTAGGTTCTTTGTTGGTTTCCGACGTTGCATTGTTGAGATGTCGCAATCTGTGGGGCCTTGCAGACATTTTTGACGCTGTTGAAGACGAACTTCCGGTTGCAGTTTGAAAAAATGGTTTGCACCGGGATTCGAATAAATCATTATCTTCCTTAATAGAAATGATATAGTTTACATATAAATTTTGAATAGCGCTGATAAGAAATTGCACTAAATCCGGATGCACCCGTGTTTATACAGCTCATAAATATATATTTCCTTCTTTTGCGATAACCTTGTTTTAAATTATTTTCATACATTATAATATCTTTTAACATTGATATAAATAAATTCTTTAAGGATTTTATTACACAAAATACATATTTATTAGCTTTACTAATACTTTGAGTAGTATATGTCTATGGTTTCTAGATAGCATACAAAAACTTGCTTGCTTCTTTGTTTATGCATTATCACATTGAATTTTTAATTTTAAGCATGTAATTACATATGTAAATTATGCAGGATGTTATTTATAGAGAAACTTTATATGAATTATATTGAAATTTTTCAATCTAAATTTAATGTTTATTAGAAAATGTAAATTCCCCTTTCTATTTTATTACTTTAAAACTTATGTTTTAGAGTATGATGTAAGGTGAAAATGTAAAATGTAATTACATATTTATTGGATTTTATCAAACGATTATATTTAGAATGTGCGCCGGATGTTGCTTCTCGAATGTGTTCTCTCTCTAACACTGACTATGGCAAGTTCTCGTTCAACCAAAATGAAAAGCTGCTCTTTATTCATTGTAACGTCAGCTTAAACATTTATTTTAATATAAATCACGCAAGATGTTATTCTTAGTTTAAATTGTATTGAAATTTTTAAATGTAGATCCCTTTTCTATTTTATTACTTCAAAACACTGTAACTAGTATTTTAATTGTAAAATGTAATTACATATGGTATACATTAGCAATTATTTTTTAGAATGCACTGCCTATGGCAAGTTCTCGTTTCTACCAAAAGAACAGCTGCTCTTTATTCATTGTGACGTCAGCTTGAATATTTCGGTTTAATATAAATCACGCAAGACGTTATTTCTCTCTCTCCCCCCCTCCTCCCTCCCTTCATTGTGACATATTTATATATATTGCAAACTTTCAATATAATTTTTATATATGATTATTTAAAATTGCAAATAGTTTCAATTGTAATGTATTTATTATCAAATGCATTATTTTAAATGTAATTACGTATATATTCGATTAGCGCTGATAAGAAATTTTTTAAATCCGGATGCGTCCGTGGGTTGTACAGCTGATAAATATCTATTTTCTTCTTTTGCGATAACCTTGATGTCAATTATTTTAATACATTGCAATATTTTTGACGTTGTAATGCATAAATTCGAATTTATAATCATATTTTAAAAGTTAATTTATAAGTTGCGAAAATATAATTACATATTGCAAATATTCAATATAATTTTTGTATATGATTTATTTACAAATGCAAATAGTTTTAATTGTAATGAGTAACATCAGTCTTGTTTGTAATTTACTACTTGTATTATGTATTTATCAACATTATTTTCTATTTTATTACTTCAAAACAATAATACAATCTGTATTTTAACTGTAACATATTACTTCAAAACACTGTAACTAGTATTTCAATCGTAAAATGTAATTACTTATGGTGTTCATTAGCAATTATTTTTTATAATGCGCTCCGAATGTTGCTTCTCTAATGCTCTCTCTCTCTCTCTCTCTCTCTCTCTCTCTCTCTCTCTCTCTCTCTCTCTCTCTCTCTCTCTCTCTCTCTCTCTCTCTCTCTCTCTCTCTCTCTCTCTCTCTCTCTCTCTCTCTCTCTCTCTCTCTCTCTCTCTCTCTCTCTCTCTCTCTCTCTCTCTCTCTCTCTCTCTCTCTCTCTCTCTCTCTCTCTCTCTCTCTCTCTCTCTCTCTCTCTCTCTCTCTCTCTCTCTCTCTCTCTCTCTCTCTCTCTCTCTCTCTCTCTCTCTCTCTCTCTCTCTCTCTCTCTCTCTCTCTCTCTCTCTCTCTCTCTCTCTCTCTCTCTCTCTCTCTCTCTCTCTCTCTCTCTCTCTCTCTCTCTCTCTCTCTCTCTCTCTCTCTCTCTCTCTCTCTCTCTCTCTCTCTCTCTCTCTCTCTCTCTCTCTCTCTCTCTCTCTCTCTCTCTCTCTCTCTCTCTCTCTCTCTCTCTCTCTCTCTCTCTCTCTCTCTCTCTCTCTCTCTCTCTCTCTCTCTCTCTCTCTCTCTCTCTCTCTCTCTCTCTCTCTCTCTCTCTCTCTCTCTCTCTCTCTCTCTCTCTCTCTCTCTCTCTCTCTCTCTCTCTCTCTCTCTCTCTCTCTCTCTCTCTCTCTCTCTCTCTCTCTCTCTCTCTCTCTCTCTCTCTCTCTCTCTCTCTCTCTCTCTCTCTCTCTCTCTCTCTCTCTCTCTCTCTCTCTCTCTCTCTCTCTCTCTCTCTCTCTCTCTCTCTCTCTCTCTCTCTCTCTCTCTCTCTCTCTCTCTCTCTCTCTCTCTCTCTCTCTCTCTCTCTCTCTCTCTCTCTCTCTCTCTCTCTGTCTCTCTCTCTCTCTCTCTCTCTCTCTCTCTCTCTCTCTCTCTAACACCGACTGTACAGTTCTCGTTTCAACTAAAAATGACGTCAGCTTAAATATTTATGTTTATATCACACTTTTTATATTTCCATATCTAAAACCGAGATAGCTCAGTTGTTTATATGCATATGCACATATTCATAACCTAACTTACTCGAGTTCGAATCCCGGTGCAAACAATTTTCACAAACTTTATACTGCAACCGGAAGTTCCTCTTCAACAACGACAAAGAAGATGTCTGCAAGGTCCCGCAGATTGCGACATCTCAACAACGCGACGCCGGAAAACAACAAAGAATCCACCAGAAGCCGCCTCTAAAGCAGCCCTCAGAAGCGACGATAGACAGCCATGCCCTCGAAGAACCTACCGGAAGACATAAAAGACATCCAAAGCAGTCATCAAACTATACCGGAAGACTCCAGAGGCCACTGAAGAACTTCAACATGGCTGCCACGTCTCTCATTTACCAGCTAATGGGCCATCCCCTTCCTGAACTCAAACAGGGGCGGGGCCCATCCTCGCATACCATTGTTCCTTCCGGTAGGAGGAGCCACGCCCTCTTCTCCTATTGGTCTTCCAACCTCAAACTTCCCGAGGGGCGGGGCTTAAGTGCTCGCTCACGTCGTTGATTGGTGTGACGTCACTTCCGGAAGCCAGGATGAACATAGCCTTACTACTTGTGTGCGAGTGCTTGCGCGTGTGCGAATACGTGTACGTGCGCGTGTGCATGCGCGTGTGGGTTAAAAAAAATTGTACACCGTTTCAGAAAGGCTAAAATTGTAAAAATGTTTTATTCCGGAAATATCACGCGCACAGTAAGTGCCTTGTTTAACGCCAAATATCCAAACTAACCGATTCCAAGCCATGCTATAATTGGAAAAATTATTGTGAAATTTGAAAATAGTGGAACGTTACTTTCTTTGTGTAATTCTGACAAAAATTATGAAGCTAACATTCAAAGAAATGTATTTAAAAATGAAAAATGTATTAACTGCAGTTGTTGAAAATTGTAGCATAAATATCAATAATAATTAACAATTACAAATTACAAAAATTATAGCAAATGCTCAAACAAGCCACCAGTTTGCGCTAAACAATATCCTAATCTATCATAAAATTGTTTTCTAACATGGGCAAGAATGCGAGGTGATATTTTCGAGCATTTTTCGCTGTTGCGTGGCTTTAAAGCGTGTAAATCTGCAAACTCTGCAGAAGTGAAAATTTTTTATTTTAAATGTCCCCAGAGATAATATTAATTTGGGGCAAGATCTCCAGATCTTAGAGGCCACTTAATTGCACAATTTGGTCCGATTACACAGTTATTGAAACAATTATTAATTTAGTCTTTATCTTCTCGGCTGTTGTGAGCAGTGCAACCATCCATTTGAAACCAACTTTCTTCTTCTTCGGCCTACATACTTTCAACACGTTCTCTACGCCATTCCAGAAGTTCTTACACCCTTGGTCTCTTTCTCCATTCACCGGTGCATAGCATGCAATAAGAAAAATTCTTCGAAACTCCACTTTTATTCTAACTCACATTACCCGGGGAGATACTAATTCGTACTGTTTAACACATCTTTTCGCTCTTTCACTTACGATCACCTCAACTCCTTTTGCGCCATGCACTTCAGTCTCAACTCCTTCTTCACAGCATCATTTCCCTTGCGTTTCCTTTTGCACGATTGGTTCATTATTTAACGTTTAGATTAGCCTTCTCCAGCATCTCATAACAAAACTATGCTCTTCTCTTAAAATCCCCATCAAGTAACTCCTGATGACACTAAAGTTTGTACGAATAGAAATTATTCTTTTCCAAAGTTTTTAATGCGGTTACATTATGCATTCCAAACTGGTTCGCAATTTCTCCAAAACTTACACCAGAGTTTCCAGCAAATGCAGTTAATACATTTGTATTATTTTCATTTTCAAACACATTTCGTTGAATATTGGCTTCATAATTTTTGGCGCATTTACACAAAGGAAGCACCCTTCCAATAATTTCAAATTTGGTAATATGTAAAATGAAGGTTCGAATTTCAAAAGTAGGAATTTGTTTTTAATTCTATAAACTACAAATGAATAATTTAATAATTGAATCCATTAAGTGGTCGGAGATGGAAAAGTTTTTGTAGTAAAATTTTTGACTTTATTCACACAAAACCCTAATTCATGTTAACACAATTATACAATAAAAATGATATACCATGCACAGGGATTATATCCCCATGGGCCATGGTTTATAATCGCGCATTGTAACGCGGGGTGTCAAGTAGCTTACAAATGCGTCCTTCGCAGTGGATTGGAAAAAAACTATAGTTATAAATAACAATATAGCTAAATGAGAACCTGTAAATGTACTTATTTCATAAAAGAGTTCAGGTATGGTAGAAAATGAGGTATATACAGTATAACGCCTTAAAAACTCTCTTGCAAATAGTACTTAAATATATCGACTCTCATACAGCATTCCAAAACTTGTCCGACGTCACCCCGTATTATTTACACGTTTGTATGCTGTAAAGGCAGCAGGTTACGTGTTTGCACTATTTTTGAATTATACTTCTTTCCTCATAAACAGGCGAGGGAGTCATAATAGTTAGAGTCCCGACCGTGCTACTAAAATTAGAGTCCCTGGCTATGTCGTGTAATATACACAAAGAACTAGAATTTTTTTGTTTCTCTTAATAAATAGAACAAGTGAAATTTGTTCAAAAAACGTTGGTCAAATGGATGCAAAGAAAGATATTTTGTCCAGTTTAAACACCTTTGTAGACTTAAACGGGCTGATTCGGGTCGGGGTAACGTTACTCTATTATACCAACAAAATGACTACACAAAATTGATTTTTAGTAATTAATGAATATATTTAAATCTTTTGCGTGCGACAACTTATGTGAAAGTTTTGTGTAATGAAAAGTAATCGAGAAATAAAAAAACGTAATTCGTAAAAGTGTGAAATTAAATTCAGAAAGGTGTTATAATTTATACACTTGAAACTACACCAAATTTCGTACCCTATCTCATATGTAATGAAGAAACGTATTGACCTAAAGGGGGTTACGCCACTGACAGTGTTTAAAGTACCCGACAGTGTCACTAACGATACTATTTAAACCTAGGATAAAAATATTTGGCCATTTAAAAAATTCTTTTAAATGTAATATCGCGAAAGGTGTAAAGTCAAACAGTAGCGCTAACGATTTGAAGTAACTAAATATATCTTCGTAGATTAAACTGTTAAGTAACTTTGCGTTCACTAAGAAATTAGTTTAACATTGTAATGGAAATTTTACAGACAACTGAAGGGCACATAACGAATAAAATTTCAAAATTTTGTGAAAAAACGTAAAGCCCATTCGCGGAAGTAACACAAAAACTGTAGTTATTGTTTCAATATAACGTTGAATGAATAAGACGATCTTAATCGATGTTTCTTAATTTTCGTTTAGTAAACAATATGGCGACTCTAGTGTATTACAATGTATTGTGTTGGCACTTTCACCTTTTTTAACCATATTGAATTATTTCGGATGAGTGCTTAAAGGCTAATCTCAGTTCCCCATACCTTCACTTTGGTATTAAATTAATGAACTATCTTCCTAAATATACTAAAGTTTTTCTATATGTGATTTGGCACAGCGACAATGGATGAATTCGAATCCGAAATTAAAGGAACTATCGCACATTTAGAGTCGCGGTATATTCTTGTAACATTCTTTTTAATCATGTAATTTCAGATTGATTCATAGAATTCGTTGTTCGAATATAAACGAACAGTACCCTGCCATTCTCGTTGAAGGGAGATGTCACTTTCAATATGGAATTTGGGAGACAAGTAGTTATTTGAAGAGTTGCAGTGACAGTCATGGCTCTAGCGCATCTTCCCCTGTAAAATTATTCCTGACGTGCGTTTAAGGCCTAATCTTCGGTTCCCAGATCTTACCTATAATATTGACGTGATTGACAATGGCTAAATTACTCTATTAGGGGTAAACGCATAGCATTTATAGGTAAAGTTTTAAATGAATAGTTGAAATGAACAGTCTTTATAAATTATCAAAGATTTTCATATATATAATGTATTTCTGTTTATGACATTTTTGGAAAATGTACAGCGCCATAGATGAAATCAATTACGAAATTAAAATAATTATCGTACATTCAGAGCCCCGTACTTATTTTTATAAAAGTTAATTGAAGTTCAAGTTAAACCAAAGAGTTAGCACAGTTAAGGGGGAGAACATTATTTAGTGGTGGTGTGAATGAAAAACTCTGCTGTATTTGTATCAGACTTTTGTGATTACATTGAAAAGAAACCACGACATAACAATGTTTTCAATGGAGAGATAAGGACTAGAAAAAGCATTAGTTTGGGATTTTAATTAAAGTTCTATAGAGAATCGTTGCTCTCACTACCCAATTATTGTGTTATGTATAACGTTAGATTAATTAGTAGGGCTAGATAATAAATTTATAGTTTCATTTACGTTACTGTGCAGGTGGTTGTACTTATTGGTCACACTGCCGTATTTCGATGGACGCATTAATTTAATGCTTCTTTCATTTTGAATGGTAACGACCTTTAATAATTTATTATTTCCGAAGGACGCATTACAAATAACGATTTAAATATTTACGCATTAATTTAATGCTTTTTTCATTTTGAATGGTAACGACCTTTAATAATTTATTATTTCCGAAGGACGCATTACAAATAACGATTTAAATATTTACAATTACTTAATTTCTTCATTAGATTTTTTTTGTTTTTAAAAGTTTTCGAGCTTCCACCAAACTTAGTTCCATTGTTCTCTTGTATTTGATTATATTCAATTCAGATGTACACGACTACTGGTGTATCAAGCGAGTAATTATTACAGTATTATTGGAATACACCAAAGCATTTCGTTCAAAGAATTTTTTTAAATTACATTCAGGATTAACGTATATGTTCACAAATAACTGATTCATTGTTACAAATTATGTAGTAAATCAATTCAAATTTGGGAAGTTTAAAGCTCTTTCCAATTGTAGTATGGCTTGGAATGGGGCTGTTTGGATATTTCGCGCTAAATAAGGCGCTTACTGTGTGCGTGTTATTGCCGGAATACAACATTTTTACAATTTCTATCCTTTCTGAAACGGTGTACGACATTTTTTAAGTCTATTGTTATGACTAATAGACTGACAACATGACAATATTTATAATAATTTTGAAAGGTAACTTCATCCGATGCGGTGCGGGAATCGTACATAATTTTTACAATTTTTGATAGCGTTAGCTGTAAAATATTTGTAATAGTTTCTCAGATAAAGAGGTCAATTCTTTAAAGAAAAGTTCCTGTAGAATTTTTACCTAAAATAATTGGGGAGTTTATGATTTCCCATTAGAATTCCTATGGCACCCCCCGGTATATGTATATTAAACTTTATCTGACATGAAATTTTAAACGTCCCTCTGGCATAGATTATTATTTTGTTTTTATAATGTTGCCTGTTTTCGTTATGAACATATTAAAGAGACGTAGCATAATTATCCTAACAAATTATTACTCTTAATATTATTTCATTTCTTTCAATCTCCACTTTGTAGGTTGGAAGGTCGTGTGTTGTTCCACACTAGATTTTATTACATGAGTAAAGTAATTCTTAGAACATACATAAATACCATGCATAATTGTTTAGCATGGATAAAGTAGAAACGAGTACCTGTTGTTGATCTTTAATTATGTAGAAGTAAACGCCATATTCAATAGCTTTACTTAAAATTATTTTTGTCTCTAACAATTACTCTGTTTCCAATGGATAAATGATTTCGATTTCAAGCTAACCACTTCAACTTTAAGTGGATTCTTTCTAATGATAATTAATTACAATTGAGAAACACGCTTAGAATAACGAAGAAAGTTTACTACAAAAAATATGTGGCTGAATTTACCAAATAAACCACAATAATTTCAAATTACGTTCTAATTTCTGGAAATATCTTTAGTGAATTTACATTCATTAGTTATACTTCTATTAGCAACTAAAATTATTGTTAAAGGTGCAGATGCTTCGACTAGCAACTTTCTTTGAGTTTAGGTCTTCTTTATAGTTATGATTTTGCACCAAGATTATTGCAAATAAAATGCAAATTCTAAATTCGATATATCATTTATAATGGAAAATTTATAAAATGAATAATTTTGAATTTTTATTCTGTGTACCGTAGAGTAAAACGCAAAATTTACAAAACATATTAATTAAATTTGTTCGTTATATCCCAAATAAAATTTACATTAATTTTATCCTTTCGAGGGCAATTTGTGACAATATTGGAATTACTTAATTGAAATTAATGTGGCATTGACAAATTGTAGTACGATTAAAATAAAATTTTACTTTTAATTAGATAATCATAGGGTTACTTATAACAAAATCAAAAATTTGTATTGAAGCTGTATAAGAACAGTATTTCTCTGCATCTGAATTGTACTAAAGTGGGATAAAATTAAAAAGGAATTATTTTAAAAAGAAAAGACCTCACATCGTTTGCTATAACCTAAAGCTTTACGTCGTTTATATTAAGGTATGCGTAAAATTGTTTGTATATTTCTGAGGAATACAATTTTAAGTAATTAGCGGTCAATCGCTGTTAAACATCGGTAATAACTATTAAAGTTGTAATATTGAACCCTTTTTTCGGAGTAAATAATTAAATAAATAAATGTGTGTATGTGTGTGCGCGCTCACGTGTATGTGCGCCCGCGCCCGCAAGCGCGAGTGTGGGTGTATGTGGGTGTGTGGGTGTGTGCGTGTGTGCGGTGTGCGTGTGTGCGTGTGTGCATGTGTGCGTGTCTGTGTTGTGTGTGTGTCGTGTGCGTGTGTGCGTGTGTGCGTGTGCGCGTGTGCGCGTGTGTACGTTGGGTGTGCGTGTGTGCGTGTGTTCGTGTGTGCGTATGTGTGTGTACGTATGCGTGTGTGCGTGTGTGCGTGTGTACGTGTGTGCTGTGTGCGTGCGTGCGTATGTGCTTGTGTGCATGTGTGCGTGTGTGCGTGTACGTGTGTACGTGTGTGCGTGCGTGCGTGCATGCGTGTGTGCGTGTGTGCGTATGTGCGCGGGTGTGCGGGTGTGTGTGCGTGCGTGTGTACGTGTACGTGTGTGCGTACGTGCGTGCGTGCATGCGTGTGTGCGTGTGTGCGTATGTGCGCGGGTGTGCGGGTGTGTGTGCGTGCGTGTGTGCGTGTGTGCGTGTATACGTGTGTACGTGTGTGCGTGTGTGCGTGTGTGCGTTTGTGCGTGTGTGCGCGGGTGCGTGTATGCGTGTGTGCGTGCGTGCGTATGTGCTTGTGTGCATGTGTGCGTGTACGTGTGTACGTGTGTGCGTGCGTGCGTGCATGCGTGTGTACGTGTGTGCGTGTGTGCGTGTGTGCGTTTGTGCGTGTGTGCGCGGGTGTGCGGGTGCGTGCGTGCGTGCGTGAGGGAAAGCGGCAGACAGAGGGGGGGTTTATTAGGTTCTGGTTTTGGTTTTTATCAAATATTTCTAAAACAGCTGCATATTTTAAAGATACAAAAATACCTAGATATAAACCTTAAACATATCGATTAATTATATTCTATGCAATTTTTTGATACCACGCGTAATTTAGCGGCAAAAAATTCCTAAGGTAGAATTTGGATGACTTGCGAAATCGGATATTTGCTGGGTGTAACTCAATTAGAAACGACACTGGTGTTTTTGAAAGTTAGGCGGTCAATGACGAGATGATTGAATGCTTGTATCCAGACTGGAGGAAGTCATTTCGAACATTTATTGTAGATTGAGCAACTTTACATGTACTTTTTGATAATAAAATGTTGTTAATGTCGCAAATTTTGTTTTTTCAAAATCATCATAGGACAAAATATTCTTAGAATCGGTCAAGAAATAACCCCTTGAATTTTTGCCGCGTGTTTACCGAACACCCTATATATATATATATATATATATATATATATATATATATATATATATATATATATATATATATATATATATATATATATATATATATATATATATAGAGGGCGACTCACAGTGACGGCCCATCACAGTTATTTCAGAGACTACTGTTGTCACGTGTGGGTAAAATCTACCATAGATTCTTTGTTTTCTCGAACTTTAGGATATTTATTAGTATTCGGTCTGGTGAATAGAGTATACATTTTTAAAATGTGGACATATTCAGTATAAATTTTAAAATCATTAGTTTAATTAGCAATTTTCATTTTGTTTGATAATATCTGAATTTATAACTAATTGGGTATCCAGTTTTGTGTGAATCGGTTTGTTTGTTGTCAATAGATTGAAGTTTTTACGTTGTGATACAGTTCCACACGTTGACATATACATTAGTGAAGTGAATTTTATTTGGTAGTTTAAGGTTTACTTTCGTATTCCGATTTATTTTTAAGTATCGTTAATTATAGTGTAGTTGAGTTAAATTGAAAAGTATCACTTTGTATTAAAAGAACTTCAGGAAATGTAGTTGTAGAATTAAAGCATTGGCGACGGTGAGTCGGTGTTCAGTTTGATAAAACTTATTTCAAATTTACAAAGAGTATGGTCTTTATATACGTTGGTTTAGAGTCGCTTTTTCAATGTTTTTAGGTGACAAAAGCATAACAGGTTACATTGATAGTTTGCTCAAAGCACCGTGATAATACAGTGTAATGCTATGACGTAATTTTCTCGTTTCGTTTTCCGAAATACATCTCGTTTTCACCGCGTTGATAATTTCAAGAAATGATTTTTTATGATTGATGAATTGACGTGAGATACAGTGTGGCTGAATCTGAAAGATTTGTACGGGTGTCTAGGCTGTAGTCAAAGGTTGAGCCAGCGTGGGCGCTCGAATGCAGCACAAAGAAAGGGAGACTGTTAGTAGGCCATTGATGTAACGGAGGTAACTATTCACATACATTTTGTTTTATTCGTGGTCGCAATAGTGTTTTTTTATTTATTTGTATTTGTCGAGCGGATGAATACGCTTTCTTTTGTGTATAGTTTTGCATAGACCCCTTCGGGCCATTAATTTAATTCTATAAAAGCGTATTCACCCGCGAATTAACCATTGCACATTGTGTGTTATTTCTCTTGTCCTGTTTATGATTTACAAAAGTAAGTATTATAACAGTTATTAAATTATATTTGTTAGTAATCTTAGTTAGTGTTATGTAAAAATAATCGCAAGCATCAATCCTGGTTATTTATTAGACTATGCGAAATTGAGTGTTTTTAACTTCTGCATCAACACACCGACTGTTGACTTTATTTAGGTGTAATTTTATTATATTATATGAATGGTGTTAATGAACTGGGCATTATTTTCTCTACAGTGTATAATATTTTGAAACTCCATTCCTTACTGCTGCGTTATCAGTATTTACGTAAGATCATTTAAAAGATGAGATATTTGTTTACATTCAAGTTACGGAATAGTTTATTTATTTTGTGAGAAGTTTGGATTTATACAATTCTACACTGACGACGACGCTCGATTTTCATTATTTTAGTATAAAATTTAACGTAAGAACTTGAGTGCCATTTCTTTAATAGTTGATATTCATTTTGACTTGGTTGATATAATTGCATATTATTACATTGTTATATATTGTGTCTGACGTATTACAAGCTGTCTTAAACACATAAATTAGTAACACGCTCACGCCCTTTATACCACTGAGCTTCCGGAACCCTTATGCTTATCTGTTACTTCGGGGTTGCTGCCATTTTCAACCGTAACATACTTTGATTGGAATTTTGAAAGTTTGGGCAAGAGAGTTCTTTACTTATCAAGTAAAATAATGACGTCTACGTACCATTTCCAGTTATACCGTAAGTTGACGTCATGTTCGTTATTTTAAATCGAACAACCTGTATATTATTGCAATTTTGGATTTTATTTAACGTTTTAGGTGGACTTTTATCAAGTTTTCCTATTCCTAAAACTAACTTTTTTTAAAGATATTTATTACTTTTATTTTAATTAAAAGAAACAGTAACTAGTTTAAAAATATATGTGTTTTTCAGTATGAAGGATAGAGAGGAAACGGAGGATTTGCTGGATCCCTAAGGTTCCCATCTATACTTTCAAAGTGACTTCATATGTCGGTTTTCTCAAATGGAACACCCTGTGTGTTTTTCAATATTCTGCTACAAAATTTTATTTTATTTCGACCGTATAAGGTTTGATAAACCTTATTATAACCGTGTGTATTTTACTGTAAGAAGGATAGGGCGACATATTCACAGGAGGGCCAGCTAGATCCCTAAACTTCCCATCTATACTTTCAAAGTGGCTTAATTGCATACAGGGTGGTAGAAATTTAATGCTGAGTATAGTTAAATTCAAACCACCATAAGTCGCTTTTTAAAATAGAACACCCTGTATGTTTTTCAATATTACGGTACAAAATTTTATTTTTCTTCGACCGTAGAAGGTTTGATAAACCTATATCTTGAACTTTTTAGATTATCTACTGTTTTTTTGTAAACAACTAAAATCGTGTAATTTCTTGCGAGGATGGCTGGGAAATTCCTAGCAGAACCAATAACAAACAACTAAGCTATCACCACTTATTTGTTGTTGGCTTTTTTGCAGTGCCAGTTTAATGTAGTGTTCATACGAATTGGATTATGATACATATTCAAATGCTGATATTTAAAATTTATTCTTTTTTCACGGACGTTGCAATGGGATTATAAACCGAACATTTACAGTTTTTAATGAGACATATCCCAATGCGCAGAAAAAAGTTAGAAGTAGTCTAAAAAAACCTACTTAATGTTTAGTAATACAGAATTTTAACTATGTATGTTGATAATAACAATAAGCTATAGAAACGAATTAAAAAGTCATAAGTGTTCGATATGACCTCCATTAGCAGTTTCCATCCACCTTTGCGGATTTTAGAGATAACATCATCCGTCACCGCTTTTTCTATTTTATCTGCAGACAATTCATGGAATGTTCTTCGTATTGCAACAATCAAATCCTCTTTTGAAACTACGGGTGTAGAATAAACTCTTTGCTTTATTACTCCCCAAACGTAAAAATCTAATGGTTTGAGTCCGAGTGACCTCACAGACCAATTCCACGGCCCTAGACGTCTCATCCATCTATCTTCAAACATTTGAGTCAACTCCATACATCAAGACAAGGTTTACATCGGTTGGGGCTTGAACCTCGGTAGCGCAGTTGGTTAGCGCGGTACTCAAGCAAAGTACAGGTCGTAGGTTCAAATCCTACTCGAGGTAAACTTTTTATTTATGTAATTAATAGAATTAATAATAATTTTTAACTACATATTTACCTTTGAACTTATTCGTTCATAACAAAACTTATAATAAATGTGAGTCAACTGTTGATCGATTTGATAACGACATTGAAGTGCAGCCCTGTCTCATTGGTACCAACACTTCCTTAGTTGGTCTAAATGTATATCATCTAGAAAATCTGTCACATCCGTTTGCAAACTGTTGAGATACATGTCGGCATTTAAATTTTCTTCGTAGATATGGAAGCAATCTGGTTATCTTTAATTAGAGCATTTACACAAAATTTATTTTTGAAGTTTCTTTCTTTAATTAGGATTTTAAGATTACCACAAATGAGTATTATTTCTATTAAAAATACCTTCGTTCGTAAATTTTGACTCGTCCATGTAATATGTAGCAAAAATTGTGGATTTTATTGCTATCTCACTAACATTATTTCACAAAATTGTACACGTTTGATAGTGTCACCCGGATGAAGAGCAGAAAGTTGCTTAAAATTGTATGGATGAATACCGTTGGTTTTTAGTATTTCGTGAATGGACGCTTGTGAAATTACTAAATCATATTCTGTGGCACGAGTTGAGGATTCTGGATAAACATTAAATAGGCTAACACATTCATTGCATTATCTTCATTTAGAGTAATTGACTTTGGTAAAATTCTTTCTGCACTAATTCGACCATACTCTAGTTGACGTTTAGAATTCTTCTGCTCAATGGTGGCAAATTGGGATATGTGTCATTAAAAATTGTACACTATTTATGCTAATGATTTGGTTATTTTCTGTAATTGTTGTAATTACACCCATTGACTTGATAAATCGTCAAATATTTGGAGTAGGTGTAATCTTCCTTGGTTTTTCTTACTTGGGGACGAATTGTCCGGGGACGAATTGTCCGATACCAATTGTCCGGAGACAAATTGTCCGAGGACCAATTGTCCGTACCCCCCGTGAATAAGTAATCCATTTAAAATAGCAGCATGGAACATGTATTATGTTCCATTTTTCAGAAAAACACTAAATTTAACCGGTACTGCAATAAAACTAACAAGAAATAAGTGATGACTTAGTTGTTTGTTGTGGAGTTTTGCTAAAAAATTCATAGCCATCCTCGCAAGAAATTACATTTTAGTTGTTTACACAAAACTAGTAGATAATCTAAAAAGTTAACAGGTTTATCAAACCTTATACGGTCGAAAGAAAATAAAATTTTGTAGCAGAATATTGAAAAACACACAGGGTGTTTCATTTGAAAAAACCGACATATGAAGGTTTGAATTTAACCAAACTCGGCATTAAGTTTCTACCACCCTGTATACAATTCAGCCACTTTGAAAGTATAAATGGGAACCTTAGGGAGCCAGCTAATCCTCCGTTTCTTCTCTATCCTTTATACTGCAAAAACTAGTTACTGTTTCTTTTAATTAAAAAAAAAGTAATAAATATCTTAAAAAAAGTAGGTTTTAGAAATAGGGAAACTTGTTGAAAGTCCACCTAAATCGTGTTACTAATTTGTGTGTGTAAGATAGCTTGTAATACGTGAGATACGATAGGGGTTTGTCATAAATCAATTGGGCGCCAGGGTGTAAATGTCAATCAGGGGTATAGTACCTAAATACGAAAGGTTAACAGCTAGTACAAACAACCAAAAAACTCGTTTACTTTTTTTTGTCGCAAATCCAGGAGGATCCGTGACTCACAACCCGTACTTTGATTCCTATGAACTTCAAAATGTTTGCACGTACTTGCAAAACAATAACGCGCGACAACAAAATACCTGATCGATTAACGATCGTAATTACTGTATATTTACGTTACGTTATATTTCAAAACTTATCATCAAATGCAATTATATCAACTAAGTCAAAATGAATATCATCTATTAAAGAAATCGGTCTCAAGCTGTTATGTTAAATTTTGTACTAAAATAATGAAAAGTAATCGAACGTGGTCGTCAGTGTAGAATTGTATAAATTCAAAATTCTCATAAAATAAATAAACTATTCGGTAACTTGAATGTAAACAAAATATCTGATCTTTTAAATAATCTTACGTAAATACTGATAATGCAGCAGTAAGGAATGGAGGCGTTAAAAAGACTCAATTTCGTATAATCTAATAATTAACCGGGATTAACGCTTGCAAGTCTTTGATTTCTAAAATAGTATCTTACATCTTAATTTTTACATCACTAACATTAATATTACTAACGTCGAACAAATCTAATTTAACAACTGTTATAATACTTACTTTTGTAAAGCATAAATAGGATAAGATAGAAATAACACACAATGTGCAATGGTTAATTCGCGGGTGGATACGCTTTTATAAAATTAAATTAATGGCCTGAAGGGCATCTATGCAAAACTATACACAAACGGAAGTGCATTCATCCCTCGACAAATACAATTAAATAAAAAACACTATTGCCGCCACCAATAAAACAAAATGTATGTGAATAGTTACCTCCGTTACATCAATTGCCCACTAACAGTCTCTCTTCCCTTGTGCTGCATTCGAGCGCCCACGCTCGCTCAACCTTTCATTACAGTACCCAAGCCTACACTCCTGTACAAATCTTTCAGTTTCAGCCACACTGTGTCTCAATTCAGTCAATTCAGTAAAAATGAGATGCACTTCGGAAAACGAATTTAGAAAATTACGTCATAGCATTACACTCTATGATCATGGTGCTTCGACCAAATTATTTGTGACCTGATATGTTTTTGTCACCTGAAAACTTTATAAAAGCGACTCTAAACAAACGTATATAATAATCACACTCTTTGTCCTCTTGAAATAAGTGTTATCAAACTGAACACCGACTCACGGTCGCCAATGCTTTAATTCTGCAACATTGCCTGAAATTCTTTTAATACAAAGTGATACTTTTCAATGGCGTAATTCAACGCAACTACACGATGATGAGCGATACTTAAAATTAAATCGGAATAATCATTATTGAAAAAAGTAAATCTTAAGCTCTCAAATAAAATTCACTTTACTTTCAAGTCTTGAAAATGGCAGATGAGATTATGCCGAAACGTCGTCATTTCAACATCGGTTCTTTTAAGAACCATGGAGGAGAATCTACGCGAGACCAAGCCCGAAAGAACATCAACTTCATATCCAGCACTCGCGGAAACCTGAAAATTAACATGTACATATATATATATATATATATATATATATATATATATATATATATATATATATATACCCTCTTGCTATGTTTATAAAAGGAATTCTTATTTATTTAATAAAAATTCATGTAATTATAGTGTAATGACTACACGTAACAAGGATAATTTGAGCATACCGTTACACAAAACATCTATGTTTGAAAAAGGTCCATATTATTCGTGCTTTAAAGCATTTCATTTGTTACCGCAGTCTATAAAAAGTATTCCGTCAGAGATACTACTTAAACAAGCTCTCAAACGACATCTAATTTCATTAGATTCGTTGTATAATTTAAATGATTACCTAATTCTTTGTAATTGACTATGCCGATGTTCGTTGTTTTTATACGAATTGCAATGGCAATAAATTATTATTATTATTATTATTCTAATACCTACACTAATTTTCACGATTTGACAGATAATGACTGTTTCTACGTGAACAGCCAAATTGTGTTTATGTATCTATTACCTACTATTAATTAATTACTTGCAAATAAAAATTGTAACTACTATTCGTTACCTGAAGTCAAATAAGTGATCTATTTTACGTAGTAAAAGACTAAGGAAAGAGACATTAACTTTAAAAATGTAAAAACCAGCTTACGATTGCCTTTCAGATTCACGAACTTGACGGTGTTATGCCCCTCGTTCTTAACAAAATAATTCAGGGTTGATTAGATCTTAAACAATGTGACTTTCTGAGTCATGTTTTGATACTTTCTTATAAAAAGTTCTTCTTTTATGTTAGTTTTTCCATTTTTAGCTTTAGATGCATTCCAGATTATTTTGCTTGTAAATAATGTATTTAAACACAGCGCGACTAAAATCAGCATCGTCCTCATTAGTTGCGTTTATCTCCAAAACGGTTAATTTTAGCGAAATTAAACTAGTATACCTTTTTGGTCTAAAAAATTAAAAAGGCCAAAGGTTAAGAAGTTTACTTGGAAAATGTAAAAAAGCTGTTAAAATTTATTTTGAGGTTAGAAAGGCACAGGGTACCGTGCCTCTCCTCCGTCCCCTACAACGTCACTGAGCATTTAAATAGACGGGTCTAAAGAGCTTCAAATACCGTGACATTTGCCCAAAAAGTATTTAAATTTATTTATCAGTGAAAAAGTTGTAGCGAAAATTCACATTTTAATACTCAACTTCAAGAGCGAATATCTACGTAGGGAAACCTCGGAGGAATTTTTTTATAAAAACTTGTGGCCTTATTTTCACCAGGTCTACCTAGTTCCGCACTATTTCTGGGACACGCTGTAACGCCTCTTTCTTTACAATAATTAAATTTAAAAGGGTTCAATTTAATTTACCTCGGTCTAGCTCAAATCGGGCCTTGTCTTAACAAGACGGGGGTGGTTCGTATCGTGGTGCTCAACTCTGTACTCTTTGAATAATACAACAAAACTATTTTAAAGGTATATTACCTATTGTTTTATAAATCTAAGATAATCTAACCTACAGGAAATAACAATAATATAACAAAAATGACAATAATATAACAAAACAAATCTTATTGGGTGTTACCCGAGATGTCCTGGTTAGCAGCGCCCGTTTGGCTGGTCCCCCGTGGACGGTAGTGGTTGTAACAGGATCCTGAGCCGTTTCTGTGGAAATATAAATTATTGTGGTTCAATGGTTGGTGTGTTATGACCCAAAAATCCTACTAATGACAATTTAATTTTGTTTATTATGACCGTTCAGGCCTGCCCTGTACACGGTAGCCTGGTATTTGTTCAGGTAGCGCTATGTAAAATTCTATATATTTTAGATAAGCTGGCGCAACGAACGCGTTGGTGTCTTTAAGCAAGTCAAAGAGAAAATCAATAATTTAAAGTAACCTTGGTGCGCATGACTATTCTTATAAGTGATTTGGCTTTCAGACTGACTGGATATGAGCTCAGTACTTGGAATGCTTTATACAGGATAGGTTACTATTTACATGTATTAAATGCAAATTGTACGTACGCGTTTAATTATCTAACCTAACTAAACAAGCTGATCTCAGGATTTCTCAATTAATGGAGAAAGTATTTACAGTAATGAAATGAATATCTAACATTTAATTATGCCCGAAAATAAATGTATTAATTCTTTCTTTTTAGAAAAACGTCTGTTTTTGTTAAACGCGGATACTTTTCGTATTAGCGAAACTTACTCTAACTAACAAATACAGGGAAGACGGAGTTTATCACGATCTTTTACGTTAATAATTATTAAAGATTGCTTCTTTATTAATTGTTATAAACGAATTAATCGGAGGCGAGTCTACACGACCTTTTAGGACTGCGTGTAATAAATTGAACAATTCTGAGAATTGTTTCCGACGGAATGCAGGTGTTTCAAGTAAGGATTTATATGCGATTGCCAGACGCCGGAGTACGTTTAATGTAATTTATCACGTAGAGGCACCACGGGTTCGTCTTTATGTCTGGAGGATCACGCGGGTGATCTCTACGAATGCGGCTTCTGGTATTGAGATTACTCTAGTTCAAGGCGTCGCTTGTTTGTATTGCTATTTTCCTCAGGATCAGGTCGGTGTATTGTATGCGTAATGTATGTGTAATATCTGGTTAATGGAGAGCCCTTGCTAAGATTCTGGGTCCAGCCCGTCGGCTGCTGTACCAAGGGATCTCCAGGTGGAGCGGTAGAACTTGAGCGAGTACCCTTCTTGCCGCTGGAGTAAATGGAAGATGCCTTCTGGGCGTTAGCCCGAAGTAGCAACGTCCTGGTTTGTGCGTATGTGTGTCGTGTGCTTTACAGCCTGTCGTCTACTTCTAGTGTGTGTACTGGTTGCAGAAGGTAACTTCAGGCTATACAGCCCGGCGTATACTTCTAGTGTGTGTACTGGAACGGTTAGATAACGTCATGCTCTGCAGCCCGTCGTTTCTCTAGGTGTCTGGTGTAATGTTTTAGAAACGTGGTGCAATAAAACTTACGTGCTGTTAACCTTAGCGTAACTCAACCAGCAGTTTGATTGTACAAAGTTGATTGACGTGACGGCGGCGAAGTAACGCGACTAAAAATGCACGATGATTCAGGATAAACGGATGCGGTAATCGGCAGGTCGGCGACGTATACAACGACACTAACTACGGCAGGCGCGCGGTCTGGATCTCGATTCTGGCTGCTGAAGACGCGAGGGTATCAGGATAGCGGAGTCGCGAAGTAGCAAGTAGTCGCATAATCGCGGACTAGTAGTCGCGGACAAGTAGTAGCAAAGTAGGATTTTTCCGGTAGCGCCGCGGTTTTTATAGCTGATTCGCGGTGGGTGGATCCGGCTTCTATGCAGGGGTCCTCTGGCTGTGATTGGCTGAGGGTTCTCGGACGTAATAGCATTTTATGTTTTTAATATCTACGTCGGAGGGATTGAAATTATTTATTTATGGTGCAATATCGCGCAATCTTTTGTAATGGGTTTTAACAACTGTACCTATCTTAATTACTGTAGGTCAATTAAAAAAATTAATTACATAAATTTTAGTAAAGTTAAGCTGGATCTTTACAACGCTATATATATATATATATATATATATATATATATATATATATATATATATATATATATATATATATATATATATATATATATATAGGTATATATACAGGTATGGAAAAACATGATTACGGGTCTGACTTATAAGCTGGAAAGAAACCCAATAAGCATTATATGAGTGTGAGAAAGACATAACTTTACCTATGTTGCCACTTGTACATATTTGCATGTAGGCACAAACTACTTAAGCTCCTTCAATCTAGGTTCAACATTTCTAACGAAACCAAAGCAATTAAGACGATGTTGAAAAGTCGCGTGTTCTTTGAAACTATTAAGTAAATACTTTACACGTAAACATTAAATGATAATACCTCAAACGTCGAAGTTTATTGTAATTGCGAATTTATGACATGGTTCGATTACTACTCGTAAGAAGAACCAAGAAGAAGCTTACGAGAGATACAAACAAGAACATTAACATTCACATTGATAGTATAACTGAAGTTTAAGGTTTAACTTTAGCATTGTAATTCTTATTGAAAAACGAACTATTTTTAAAAATGAACAGAATACACTTTTTTCAAAACTCTACTTTCAAGATTTTCGAAAAGACCTCCCTTGCGCAAGGCAGTAATCCAATTTGTGATAAAATTCAGTTCGGGTGTTTTCTAACATTTCATGGGTAATGCTGTTTAAAGAGTCTGTAATTTTGATACGAAGTTCGTTCAAATTGTTAACAGGTTCATGCCTGTGCCCATAAATTTGTTACGTATCCCCAAAAAAAGTCGTTCGGCGCGATATCAGGTGAGCGAGGAGGATATTTAATAGTATCTTTTCCACTAATAATACGGTTAGGGAACGTAGTTTCCGAAAACTGTTGAACTCTTATTACAGTATGTGCAGGGCAGCCATCTTATTGATACCAAATGCCGTCAAAGTTATATTGAGGCGTTGAACAGCTGGAACTATCTGGTTTCTCAACAGTTCTAAATATTTGTCCTCATTCAAGTTTCCGTTGATAAAAATGGACCAATTATGGAATTGCCTAAAATCCTGCCCACATATTAACTTTTTGAGGGTATTGTGACCGATAAGGAATACTAATGTGTTTGTTTTCCCGAGAGTAACCAACAGCGACAAACGGATTGTGATGGCCTGCAAGTTAAAAGAACACTCGTCGGTAAACAAAATATTTTCTATAAATCTTTCATTTTCATTAGCCCGATTCATCATATCTTCACAAAATTCCATACGCGTTTGATGATCTTCTGGAAAAATTTCTTGTGTACTTTGCAACTTATAGCAACGGTATTTATTCCTTTTCAAGATATTACGAACTGTTTTTGGTTCTATATTCATTTCTTTAGCAATTTTTGTACTATTGTACGGGAAATTACTTTCTGCTAAACTACACACTGCAATTTTTTGGAGTTCGCGCTCTCCGTTTAAGCTACGATCAGGATGTTCATCATCATTACCATCAATGCTGCTACATTTTCTACAATTATTTAAACATCCACATCTTTCAAATTACAAATAGTACGCATAATGTACTTTCTGATGGAATTGGCCTGTTTTCAAAGGAAAAAGCAAACCTGCCCATTATTTCTTGTGCAGTACTTCCTCAGTAATACCACTTAATAATCTGTATTTTATCTTCAGTGGAATACATGAGTATTGTGTCGGACTTGCAAAAACACTGATTTTAAATTCTCGTTGACAGTAGCAATTAAATTTGTCATTGATACTAGTCTATTCAAAAGACGCATGTATGGCATCAGCGCTTTTAGTTTGTTGTGTATTCTATCTCACTTAGCACGTGAACTGATTGTACTGTCTTTGTTTTACTTATTATAGTCAGACCCGCGACATTATTTTTCCATACCTGGATCTATATATATATATATATATATATATATATATATATATATATATATATATACATATATACATATATTTTAGTTGTACAATTTTGTACATAGAGTGGCTCAAAAATAGATACGACCACCAACTTGATTTTGTCAAATGGAAACACCTGTTTTTTATTTCATTTTCTGAATCTGCTTTAAATTCTGAGTAAAACTCATGTACCATGTCCCATACCTATAGTCAACAAATCTCGAGATATTTACGAAAAAAATAAATATTGTCTTTATAAAACTATCAAGAACACTTGCAAAATAATCGTATCCAAGGTAATCCATAAACAATAGGAACATGTTTTCTTTCTGATACCTCAAATCAAAAGTATATGTTGACAGGCCAAACAGTCTGGAGATATTGAAAGAGAAAATCAGAAGAAACGTGCGTGCCATAACTCCAGAAGTGGTTGTAAACGTGCAAAGAGAGTTTATTCATCGCCTTGGCTATTGTCAAGCAGCAAATTGTGCACATTTTGAACATTCGATTTGTTCTGTTTTGTTAATAAATTGTTCCTTTTGACAGAAAACAAAGCCCGCCTTCCTTGATACGGTCTTAATTGTTGATACGTTCAATTGTAAATTTCTCGAGATCTGTTGGCTTTGGGTATAGGAATACATGAGATTTACTCAGAATTCAAAGCAGATTCAGAAAATGAAATAAAAAACAGGTGTTTTCGTTTGACAAAATCAAGTTGGTAACTTATTTTTGGGCCACCCTATATACAAAATTTTATCACTAAAAAAACCGCAGTCAAAAATAAAAATCGACGTGTCCGAGCGTTTCTCCAAAAACTAGACCTTTGAACTTCAAATGGCTTTGGACATAACTTCTGAGACTCACCATATGTACCTATTACTCAACTTTCTGGATATGGTTCAGGATTCGCCGATTCCTTCTTCTTTTGGACATGGGTCGGCATCTAATGTTTTGTGAAATGGCTAAGATTTTCATTTTCATTTAATTTGTGTAAAGGATGTGGAGAGGATGAACGTATTAATAAAAAGAAAACATATTTATTGATAATAAGTTTAATTACACACACAATACCAACTGTTCGATAGTGAAGAGTAATTTTCATTGATTGAAGAGCAATTGAAGACAGCGAGTTCTCGCTTCTTTCTTAACTAAATATACACAGAAGAGTGAAGAGCTCCCCTTATACAAACTTCGTTGGCTTATTCCGCTACAGTCAAGGTTTACACAGTTATGAATAATATTACTTATCCACTACAAAGTGCTGAAAGTTGAATACAGTATTAATTAAATTATCAGCAATAAAATTTAAAAGTTCACATAAAATTGAATACCTATCACTTTATTAGTTTAAAAGTTAAATTTTTCTTGTATATTTTTCCAAGTGAAACTATTTGCATGTTTCAGTTACTTTATTAGATATAATTGCAACTTAAAAATGAAGCGACATTCGTTTGTGTGAAAACAACTTGTTTTAGCTTAAGTACACAATAACGTTCAATGTTTAGTAATTTTTGAACCAAGACTGTCCACGATTACTGTTGTAATCACGTTAAAATAACTTACATCGTTTTGTTCCTCTTGCTGAATATATTTCATATATTACAGACATTATGTTGTATTTAAACTAGAATTAAATGTATCATAAAACATAACATTCAAACTTTATGACAGTTAATTTATTAATAAATTTAAAAATATGTTGACGGAAACCACCTGATATGTAAAAGTGATATCTCAAGTTGTTGAAAATGAAGCACGTAAAATAGAGATTTTCAACAAATGTGGGAGTGTAATAAAATAACAGATGTGGGTAGTAGGGTAATATACGAGGTTTGTTATAATATAAAGATATTAAAAAAAAAGAATCAGGGTATGTTTATACATAATATACTGTGTGACTAAAAAGTCTGGAATAATGGCTGTAAAATTTAAACTATTAACTTTTAAGGATTATTCCAAAAACAGTTCCACTTTTATTTTTAATTCCACATTTACTGCTTCTATAATGAAATTATACATCTAAGAATAATGATGCCACTGTCCACTTTTTTAAATGATAACTCCAAATTTTTATTTGTTATTTTAATAGCAAGTGCGATTGTCTAAATGACGGTATAAAATTTTTGCCTACTTTCATAAGGAAATTTTGACGGAAATTAATTTTGAAATATGTATATGAATTTGACTCAAATGCGAAAACAGTCCTCAGGACAAAGCATGATGACGGAAAGTAGAGTCCGCTTCCGAAACGTCGCGATAAAAAGCGAAAAAAAAACTGTGGAAATAAGCCGATTAACTCAAATAACGTTTGAAATCACAGCCACGAAAACACTTATAATACAAAATTAGTAACTCGGTACGGCCCCAAATTCTAACAACTTTTCAGAAAGCTTGGAACATCCATGAACAAGCTAGCACTAGAGGAGAACCACCTAACCTTCCTCTGTCCCATGCAAATGCGCAGAGCATACATAGAAGAGAGCAAGGGCATCAAGAATCACCGAACATGTCTGGAACGAATACGCGAAGAGCTTAAGCGCAATACACCGGCGCAACAGGCGCAATAAACTACTGCGCAATCACGAAAAAGTTCAACATATATATATATATATATATATATATATATATATATATGTTATAAAATAGGGTTCCGAATGATCAATGCATGTAGAACTCATTAAAATAAGACAAAATGTTCATATATGGCTAATAACGCACCCTTAAAGTTACAGGCCCTTGAAAGGGTTCGAATGAAACTGATTTTATTCAATTATTTCAAAAACGTTAAAAGATAAAGAGATGAAATTAAGGGAACATACATAAATTTTCACGCCGAGTAACATGAGCTAGGCCATTTTTCGTTATTCGTATCATAGGCGTCCTTTTCAGGGGGATGTAAAGGGTATCAAGTCCCTAAAAAATTTTGTACGACCTTTTTGCAATTTTTTTTGACAAATTCATAAATTTTGGACAGTTTTATGTAAAAAATGTCGTTTTTGGGTAAGTCGATATCGGCAACGGTTTTTGTGTAAAATGAGTTTGAAAATTATCATTATTAGATAAAATTACTGTTATTCACTTCGGAATCAATTCAGTAACGTTCCTATTATTTAGCCAAATTGCATTTAAAAATAATCAGAATCAAAATTGATGAATTTGTCAAAAAAAATTCCAAAAAGGTCGTACAAAATTTTTTAGGGACTTGATACCCTTTTCATCCCCCTGAAAAGGACGCATATGATTCGAACAACGAAAAATGGCCTAGCTCATGTTACTCGGCGTGAAAAGTTATGTATGTTCCCTTTATTTCGTCTCTTTATCTTTCATCGTTTTTGAAATAACTGGATAAAATCAGTTTAATTCGAACCCTTTCAATGGCCTGTAACTTTTAAGGGTGCGTTTTAGGGTACATATTTATATGAACATTTTGTCTTATTTAATGAGTTCTACATGCAGTAGAAATTGAACCTATTTCAGAAACACCCTGTACTATATATATATATATATATATATATATATATATATATATATATATATATATATATATAGGGTGAATCTTATCTAATCCGCCAAAATTAAAGTACTAGAACTCATCATTCTAAGCAAAAAGTTCATATGTACATGGGTCCGGAAATGCTTCGTTTCGAGATACAGGTGTCAAAGTTGAAAAAAATCGCGTTTTCTTCAATATCTTTCGACTGTTTCGACATAGTTTCATGAAATTTCGTATACGGGGTTTTTTTGGGATGACAAATTCAAATTTGTGGTCCATTTAGTTGTGGTTTCTAGAGGGCGCCAGCGGCAACCATTTCGACCACTTTAAATCTTTGCAACTTTTTTGTGCTACACTGTATGCCAAATCGATTTTCCTGTCTTTTCTGCTACAAAAAGGTATATCTTAGTGAAGTCGCTAGGAGCAACCCTTTCCGAGAAAAATCCAACATTAAAAAAAGAAAAAAAGAACAATATTAAAAGTATACATGTTGTATGTCCAGGCATTCTATCGTACTTAATTATGGATTTTTTATTAAAATTTTATTATCAATGAACGCAAAGAAACAGAGAAGTACATAAGTAAACAAGTAAGTTACTTAGTAACAATTAAAAATTCCTATTGATAAACCTGTCAAAAAAATACCCTCCGAAAATGTGTATGCATCATGAGTTTTAAAAGCGTTTTTCTCGGAAAGGGTTGCTCCTAGCGACATCACTAAGATATACCTTTTGTTAGAAGAAAAGATAGTAGAATCGATTTTTCTAGTCCAAAATGGCATACAGTGTAGCAAAAAAAATTGCTACGATTTAAAGGGGTCGAAATCGTTGCCGCTGGCGCCCTCTAGAAACGACAACTAAATGGACCACAAATTTGAATTTGTCAGCTCAAAAAAACCCCGTATACGAAATTTCATGAAACTATTTCTAAACAGTCGAAAGATATTGAAGAAAACGCGATTTTTTTCAACTTTGACACCTGTATCTCGAAACGAAGCATTTCCGGATCCATGTACATATGAACTTTTTGCTTAGAATGATGAGTTCTAGCACGCCTTTAATTTTGGCCGATTAGATAAGATTCACCCTGTATATATATATATATATATATATATATATATATATATATATATATATATATAATATATATATATATATATATATATATATATATATATATATATATACCGTGTCCAAGATAAGGATGCCCACTATGGGGATCTCGGAAACGGTAAGAGATGGAAGGTCAGTTAAATGGAACAAAAGTTACGCATTTGAGAGGATGTATTTATGGTCATTGTAGAACTTGAGTATCTCTTTTAGTTTTTAAGATATTTGAAAAAAATTGAATTTTCTGATTTTCGTTTTTATTTTTTTCTGACCTTATTTGAAGAGCTATCAAGAAAAGAAGAGAACATTTTCATTGCCACTTTTCTAGCTCTACTTAATTCTGTTATACAATTTTTGATACAACGTTTCGTTTGTTAGCAACCATCATCAACTTTATTTTTTTAAATACACGAAAAAATTATTTTTGCCATATTTAAATTCTCTCCTTGATTCTGAATTCAACGATATATCACACTTTATATTTTGATACGTTTCGGATGAAAAAATTCATATTTAATGTAAAACATCGAAAACGTAGAGTTAAAACTAATACTAGAAACATTAGAGAACTGTAAAATTATTATAAAATAATATTTTCTCATTTTCTGATGCCCGTTGCGAATAAAATAATTCACAAGTATGTATTTAGTGAAAATACTATTAATTAAACAGTTAAAATACACCTTCAGTCATACTGATGCACTTGATAAAAATAAGTTGGCTTTGCATTTTGTTTACCTACCTGTCATAATTGATTGTTGTCCGTATTACGTTTGTTTGGTGGTTTTTGAGTTAATTACATTTTGTGTTTACCTAAAAACAATATGGTAGGAGTACATCTTTCAAATAATAAAAAATTCGATATACTGACGTGTTAGATTTTGTGTCAACGTAATTGTTCTGTAGCCGAAATAATGTATTTAAACAAATATGCAGAAAGGAATCAACCTCACAAAAGAACTTTTCGCACATTAGCAGTTAATCTAAAACAATATGGTGCGTTCAAAAAACCTGTAAAATCTCGCAAAAAGAAAAGAAAAAGCCAATACTGTTTTATTAACTGTAACGGAAAATCCAGAGGTTTCTACTAGAAAAATTGAAGAGGCAACTGACATAGCCCATTCCACAGCTCATTGTCTTCTAAAGAAGGAGAAAGTACATCCATATAAATTTAGAATTTGCCAAGGACTTCGACCAGGTGACCCAGAAACACGTATAATATTTTGCGAATGGTATACACGTCAATATCAAGGTAATGAATATTTTCCCAATAAAATAATACGGTCCGATGAAAGTATGGTTAATAATAATGGAATTTTTAATCGTAGAGATGTTCATTATTGGGCAAGAGTAAATCCGCATCTGTACAAAACGGTCAAACACAAACACCGTTTCGGATTTAATATGTGGGCTGCTATATTCGGTACTCGAATTATAGGTCCTTTCTTAAATTCTGAACGTTACCAAATTTTACTCCAAAATGAATTAGAGATAGCTTTGAATGATTTCCCTTTCCAAGAAGTTGAAGGTTGTTGGTTTATGCAGGACGGTGCACCAGCACATAATTCCAGAGTTATTAGAGAATACCTGTCAGTTAGATTTCCAGAAAGATGTATTGGCACTCATGCAAATGTACTGTGGCCAGCCCGTTCTCCAGATATAACACCTTTGGATTTTTTTGCATTGGGGATACATTAAAAATTACATTTATGGAAACGATATTGAAAACGAAGAAATTTTAGAAAGATTGGTTCTTGAAGGGTTTGCTAGTATTACTCCTCAAATGCTGAAGAATGTTTTAGATGCTACAGTTAGAAGATGCTATTTATGTTTAGAGAATAACGGGAATCTCTTTGAACATCTTTTGTGAGTTTATTAACCATTAAAATGAGTTTGTTTTTTATTTGTCTATCATTTAAAATTACAAAACATAATTTTATAATAATTTTACGGTCTTCTAATGTTTCTAGTATTAGTTTTAACTGTACGTTTTCGATGTTTTACATTGAATATGAATTTTCTCATCCGAAACGTATCAAAAATTAAAGTGTGATATATCGTTGAATTCAGAATCAAGGAGAGAATTTAAATATGGCAAAAATAATTTTTTCGTGTATTTAAAAAAATAATGTTGATGATGGTTGCTAACAAACGAAACGTTATATCAAAAATTGAATAACAGCATTAAGTAGAACTAGAAAAGTGGCAATGAAAATGTGTTCTCCTTATCTTGGTAGCTCTTCAAATAAGGTCAGAAAAAAATAAAAATAAAAACCAGAAAATTCAATTTTTTTCAAGTATCTCAAAAACTAAAAGAGATATTCGAGTTCTAAAAAGACCATAAATACATTCTCTCAAATGCATAACTTTTGTTCCATTTAACCGACCCTCCATATCTTACCGTTTCCGAGATCCCCATAGTTGGCATCCTTATCTTGGACACGGTGTATATATATAGGGTCCGGCAACAAGAGCGCCTTCCTCTATATCTTCCGTTTCATATAAGCTAGATTAATAAAATTTGGGATAGGGTTATAGTTTAGTTGTGTGCATATTTTAAAATTATTCACGTGTATACAGGTTGTTCATTTAAAGATGACCAAACTATAACACAAAAAATTTAAATGAAACACCCTGTATATTATTACTTTTTTGAATTCTACACATTGTTCCTAACAAATTCGCTGCATATTTCCCTATCCCTAAATATAGTCGTTTTTGAGTTATGTCCATTTTTATAAAAACAATTGAAATTACAAAGATAGCTTTGAAAATGTACCTCCTTAACCGTTAAAAAACAAAAGTTATCTAATTGGTATCAGAACAAGTACACAGATAGAGCTTTCTTATAATGCAAAAAAATGTCATAATTGCATACAGGGTGTTTGCAATTGACTTGCCAATCAGACATTATTCCAACTAGTAGAAGTTTACTTTTTCAAATAGAACACCCTGTATATTATTCCGTTTTTGGTTTCTACATATTAACCCTTATCAATTCGATATACAATTCCTTATCCCTAAATATAGCCGTTTCCGAATTATTTCCAATTTTTCAAAATGTATAAGATTATTGGAACATTTTTTTAAATCCATGGCCTCGTATAAATAGAAAAAAAAACAGTGGAAAACAATTGTATTGCAAATTAAAAAACGAATACACTATAATTATTAAAATTATTTCTAAAAATACAAAACTAATAAAATAAAAAAATAATAATTTAACGCTAATCATTAGCGATAATGATTTATAATAATTGTTCAAAATGTTATCCATTTTCTCGGATGTAGACCTGAAATCGATCTTTAAAAAATTGTTCAACTCTACGCAACAACTCAGGAGTAATGCTATGAAAAGCCTGTGTTATACGATTACGCATACCTTCGGCAGTGGTTGGTGGTTCCCTATAGAGAATACTTTTTATGTATCCCCATAAAAAGAAATCTATTCTTGTCAGATCAGGGGACCTAGCTGGCCACCTCACTGGTCTATTTCGCCCAATCCATTTATTTGGAAAGACTATTGAGATAATCTCTTACATCTGCAGAGTAGTGAGCAGGAGCGCCATCATGTTGATACCACGTTGTAGCTCTAATATCAAGAGTAATGTTAATAATAAGCCCGTTAAATCGTTACGCAGAAAGTTAAGGTACTTCTCACCATTCAAGTGTCCATCAAAAAAGAATGGACCTATGACATAATCCCCAACGATGGCACCCCAGACACTTAAAGACCACTTGTGTTGATTATCAACTTGTCTTAATAAATGTGGATTTTCTGAAGAATAATAATGAAAATTATGTGTATTAACAAATCCATCCTTATGAAATGTTAATTCGTCTGTCCATAAAATATTATAAAAAATATTTGGGTTTTGAGTAATTTTTTCTCTGGCCCAGTTACAAAATCTTACTCGATGATCGAAGTCTGCATTGCTTAATTCTTGGTGTAACTGAATATGATAGGGATGTAAGCGATTCTTCTTTAAAAGACGGCCTACTGATCTCTCACTTATACCAACTATTTCACTTATGTCCTTTTGGCTTCTGTGATGATCCTCTTCGATGGCGAGAAGAACCCTCAATTCGCTATCTTCATTTGTAGAAGGTTTAACACGTTCATGTTTGGAGTAATTGGCACATGAAGTTGCAATAAATCTACTCATAACTTTCTGAAACGATCTTGCGTTTGGATGTCTTCTATCTGCATACCTTTCAGTATAAATTCTGCTGGCCAATAAACAGTTTCTTTCTGCAGCACCCAACACGAATATCATATCAACTAACCCATTTTGTCTAAAATTCATTTTATAAAAATCTTGATTGCTAACAATAATACTCGTAAATGGTTAACTACAGTTTTATTTATTTACGTCAAACATTCAATTTTCATAAGAAGCACAGTTGATTTTAGAATTTTACTTGAAATTGAAGTAAATATTTGTCAAATTTTTGTTAACATTCAATGCTTCCAATACAAAAATAGTAATTAGTCTTCTATCATAATATATTAGTTTCTATTACGTTTTTTAATGTATAATACAATTGTTTTATGATGTTCTTTTTTTTCTATACGAGGCCATAGATTTAAAAATGTCAATAATCTTATACATTTTGAAAAATTGAAAATAATTCGGAAGCGGCTATATTTAGGGATAGGGAGTTGTATGGAGAACTGATAAGGGTTAATATGTAGAAACCAAAAATCTAATAATATACAGGGTGTTTTATTTGAAAAAGTAAATTTTTACTAGTTCGAATAATAAGCACCCTGTATGTAATTATGTCATTTTCTTCACATTAAAAGGAAGCTCTATCTGTGTATTTATTCTCATATAAATTAGATAACTTTTATTTTTCAACAGTTAAGAAGGTACATTTTCAAAGCAAACTCTGTAATTTCAATTTTTTTTTAGAAAAATCGAAATAACTCAAACACGGCTATATTTAGTGATAGGGAAATATATTGCGAATTTGTTAGAACCAATGTGTAGAATTCAAAAAGTAATAATATACAGAGTGTTCTATTTAAATTTTTTATAATAATTTGGCCCTCTTTAAATAAACAACCTGTATTCGCGTGAATAATTTTAAAATATGCACACAACTAAACTATAACAGCATTCCAAATTTTATTAATCTAGCTTACATAAAACGGAAGATATAGAAGAAGGCGTTCTTGTTGCCGGACCCTGTATATATATATATATATATATATATATATATATATATATATATATATATATATATATATATATATATATATATATATATATATATATATATATATATATATATATATATATATATATATATATATATATATATTTATACAGATGTTCAAAAAATGTATGTTGGATTACTCAGTGGCTCAGCGGTAAAGGTGTCAGACTTGTAAGTCAAAGATAACAAGTTCGAATCTGAGAGTAGTCAAGTGCTTGGGGAAAAAATCATAACATATGAATTCAACTCAAGTGCGAAAACAGTCCCTCTCAGGACAAAGCTTGATGATGGAATCAAGGTCCGCTTTCGAAACGTCGCGATAAAAACCGAAAAAAACTGTGGAAATAGGCCGATTAACTCAAATAACAATTGAAACCACAGTTTCCAAAACACAACACAGAAGAAGTATGCGTAATGTTATTGTTTAATTTAATAAGTACTTGTACAGTAATGTTAACAAAACCAAATGCATTGTAATGAAACCTTATTTTTACACGTCTCTGGGATATAACCTGAACTATTTATGATTAAACAAATAAAACAAAAATGTATAACATACGTTAAGCCTGTAGTTAGAGGTTGTCTAGAAATAACTAAACAAATTTACACCCAAATATCTAATATTAATGCTGTAACAACCCTTTTTGAGTTGTATTAAAATATACCTTAATTTACGGTCTTTCATTCATTCAGTTGTAAATATAAGCAAAGTTTTAACTAATTTTACATTATAGCTATGTGGTAGGCAACTTAATTTGCATATCTTTTTAAGTGCATACTTCTTAATGGTTTATACTCCCTCTTCAAATTATTTTTCTGCTCAAATACGTTTGCGCAATTCGTCATCTAACTTCAAAAGCATCCATTTTTTTACTTCCTGATGAATGTTGAAGCAGGAAGCTTTGTTTTGGTTTTCCACCTAAATTTTAGTGTAAAGTGCCATTAATTTGATGGCACTTTTATTTTCACTTTTATTTTTACTGTTATTTTTACTTCGATTTACCCTTTAATTACATTTTAAGTACGCCTTTCAATTTACGATTGCAATTTTTATTTGAAAATTTCAAAGAATGCAATAAATATTGGATTATTCAATTTCAAGAAGAAAATTTATAAGGATAATTCCAGTTTGGGTGTGGCTGATAACATAAAAGGATTGTTATTGCAATAAATTGCGCAACATTACACAAGGATTACGTCATCTTAGTTTGCAATTCTGCATCATTTTTTATAATACCAGGGTCCTCAACAATATTTTGTATATATTGTGCAGGTATTTATTTTTAATGATTATTAGTAATTTATGGCTATAACTAGTTTTAAGATATAATTTATATAACCCTAAATTTTAACTGCTAATAAACACAGTTGTTATTTTTTTATTGTTTTACATTTTGATAAATGTTTAGTGTAGAATTCGGTTTAGTTATTCCGACCATTATAAAAAAAAATAACTTGGCGTCCGAGATCATTTTATTAGTGTTACATTGCAAGTTTTTATAGTGATGTTCGGTGGAAGTGAGCTAGCAGAAAATTGTGGTAATCAAGCAAATCAAAAGAATGAACCTCCCCACTTAAACTACCGACTGGGACATTATTTGTGGTAAATGGTTAATATCTCCAGTTAGTTTGACGATATGTTTTTGGAGAACTATTTACTCTTATTTCTTTATTATATTATATATTCATTTATTATTTAAAATTTATACCATCACCACTTTTATTATTTCAATGCATCTTGGGCGATACGTGAACCAGAGTCCTTAAGCAACAGATAGCTCCAAAGACTTCTTAGTAGCTATAACGAGATATCTAGGGCCACAATTCAGGAGCTCGTAACAAACATTTTCATCAAAAATGCAATTTTATCATTATACCATTTGAAATCTGTATCTCTATCTAACGTATAGGAAATGGAAGAAAAGGTTACCTCGTAAATATTGGCCTACATATACAGCGTGTCCCATTTAAAACTCTCAGCACCATTTTCTCTACAACTAAAAGAGATATTCGATTTCGGTAAAAGAAATTCACTATAATGTATAAGTGACAAAGGCCTTTCTCCTTATTGAGATATAAATGGCGTTGAGATTCAAAGAAATTGATCGATCCCAGGAACCTTGAAAATAGGTGAATATGAAAGAGCACTTAATTCTAAGACTTTTTTATAATATGAACATTTTTCCAAAAGTCAATAGATATTTTAATTACAATATAATTTTTTTTAATGATAAATATTGTTAACATTTTTAAATCAAATTTTAGACGGTAGGTCCATTAAAACATATTTGATAGTAAAATAGTCTAATATAGATAGTAATGAAACAAATTTATTTAAATTCCCGGTTTGACCGGAAATTACATTATCGTTTTATTTTCAATGGGAATTTTTATAATACGAACATTTTTCGGGAAGTCAATAGTTTTCCAGATATTTTAATCTCAATACAATTTTTTTTTAATGACAAATAGTCACAACTTTTTTAATTTAAATTTTAAACGATCGTTCCTTTAAAACAGTTTTCATAGTAAAATAGTCATTTTGATAAAAAATGAAAGGAAATATTATTTTGAGCATTTTTTCAAATGTAACCATACATCTACAATTAATAATAATAAAGTTAATAAACCGTAAAAATTTATGTGGTAAGGTTACGTTTTATATTCGACTAAATCTGATACTTTAAATTGGTTTATCATTTTAATCCATTAAAATAGTCATTCGCACTAATGAAGATAAGTACAATATAATATACGGCGAAAGTCAAAAATGCAGCAGACGCCACAGATATTTTACGGAGCGCGTAAGACCTAAACCAACCTCCAAAACGTTTGTAAGTTTAAGTAAAACTTGAAAAACTACGGTAGTTTCAAAAAGCCAAAACGTACTAGAAGAAAAAATGTAAGAATTGATGAAAACACAGCTTTGGTACCACAAACGGTGAATAATAATCACCGTATTTCCTTACGGTAACTAGAGACTCTATGTAGTATTTTAAAGCCTTCTTGCCAGATAATGTTCAAACAAAATAAATATTTCTCTTACAAAGTACGTCTAGTTCATCACTTGAAACCAGGTGATCATCAACGGAGAATGAGTTTTTTATCGCTGTTTACTGTTATGTTACAGGAGCAGGACAATGTGCTAGATAGAATTATGTGGAGCGACGAAAGCAGGTTTCACAATAGTAGTGTAGTATACAAACATAACTGTAGATACTGATTCGAGGAAAATCCTCAATGATTCAGACAAACGCGAAACCAAACCATCTTTGGAGTAAATGTTCGCTGTTGAATCGTCAACGGCTACATAGTAAGACTACATATTTTTCATGGCACGCTAAACGTACAGCGATGTTTAGATTTTTTAGAAAATGTTTTCCTCATTTATTAAATGATGTTCCAAATTAGTTACCTAATATTTGGTTTCAACAAGATGGCGCGCAACCGCATAATGCTGAAATTGTTAAACATTATTTGTATCGTACGTTTCCAGAAAAATGGATTAGCACCGATGGTGTTGTCACCTGATCTAATTTCATTAAACTATTTTTATGGGGTTATTTGAAAAGTCCTCTTTATGAAAAATCCATTGAAGATATGGCTAACCTTTATAACAAAATTTATGCTTCCGTGGCAGCGATTAACAGAGAGACGTTATTACCGGTTTGTAGAAGTAAGCTCTTAAACAGATATAATACGTGTGTTCAGAACGATGGAAACATTTTGAACATTTAATCTGATTTTTTAGATGAAATCTCCGTTTACCTTCTTAAATAGTTGTTCAATTGATTGGGTTATGTAAAATAAAAATTAATTATCTACCTAATTGTAGATTTAAGGTTACATTTGAAAAGAAGCTCAAAATAACGTTTTCTTTAATTTTTATCAAAATATGCAGGGTATCCCATTCAAAATAAAACAATAATGTAATTTCCGGTCAAACCGGGAGTTTAAATAAATTAGTTTCATTACTATCTAAATCAGACTAGTTTACTATAAAATTTGATTTAAAAATGTTATGACATTATTTGTCACATTCTCCTACTTTCAATGTTCCTGGAATCGATTAATTCCTTTGCATCTCTCAACGCCATCTATATCTCAATGAGGAGAAAGGCCTTTGTCACTCAAAACTAAAGTCATTTATACATTATAGTGAATCCGTTTTACAGAAATGGAATATCTTTCAGTCGTCGAGAAAAAGGGCGTCGGGAGTTTTAAGTAGAACACGTTGTATACAGGGTCATCCAACGAAAACCCTAAACCTTGCAAAATACGGATTTTTTGGAAAATACCCTAAATACGTCAAAACAGTTTTGAGGGGGATGAATTTTTAAATAAAAACCAATCCCAAAACTTCACCCTTATGCGCGTCACAGCAACCACTCCAAGAATGTCAAGTGGCGCTAGATAACGATAAAATGGTATTAAAGTGTGAAATAGTTCAGGCTCGTAAAGCCATATAACCAAAGTTAGCCAAAGTAGTAGTGGTTTAAGATTATTGTTGCACTAACTCAATGATTTTTTGTTAATAAAGAGCTATAGCCTTGTGACTAAAAGGTTGTTGATGTGGTCATGATCTAGGTTGCTGCATTGTTGCCACGATTCTTATTATTTTTTTAGCTGTTACACTTATACCAGTAAATTTTGTATATTGAATAAGAATTTTTCAAAATTTAACTGAAGAAGTTGTAATTTTAATATAATCTTTTGAGGGTAGACTTTTAGTTTATACAATTATTCCAGCGTGTAACAACTGTAAAGGTTATAATTTTGGTTAAAGATAAATATAATATTTTGAAGCACACAGTTATCTTTTTGGAAGGAAAAATAAAGTAAACATCGTAAGATAAGTGTTACGATAATCGAAAAAATATGATTAAATGAAATTCAACAAAACACTGCCTACAATAAATTGTTAAAATAATGACAAAACATAAATTAAGTAATGCATTTATTTAAATATGCAACAATATTATTTAATTTATTAATAATAAATACGTACACATTTAACATACACAAACCTTTGGACGTCAATATCAAACATATATATTTTTCTTTTTTTTTAATTGTACATAAATTAACAAAACATTTAGTGCAATTTTCCAGCCACGATTTGATAACATTTATGATTGAATACATATAATTATAATTATATTGCAAAATAAATTAATATAAATTCGCAGTATTCCAAAATCAATGTCTTTGTCTTATTTTCTCTAAGTTTCTTATGATTGTCAACAAAGGAAATTTGTGCAATACCAAAGGGAAATGTAAAGTTCCTTCAAGTTCATATTTTGGTGAGAATGGTCGTGATACAGTTGGTAAAGGAAATTCTTCTTCTACACTTTTGCTACTTTCTTGATTACGACCGTACCTTAGGAAACTATCATCACCAGCTTTACCAAACCGAAGAAAACTATCGCTTCCACGTTTATCTTGTACATCTAAACTGCGTTTACTCCTTTTTGTCTCAGAACCATTTTCAGGTGTACTGCGCCCAAATCGTAAAAAATTTTGATCATTTCCATGCGTATCACGATTGTATTTATAAGGATCTCTACCAAATCTTATAAAATCGGAATTACCTCGACCAAATCGTACGAAATTGTCATTTTTATCATGAGAACGTGTAGGTCTCGCAAATTGATCTTCGTTATCATCGTAATCAGACCCCAAATCATCCATAAATGGTAATAAATTTTCACTGCGACTGCGAGAATACCTCAAATAGTTAATGTCAGATAATGCATGGTTTTTATCGTGAAATGTTTTTTGCGATCTATATTTTGATGTGTGAGGTTCCAGAAACGATAGTGGATCGTCATCATATATATCTTCGCATAGAAGTTCAACTGAAGATAACTGGACCAATAAAGTTACTATTATTAGACGCGACATTTGCACGACGAAACTGAAAAAGAAAGAACTGTATTAGAAATCTATATTTAAACTTTACACATTAAACATTTAGAGTACATTTTTTACTATGCTAAACACTGCTTGTAAATGTCTCAGGGCTTAAGCGTGTTGAAGACAATTTGTATAATTAATAAAGCACTTTTGTCAAATAACCTTTCAAACCTAGTTGTCTTATTTATCTTCTCAATGCAGGTAACTTGGTACTTGCAAGAACAGAAAACTAGTTACTTAGTTTATGTTGAATTTTAAACATGTTGGTTGAATAAAATATTGCGCAACATAACAAAATGTTTGATGCAAAATAGCAACTGCATTTATTTACGAAAAAGTATAAAACAAGAATTTCTAAACAATAAGTAAGGAAATGTACAGAAAATTGTAAATGTGTACACACTTTAAAAAAGCGAACGCATCAAATTATCTATTATCCACACTAAATATCTAGCGGCAAAAGGACTGGAAGGTGTTTTCCCGTTTCGTGGTTCCTCTTTCGAGCGTTGAAAAATTTTACTGGAAATGCTCCCTTTTCAGGCGTTCAGAAAGTATTTCCTTTTCTGAGATCCCATTTCGTCCGTCAAATGTCTAAGTACAGTATTTATACCTATATCGCATGAAAAGAAATAGGGTGTCCCAACCATACCTTTATCAAGCCTTAAACCTAAGACGACCTCATTTCAGTCAATATTCCATTGATTTAATTTCCTATTTCCTTATTACGTTTTAAAATCGCACTGTCAATGAAAATGACCAACCCCCCGTGGAGATCTAACGTAGAAATGTTGAACACCCTTTAAATGTTAGCAATAACCCGTTTGTTAATGAAAGAATTGGGTTTTTAAAAAAAAAAAATTTTTTTGTTGTGAATGGAAAGATCATATTATATACGTTTTATAATAAAACTATCAAAACTATCAAAAATGTCAAACCTTAAAGGTTATCGTGCTTTTATAATAATATAGTAAATAATAATTATTTATGTAAACATATAAATGGAATAACTAGAATTCAATAATAAAATAAACTCCAGAATCATGACTTTTAAAAATTGTAGCATCAAAAAATTTTTTATGAATAATTTATAACGATTAAATAGTAAATTTGTACACGGTTATTGAATAGTTTCGGTTTAATTTAGTATTTTATATTTTAATTACGCGCTAGGTTATGTACTATACGAAATTGAAATTTTAAACGTGTATATAATGGTTGTTCTTCTGTTGTTATAATGTCATTTAAATAATTCTCATGATTTGATGGTTTTTAGCTGAAAGAAGACATGGAGAATTATGTCTACTATACTAGAAAGTAGAGCAAAAATTAAAGTTGATGTAGTACCGCACAAGTTTAGTTGTCAACCTAACCGTAAACTTTACCACACATGACTAAACAAGATATTATAAATAATTTTTTTGCACTAAATTTCGGATACTTTAGTCAATTTACATGCGGAAGCCGTTGACACTGTACTATTGAGAATTAATTTAACATTATGAAGCCACAAACATGCCGACCAATTGCGGCGCGTTTGTAATCACGTGATTCTTTTTAAAATTTCATCAATTTTAAATTGCTTATGAGTCAAAAAATTTTTTTTGAGCTTTTTGCATGGACTAGTAATATAACTTATGCTAAAGTTTTAATAGATATTTATGTATTAAAGGCATAATCAGAAGATTATGGCTCGAGGGAATGTTAAAAGCCCGACGCGAAGCGGAGGGCTTTATATTCCTGAGCCATAATCTACAATTATGCCCGTGGTACATACAATGTTTTATTTTATTTTGCACCATGAAACTGGAAGAAAATATTTAGTATTTTCGGCAAGTTTTTAAATGCAAATGCAGTGAAATAAAGTCTGCAGTAGGCTAATTTGTTGTTACTAAGATACTGTGATATTGCTATTATATATCATGTCATGTGTTTGCTGTCAATCATGCTGCTTAGCATCAATGACATTTCCATGCTATAAAGACCACATTACGCCCGCATTTGGAGGCGTATAAAGAACATTATGGTGGCAAAATAAAATAAAATACATAAAAACCAAGGGATACATTTTTTTTCAATAGCCCAATTCTTATGAAAATACGTAATGCCTGATTCTAAACTGACTTGAAAATCTGTTACGTAAAAAGAAGAATTATATTTTTTGTATTTTTAATGAATTTGAATTTTTTCCAACGATAAAAATGGAAATTAAATTTAAAAAATCGATTTCTTTTACCTTTTATATTTATTATTTATTATTATAATATTATATTATATTAGCATTACAACAGAGTTAACGATTTAACCAAAAGTAAACACGAAAGACATAAAATAATTCTATCTAATCCTAGTTCAATAATTAATATAAAATTCTTCATTTTCAGTACAAGCCTGCACTCTTCGACACATGCTGTCCGTTGAAATTTGGCAAAGATTTACATTTTTACAAAAAAGTAATTAAAATATTTAAAAAAAGTAAGATAATTATATTCTATTCCTGCTGCCAAAAGATCACTCTGGGTTCCGTTTGATTCTCAGGTACATTACGCCACATCTGGTTTGATTCTAGGTTAGATCGACAAATCTGCCGCAGCTTGGTCAATATACTTTGGTTCTAGGATACCTTAATGACCTTGAAGATGTCAATAAATTGCACTTGCGGTTTATGTCTTGGCAGGTCAATTAACTAGCGTATTGTTTGTTCCTTTTCTAAGACAATGGAATTAGAATTGAAGAGTTAGAATCGTGACTAGATTTCTTTCCAGGCTGTCAATGACCTTGAAGAGGTCAATGAACTTTACGTTTTCTTCTCGCCGGTCAATAGAATATCCTTCACTTTGAAACTTTTTTTCCTCAGACCTACGGTAAATACCTATCTGTCTATTTGTCCCACTCCTATGTAAATTCGCTATTGGGCCAGGTCTCACCAAGTTATACTAGTTGCAGTACTTGTATTTCTTGTGTTAATTTAGTCTTTATTCACAATATTTTCAAATTCGAAATATTAGAAAAGTGGTAGTTGTAAGGTGCCAATTCTTGGCTATTGTTCCCTTAATTTCTTTTGAATTCTGGCTATCGTTACCTTAATTAAGTTTCGAAATTTGCATTATTATTGAAAAATATATTTACATTACATTAGTATCTTCAGGCATTTCTTTTTTCTTTCAATAATTAAATTTTTTTATATCTCGATATTTTCACTTTAGTCTACATAATTACGAATCCCTGTGTATATTTAATAACATCTATTTTTATTGGTTTATGCGCAAACGCGTATTGAACACACTTAATTCACTTCCTTTCTGTTTCTTCTACCGTTCCGTCCAGTTTAGTACGTTATCTTTTTTAAGTTCTGCTTCCCTATTATATGGTATGTAAGGCTTATAATTAATAATTAATTTATGTAAATATTATATTTAATAGGAACAAACAAAGAAAGGAACAAGGGCACGTCTCTACATTCTGGCAATCCGATTGTGTTAGGAAAAGCCCTAATGTTATAGAATTTTGTTCGTTGAAAAAGCGTGCTGCATAACATCTCGGAAAATGCATAAATAGAGATACCTTTGTTTTGCATAAATCACACATACCGGGTGTCTAGTATCTACCCACGTTCTATGGCTATCTTTGTTATTATGAGAGATGTAGAGTCGGTTAAATTAGCAAAGTTGGGCAGAGTTACATAATAATTCAAATACCGATAGGAAAATTCAATATTGTTGCCAACTTTCTAAGATATCTGAAAATAACTAAAAATCGACAAAATTTTCAATCGGCTATATCTTTTTAATATTCAAATACGAAAAAGTTATAAGAGAGACTTTTGACAGCTATTTTTACGCAAAATGGGAAAATGCGAATAAAAAATTTTTTAAGTAATTATTTTTCGAGCTACACCCCAAACATACATTTTTTTTAAATGGCTATGCACTCATTCATTCGATGGATTACTTTTTTCTGATTTCAAAAATGGATAGCTTTGTATTTAATATTATTAGTTAACCCCAATTTAAAAAAAAAGGTAATTATAATATTTATTAAACAAATTAAAGTGTGCCGTGAACATTTAAATAACAAAATAAGCTCATATTCTGCTACAAATTTGTGGAAACAACAAGAAATAATGTACTACATTATCAAACTAAAAAAGTTCTAAATAAATTTAATTTACAACGAAGAGTAACAGCAAAACATATAAACAGATAACACAATCATAGAAGTGCTTCAAAATGCCCTCCATTATTTTGAACACACATTTGACATCGTTTTGAACTTTTAAGGAACTTTGGGTTCTAATTTGTTGTATAGTAACACGAATTTTATTTTTTAAATCGTCTAGATTACCAGGTTTTACTCGGTACACTTTGTCTTTAATTGCACCCCACAAGAAAAAGTCATGGGGGGTTAAGTTTGGAGATCGCGACGGCCAAGCTATTGGACCTCGATTTCCTCTCCAATTATTAAAACGTTCCTGTAAATAGTTACATACAAGTAATCCATTGTGTGCTGGTGGCCCGTCGTATTGAAAATAATTCAAATTTTGAATTACGTTCAACGTTTCGTAAAAAAATTAGATATCTTTCGGAATTTAAATTGTATTCATAAAAACCGGCCCAATGATTTTGGTACCAATAATACTGCACCAAACGTTTACTGAAAAAGCATATTGATCTCTCCTCTCAAGAGTAATATGAGGATTTTCTTGGGACCATTGGATATATTTTTTCTATTGAAGATGTCGTTGTTTGTAAATTTTGCTTCATTGGTAAAAAGAATGGTTTTCGAGAAATGATTGTTTGCTCGACTTTCATTAATCAACCATGTAGCAAAACGTAATATTTTCTAATAGTCTTCAACATACAATGTATTTCCTATATGAAAATTATATGGCTTAAAATTATTTTGTTTCAAAATAACGTGGGCTTCATTTTTGGAGGTGTTGCACTCGTTCGCAATTTCACGAAGAGATGTAGTAGGTTTAAATTCTTCTGTTTCTGTGTTAACATTAAATTTAAAATTTTGAGGTTTAGTAAAAGCCCCATATTTTTTTAATTCGATTCGAGTTTGGGAAATAATCTCACATCGGGTTGTCTTCTTTCCATATAAGTTTGAAGATATAATTCCGAAGCAGCATTAGCATCTCTGTTAGACACGTAATAGCAAAAAAGCATATCGTTTCGTACTTCAGAAGAACAAGCCATTAATAAATTAATATTCACTATTTAAGTACGAACTACAACTGGTTACAATAAATAATTTAATATCCACTACTTGACAGTATCGTTTTGTTTTGTTGTTGTCACAGCAACCCACGGCAAACATCGCATTTGTTTAGTAAATACCATAATAATAATTTCTTTAAAATTGTAAGTTAACTAATATTACTAAACATACAAATACATACATTTTTGAAATCAGAAAAAAATAAGCCATCGAATGAGTCCATAAACCACCTACAGTTACCATTTAAAAAATGCATGTTTGGGTTGTAGCTGGAAAAATAATTACTAAAAAAATTTTTCTCTATACACATACTTGCACACAGAAGTGCCCTGGGCTACAGGATTATTTTAGAAAAATAGCTACCTCGGCCAGGTTTGAACCCGCGCCGCTCGGGTGAAAAGCAAACACTTTAACCATTCCACCGCCGAGGCGTGGGTACGGGCATGCGTACATGCGTGCGTGTAGGTGCGTGTGCGCGTGCGCGTGTGCGTGTGACTGTGTGTGTAAGTGTGTGTGCGTGTGTGCGCGTGTGTATGTGTGTATGTATGTATGTATGTATGTGTGTGTGTGTATGTGTGTGTGAGTGGGTGTGTGAGTGTAGGTGTGAGTGTGTGCGTGTGCGTGTACGTGCACGTGTGCTTCGGCGCGTGCTTGTGCGTATGCGTCTGCGTCTGCGTCTGCGTGAGCGTGTGCGTGTGCGTGTGCGTGTGCGTGTGCGTGTGCGTGTGCGGGTGCGTGTGTGCGTGCGTACGTGCGTGAGTGGTGTGTGTGTGAGTGTGAGTGTGAGTGTGCGTGTGCGTGTGCGTGTGCGTGTGCGTGTACGTGTGCGTGTGTGTGCGTGCGTATGTGCGTGAGTGGTGTGTGTAGGTGTGTAGGTGTGTGTGTGCGTGTACGCGCGCGAACGTGTGTACGTGTGTGTATGTAGATGTATGTGTGTAGATGTGTGTTAGTATACTTAAAAATTCAGCTTATGGGATTTGGAGGGGACTATTTGTACCATCACCTGTCGTAAGCCTTTTACGCCTTTGCAGAAATCTCCACGTTTTTAAGAATTTTGCAAAACAAAAGTTGGTAGAAGAAAGGAAAAAGGTCCGTAGTCCGAGGACTATTAATGTATCTATTAAAAGTTAAACAATATTGCTAACGAAAAATATCTTATACTTCAATGTAATTATAAATTAATAAAAAAGTAAGAGAATGTGTAAAGATCTAACTAACATGTGTAAACTTAACACAAATGCATGATGTAAAATCCAGAATATCTAAAATAAATTTAAATATATACTTTATAATACAATTGAGAATATGCTAAGATACGTAATTTATAAATGTAAGTCCGTTTATAATTGATATTGATTGTTACCAGATAATATTATTTGTTGTTGTGACTACCTAATTCAGCTATTTCATTTCAGCAACACGTTTTGGGCAAATGAGCAATGTTAGTAGATATACCTACACTAAATATAGATCATTTCTCTAAGAGAAATACGTATTTGCAAGTATTACTATAAAGTAGTGCAATTTCAATAAACTGTTTATTCTGGTTTAGTTAAATTATAAAGTGTTTAACATATTTACAAAAAAAAGGTGGCATGTTATTAAATATTTAATTAATGTTAAATTTTAATTAATTAACACATTTTTGATGTGTAAGTAATTATAATAAATTGTTTTTATACTTAAAATTTAGAAATTTTGTTTTCCAATTTTTTAAGTTTGTAATTTTTGTTATTTTAGTGATATACATTCATTTTAAAGAAATAGAATACGTTACAAAAATAAATAAAAATTCGTTATTGAATAAAATTTATATTGTAACTTAAGTTTTTACTTTTAGGAAGCGAAACAGTTATAATTGTGTTTTTCATATAAGTTCCGTTGCACGTTATAAATTTATTTAGCTAGATCCAACAAATTATGATTATAGCTATTTCGTACGTCAACACGATTCAAAAAGAAAGAGAAACAATCTAGAACGTTGCCACTACTTACATAAATTCATAATGTGAACGGAACTAGAATGTGAAAAACCGTATATGTACTCATCGAGTTAATACTACTTTGCCAGATCTATATACACCATGTATTTGGTAAGCAAATAAATTCATGAGAAGTACATATTATTTCTTCCATTACGCACACTTGCATTTTCTTACTTACACCATTGATTATATACGAAGTATAATTAATGCTTGTACTCTTACTTTAAGGAATAAGGTTTTGTGATATTACTGTTTCATATTATTTACAACGCATCGCAGTAGGTCTGTACTCATTGGTGAGAAACATTTATTTCTATTTCAATATCACATGTACTGTGGCGAATGTAGGTATCTGGACGCCCCTGCCACAATAAATATGAGGCCATATTCTTAAGACAAAATTAACAAATTGCTCAAATTTGAAATTAAACTTAAACGGGAAATATCCGTTTTGAAGTCCCCGGATTCCAAAAAAGTGTTTTTTAGAAACGTCAAAATGGTTGTGTGTATGTGCGTGTACGTGCGTGTCTACACGCGTGAGTGTATGTGTGCGTGTGTGTGTGTGTGTGTGTGTGTGTGTGTGTGTGTGTGTGTGTGTGTGTGTGTGTGTGTGTGTGTGCGTGCGTGTGTGCGTGCGTCCGTACGTGCATGGTGGTGTAATGGGTGTCTGACAAATTTAAATTTCACGTTAAGTCATATGATATTTTATAGTTACATGTGGTATTTTATAGATTAAGGAATGATTGTTGTTTATATATGTTTATTTAATACTAATAAGAAAAGCTTGGATTTAGTTCAATAAGTTATGTATATAATTAATTAGAAAGCATTTAAATAAACGCAGCAAATTGCAAATGCATAACTGAATTGTAGAAGGGAGGAGATGAGTTGTTAACATGACTTGCATTTTATGTAAGTAGTTAGAGTTGGTTGAAATTAATTAAAGAGATTGGTCGTTGCCGAGGCACGAGTCACAGTAGCATATAGTCACGCTACCCTTTAAATCAAGAAATACAGTAAGATAAAATTTAGTGTGCAATAGGGAAGAAATAAGAATACCTTCCCTATTAAAATAATAAAAGGCGAGAGTGATTAAAAGTGCATATAACGTCAAATATAAATTACGTATTTTGTGAATATTAAAGGTCCTACATGACTACATTTAAATAGTGAACGAACGATATAAAATACGATAATCGGGGCCTAAATTAGAAAATTCGTAAATAAAGAAGAATAAATTCAAAGTATTAACGATTAGTTTGTACCATTCAGCATTGCCGTTTGTGTTTGCATGCTATTCGTAGTGAAACTGAAACAATTAATGTGGTATTTATAAATATATCCAGCAAATATTCACAGAATCAATAAATTGTTGGAAAGACAAATTGGGATTGTGCAAGTCAGCGACAAGCTTAAACAGAAGATATTGGGGGAACAAAGGAATACGGCTCCAGAGCGGTGGCATAGCAACGAATCGTCGAACCTTTGTCCTTCAAAAAGTGACAAGTAGGATTGCAAACTGTATAATAAAGAAACGTATATGTGTTTCATTTTTACATGTTAAATGATAAGAATACTAAATATAATAATATGATTGGTTTTTATGTGTTAATGTAAGCAAAGCATTTCTGCATTTTGTGGATTTAGTAATTATTAAATATGTAGAACGTTTTGATTTATTTTCATTATTAACCATTACGAATACTAAAAGCTTTAATACTGAAAGAAGTAATTTCAATAAAGTTACAAATTACATATATCTTAAGAACATTCAATTTAATATAATTTTGGTAATTGATAACAATAATCATTTTTTTTAATAAACAAGTTAGCCGGTGCAAACAAATAAGAAAGGAATTTTTATTGAAGAAAACACCGAGTTCATTTACTAAAAGTGAAACCTGATAGCAAGTAAAGTAAACTTTTAATTAATGAATGATATCTTTACAAAACGAAACTACCCAAATTAAATTAAAAGGTAACCATTTTAAGTTCTCACAAACACAATATAAATTTTTATTCAAGAAATTATTAAGGATTGTAAAAGAACCTATAATTGATTCTTTGGTAGCGAGTGTAGTGCAGTGGGTGTACGTGTGTGCGTGCGTGAATGCGTGTGTGCATGCTTGCGTGCGTGTGTGTGTGTGTGTGTGAACTAAAAAGCGATTTCATCCAAATTTATTATGTTTAAGGTATAAATGTTTAAACCCCAGTGATTATTGATAGTGGTAGCCTAAGGGGTAAGGAGGGAGGCCGCCAGTGAGATTTGACGAAGGTACAAAGTAACTAAAATAATATCAAGAAAAGTACGTTTCGGAGTGCCAGTCGTTATGTAAGAGTATTTTTAATTTAATTCGATTCAACAAATTACATTAATGTTTTATGCATCTCATTATCTGCATAAATTAAAACAAACCTGATTATTTTCGTTGCGGTTGTAATTTAATGCAAATCATAAAATAAGTTTAACCACTAGGCTTCGTAGCCGCGTGGGCTAGAGTGACAGGTAATAAGCTGTAAAATGAAGGTTCGAATTTCAAAAGTGGGGAATGTTTTTGATTCTATAAACTACAAATGAATAATTTAATAATTGAATCCATTAAGTGGTCGGAGATGGAAAAGTTTTTGTAGTAAAATTTTTGACTTTATTCACGCAAAACCCTAATTTTTTTTAAAACAATTATACAATAAAAATGATATACCATGCACAGGGATTATGTCCCCATGGTTTATAATCGCGCATTGTAACGCGGGATGTCAAGTAGCTTACAAATGCGTCCTAGTGGATTGGAAAAAAACTATAGTTATAATTATAAATAACAATATAACGAAATGAGAACCTGTAAATGTACTTATTTTATAAAAGAGTTGAAGTATGGTAGAAAATAAGGTATATACAGTATAACGCCTTAAAAATTATCTTGCAATAGTACTTAAATCTATCGACCCTCACACAGCATTCCAAAGCCTGTCCGACGTCACTTCGTATTATTTACACGTTTGTATGCTGTAAGGGCAGCAGGTTACGTGTTTGCACTATTTTTGAATTATACTTCTTTCCTCATAAACAGGCGAGGGAGTCATAAGAGTTAGAGTCCTGACTGTGCTAGTAAAATTAGAGTCTCTGGCTATGTCGTGTAATATGCAAGAACTAGAATTTTTTTGTTTCTTTTAATAAATAGAACAAGTGAAATTTGTTCAAAAAATATTGGTCAAATGGATGCAAAGAAAGATATTGTGCCCAGTTTAAACACCTTGTAGACTTAAACGGGCTGATTCGCGTCGGGGTAACGTCGCCCTATTATACCAAAAAAATGACTTCACAAAATTAATTTTTAGTAATTAATGAATATATTTAAATCTTTTGCGTGCGACAACTTACGTGAAAGTTTTGTGTAATGAAAAGTAATCGATAAATAAAAAACGTAATTCGTGATTGTGTGAAATTAAATTCAGAAAGATGTTATAATTTATACACTTGAAACTACACCACATTTCGTACCCTATCGCATATGTAACGAAGAAACGTATTGACCTAAAGGAGGTTACGCCACTGACAAAATTCTTTCTTTTAAATGTAATATATTTCTGTTTGTGACATTTTTGGAAAATGTACAGCGCCGTAGATGAAATCAATTACGAAATTAAAATAATTATCGTACATTCAGAGTCCCGTACTTATTTTTATAAAAGTGAATTGAAGTCAAAGTTAAACCAAAGAGTTTGCACAGTTACTGGGAAGAACATTATTTAGTGGGTAAAGTGGTAGTGTGAATGAAAAACTCTGCTGTATTTGTGTCACGCTTTTGTGATTACATTGAAAAGAAAACACCCCATAACAATGTTTTTAATGAAGAGATAAGGACTAGAAAAAGCAGAATTGTATTATTGTTACATAATTTTCCAGTTTAAATTCGCCATTAATTAAAAATTATTATTAATAATTACATATTTACTTTTGAACTTATTCGTTCATAACAAAACTTATAATAATGTATATATGAAGTTATTTGCTATTGATGCAAATATTAGGAAGCGTTGTGAATATTTTCAAACCTTTGCGTTTTCAAAATTTATTTAACGATTATTGTTCAAATAAAATTATTGCGCTTATTTAAACGAACTCTGTGCTTGAACTTGAGTTAGTAATTTACCCAGTGAGCACCTATCTTTTGTTCTACGATAACCCAGGTTTTTCAGCCGATAATGCAATCAGTTTATATTTAGCATTTCTCTCTTAATTACATGTACCGTGTGGCGTAATTACTTTCTCTACTATTATACAGATCCTACATACCCTCTATCGCGGTATACATTGTACCGGGCAATAGGCCTTCTTTGTTGTTTCCAACTATACTACAGTACAGAGCGTCACTGATCTGCATAATAATATGGTTAAAAAGCGTCGAAGGAACGTTGGACAATTCCTAAATATATATTAGTAATAATACCATCGCGTCGCCACTATGTGCTTCCCAAAATTTCGACGCGATTTGGTTACTTACGAGACAAGCCATAACGATAACGAAATCACAGACTGTGGTCACAGATCATGTCTCTAACCTACTGTACGTGTTGACTACTGATCGTGTACAATCATCTGTGCTGCTGATATCAAAATGGATAGGTGTTTAGGCACTTATGCATTCAACGGATATCTTACTAAATTACACTTTCAAGGACATAAATAATTATTGTTTAACCATACGTTCTAAAAAACATAATTGAAATACAGATATATCCTACAGTTTAGTACAGCAACAAAAACGAACTAGATTGGGAGGCACACCTATCCCAAACTTCAAAGATATGAAGATATGAAGAAAGTGTATAAACGTCAGCATACCAGTTTTAACAAAGTGGAAAGAAACAGAAGAAGTGAAAATAAAGTTAGAAACCGAAATTGTGACGCAACTGTATCATTTTTCTTTAAAAAAGTCAAGAAGAACACAAAAAATGATAATGTCTTAAATGATGGATTGAATATTGTTATAGATGTATCAATCTTAAATCTGCTACTTATGCAGGATGGTCCGTAAGTAATGGTTCATAGAAGTGTGGAAGATTGCTGGCTTCAAAATATTACGAGCCGAGCCAACAAGCCTTAATCAAATATTGATAATAAGAAATATACAGAGTGTGTAAGATGGAATATTAAAATACGTTTTTCTCTATAAGTTTGACGTTACTGAATGTATGAATGTTTTAGGACAACCTGTAGATTACGCCAGTTCCTTTTTTTCAAATATTTTATTTCATATTTTTTAGGTTGCTGCCATGCAGACATCAGGTAAAAGTTGTCGAGGAATATAGCTATTTACATTTGGCAGATGGAACAAAGTAATTATTTTTGACGAAGGCATGACTGCATCCTGTGCTAAAACATACCACAAATTCCAACTAGAACATGAAAATAATGAAAGAGATCTTATAGAGACACTTTCAAATACTCAGATTAATTTATGGTCTACATGAATGGCGGTAAGTTTATTATACTGTGAGACTTTTTAAGAATATTTTTCGGAAATGTTTTATTCTTGTAGAAAGGTGAATTTCGGTGGTCGAGATAACCTCAGCATATTAACAGTAATAAAACAACAAACCAACAATTATGAAGATTTAGGAAAAAAAGTCGTTGTAAATGAGGAGCCGCTGATAATTATGATACTAACCCCTATAATGCTTCAGGCTCATGAGCGAGAATTTGCAACGGAATAGTTAGTTGATCAACGATGTGAGGCAAACTGTACGTTAGCATTTTCTTTATTACAAAAAATTTGGGTAATGAAGGTTTTGGTGGAAAGGGTTTTCCTGCAGTTGTCGTGACCGACGACTCAGCTGCTGAGAGAAATGCCTTACATGCTGTATTCCCTAGTTCAACATTGCTTCTTGGTACATTTCACTTATGTAAAGCGTTCTGGCGATGGCCGTGGGATGCTGGTAATAAAAATGATAAAGCCGATAGGCCTGAAAGAATCAAAAATTCCAAGATATTCTATATTTAAGAACAGTGGAAAAATTTGAGAATGAATACTGTACTACTGAGTGGGCGCAGGCTTTTAGAATTAATTTACTGACAAGGGATAATAATACAAATAATTATTTTGAAGCTTCTATAAGGATTTTTAAGAATCTGGTCTTACAGAGGTGTAAATCATTCAATGTTTGTGCTTTACTTGATTTTGTTTGCAAGTCTTGAAAACTATCATAAAAAGCCACTTATGTCGTATGTAAATCATAGGAAAAATAAAAACGATGTAATTTACTCCAAAATTAAATTAAAAGCAAGAAATCTCCTGGTTAAATGAATTACCGAAAGCCAATATTTAGTTATATATTGTATGCACTGTCGAGGAAACTTTTCACGTTATCAGCAATAATAATATTCCAATATTAGAAGACAATTTTGATGCAGATTCTTTTGAAGACATGATGGAGATTCCGAAGATAAATGATAAAATGCCAGATTAAAATTTCTACCACAGCCTTGATATTGCAACTGATGTTGCATCAGAAATCATCTATGAATTAGAATCTTGTCCTTTAAATACAACAGATCCCGTTGACGTTAAACGTGAAACTGCTGTGACAATATTACGGAATAATTTCTTAAATATTCTTGACATTATGAGAAAAGAAACAGCAGCTGAATCAACCAATATGGTTCTACGATTGACTAAATCATTGGAATCGATTAAAGCACCAACAGATGCCATGGCTTTATTTGCAAGAATGAAAAATATTCGCCGAGGATAAATTTTTAAACTGTAACCTACATCAGTTAGTCGACGGACTGAAAGACCTGGACTGACCCCAGGTTCTAAAAGAATACTAGTAAGGAAGCCTGCCAAAAGGTTATTCGAAAACGCAAATTCGTTAGGTCATTAAAGGATGCAGTGAATTTGAATAGAAATAATGCCAAGTCACACTAAACACTGTTTTGTGTATATATTTATAACCTTATTTCCATACTCATAGTATCTGTTACATGTTCAATAAAATCTTTATAGCGAACCACGGTTATAATTAAAATAAACTGAGGTGTTTATAACAAATATTTAATCCGTTCATAAAGAAATTATCATTTTGTGTTGTGTTCTTGTTGACTTTCATTATCCAGACCAGTGACGCTCTGTACTGTAATATAGTTAGAAACAATAAAGAGGGCGTATTGCCAGTTACAATGTATACCGCGATAGAGAGTATATAGGATATGTATAATAGTACAGATAGTAAATACGCTATCGGGTGGTCAACTAAGAATACACGCCGGCTATATCCAGGGAACTGTCAATCTGACAATATTGGGAAAAAATACTAATAGGTAAATCGGCCAAGAGAAATCGCTGGAAAGTATTTTCAAGTTCCCGTTAGGAGGCGTACACCAAAACCAAATTATAAAATCGGCGTTTTCTCTTAAATCGGCATTATCAAGATATGTCCAAAATAGTTTTATTATAAACTACGTAAGCTTAGAAACATCTTTTTAGCATTTTTCTCTATTTTCTTAAATGAGGGGTGGGGGGAGAAGATTACTTGAAAAATACCACAACTTCTTTTTAACTCAACCGATTTTTATAAACTAGTCTCGTTTGAGAGAAGCTTCTCGGATGATTCTAGTAAAATATTAACATTGTCGGTTTAGTTTTTTTTCTAGTCGATAGATGGCGTTTTATGACAAAGCCGAAAATTTTTTCAGTTTGCTTGAAAATTTTGAATGTAAGCTTTCTTAACTCACGAACAAGAGCGTGAAAAAATATAGAAATTGGTGAAAACCGCTAGTGGATGTCTTTTTTCGTTACACAGATGAAAAAAAGTAACAAAATTAGAGAGCAGGTTTAACTGTCATTAATTATTAAAATTTATTAAACTATAAAAACTACGCAATAAAATTTAATACACTAAATGTCCCCTGGGAGCGTATCTTCAATTTTGAGCGGATAAAAAAGGACCGATGTTATAGAAGAATGGTGTGCAAACAGCCCTAATACTGAAGAACTAAAGACACCCCAATTGTCAAATTGTCACCCGTACTGTTCAATATAGAGCTGCAACCTCTCACGCATAGACAGAATAGCAGTCTAGTAAAAACAAGTAGGTCTTGATATGCCAAAAATAACACAAAACAATAGTCACTTTAAATATTGCTTTGCGTCAAAATAATATTAGCTCCATTAAAGTTTTTTGTGTTTGATTAACGAACCGTTAACTTCAAAATGCCGTTAACAAATGAAATAACATTTGATAGGCTTGCTATATATTTTGAATACATAAAGAATTTAACTGTGGCTGCAAGAGTTTATGCTGCGCGGTATCAAAAAAGCAAAACTCCACCTCCTGTGGTCTCCGACGATCATAAAAAACATGAAGCAGGTCTTGTAAAAGGTTTTTCAATATTTAAAATATCAACAGAAAAACCAATATTTCTCAAAACCGACAATTTATGCACAAGAAGAGAATAAAATGCAACCTAGGTAAATAATAATCATTTCTGATCGAAGGCATCCCTTATAAACGTTAGTAGGCTGTGAAAACAAAATTGGAAGCAATACGTCAAAATATTAAAACATTTTAGTTTCATGTCAGTGTCATTTAATTGCTATTTTCCAAATCGCGTTGGTACCATTTCGTGTTATTGTTCGAGTTACTCGTATTGTTTGAGTTTTTCTTGTTGTTCGTGTTGCGTTGTCTTTTAGTGTTACACAATGTTTTATACCAACGAAGAGTTATTTCACATGATAGGTGTTTATTTTAATGCATGAGAAATGCTACAGTTGCTACAAGGGTGTATGCGCAGCAATATCCTGATAAACGTGACCCGATTCAAAAAGCTTTGCTTCGAGTTATCCATCGTTTGCGAACAACTGAAAACGTTCATGTTCCAGTATACCGCAGATAGCGCACGGGACTCACCGAAGAGAACATTATTAATGTTTTAGCTTATGTTTAGTTAAATCCTCACCTAAGTACTAGAACTATTGCGCAGGACCTGAGAGTAACTCGAACTACCGTTCAAGTCATTCTCAAGGAGCACACGTAAGCTAGCTTTCCATTTTGAACCTCCACTATAAACTTACAAAGGCTTACTTAATGCTTTTCCTTCAAAAACCAGTAATATCCCGTTGAATACTGTTTCAGGTTACATCCATATCACTTATTCCTGCACCAGCCACTGACTGCTGCAGACTTTGATCGAAGACTAGACCATTGGGTATGATGGTAAAGATCGGCAAGTTCTTTGACGTATATTGTGCACAGATGAGGGCACCTTTCATAGCAATGGAGGAGTTGAAATACCGCGTCCCGGAACACAAGCCGTCCCCGCCTACCGCGGATCCTCTATAAAACCGTGAGAAGCGCTACCGTAAAAAAATTCTTGTACGTCGGGCCTTTGCCGAGACACCTTGCTACTCGTGCGTGATCCGGTCCATAGTCTACTTCCTGCTTGTGCGTTGGGCTGTTGCACCTACCGCTTGCTTGTCGATCCGTTCCGCCGTCGCAACCTGCGCATTGATCCATTCCGCCGACGCTACCGAATAAAGAATATCCTGACCGCGTGCCTACCGCTCTTAATCGCGTTATTTAAGAGAACCCGGAATCCTGATCAGAAACCTGATCCCTTACTGCCATAAATCCTGAAAATCCTGACCAGAATCCTGATCGCTTATTGCGATAACCCAGAAATGTAATAACCAGACCGAGCGTCAGCCGCCCTTAAACACGTTACCTAGTTCCGCCGATTTGTCGATTGCCGCATTTCTTCATCCTGAACCATCGCGTACATTTCGTCGCGTTACCTCCGTCATCTGCAAATCAGCGTCATACAATTAAGCTGCTGGTCGAGATACCCTAAGGTTAACAGCACGTAAGTTTTATTGCACCACATTACATAAACATTACACTAGACACCCAGATAGACCACGGGCTGTAAAGTCTGAAGTCATCTTCTACAAACATATACACCTCAGAAGGTGTCACGACGGGCTGTAAAGCCTGAAGTCATCTTCTACAAACATATACACCTCAGAAGTTGTCACGACAGGCTGTGAAGTCTGAAGTCATGTTCTACAAACACATATACACAAACCAGGACGTTGTCACGGCGGGCTCTGACGTCCTGCAGTCATCTCCCATTTACTCCAGTGGCTTCGCTCTAATTCTACCACTTCCCCCCGAAGATCTATTTGTATAGCACTAGACGGGTTAGTCCCAGATTCTTATAAATGGCCCTTCACTAAACATATATTACACCTACAAACACCAATACGCCTAACACCAGGTAAAATTAGCAATAAAAAAAGCAACGCCCGCAATCTGGAGATAATATCAAGATCAGACACCGCGTTTTTAAGAATTCCCCGAGTGATCCTCCAGTGATATAAAGCCGAAACCGCTATACGTTTACGTAACTAATTGCCACAAACGCGATGAAACGTCTCGCAAACCGACTAAAATTAGTTAGATGTCCACGTAACGTGAGTCCTTCTAATAATATTTCTTAATACAGAAATCCAACAAGATAAACGTACCTATATCGCAAGTAAGTTTTCTCGCACCTAAAAAACTAATTCATTCCCGAAGGTTTGAACACCTTACCAGCATCATCATCAATTACGTACGTTACACGTATAAATTATTTAATTCTAATACGGAAGATAACCGCGTGAGAAAGAAACAGTTTATTTTATACGAGACAACTGAAATAAGTGTTTACTTCCTAGTGGAAACAAATCTCCTGTAAATAGTAACATTAGTTCCTTTTCGTTTAATCAATCAGCATAATTATCGTAGAAATAGTCAAGTTTACGTATTAAAACACGAAACCGAATGAATGTAGGAAACATTTTCCTGTCGTACTTTATTTAACATCTGATATTAAAAGTTATTATTCCCTGATAATTAAATTACATACTTCCGTATCTAATTAACACAAACCTGGTACGCCTGTAGTTCGTTGATTTAAATATTATAAACCGTAGTAAGTTACATTTTTATATCATAAATATAAAAATCCAGTTAGTAGATATTCTAGGTAAAGGAATACATTTATTCTGTCTGAAAACAAAACCATATATAAGAATAGTCATGCGCACCACGGTTACTTTAAATTATTGATTATTTTGTAACTGTTCTTCTCACAAACGCAGGGCGGACGTTGACTTATACTGTCTTACGTAATACCGGTAACATTCTAGAACAGCGCATATTCTCCTGTTTTTAGCCACGACCGACTTTACAATTTTTTTAAGTAAAATATAAAAGTCATTTTTGTCCAGATTTTTGTATAATATGCCTTCAATTGAACAGCAATAACTTCTATTTCCAGAGAAACGTCTCAGGATCTAGTGAGCCGACCACCTGCCGTTCATCCAGAGCGGGCCACCCAAGGGAAGAATTGTACATATTTTATTCTTTTTATTTTTGCGTTTAGTTCATACAGTTATCATTAGTTTAAGAATATATGTTATAACCATTTTACTCTAATTATTCAAGGTGAACAGTATTAAGCCTAAAGTTACGAACCACCCCCGTCTTGCTAAAAAGACACGATTGAGCTAGTTGGAGGAAAATTAAAACAAATCAATTTAATTATTGTAAGTCAAGTGGCTTACAGACTCAGTTTACTTTCACCAGATAAGCAACGAATCGTTACTCGCTAATGGTATATATGTTAGACATTTTCTTTAGTTCGCCCTAGTCGACCGCTGATGATGATAGCATAGCTATCGAAACGCGTTCGGTGTTTTTTGTTTTGTGCGGTACGTGGGTATATTTTGTGTGGTACGTGGGTATATTTTGTGTGTTACAGATCCTGCTACAGTTCCAATGTTCCAGATTTTTCGCATAATCATTTTATTGCGTTAAATCGAGAAATGTTATGTTGAGCTACGGTAAATATAAGAATTGTCTGAATTAAATTGTTCACTGTACGTTAAGGTTGCTTTTTATGGCAAGATTATAAAAAAACGAACATCCAAAAATAAGAGAAATTAAAATTAATAAAATTCAGAACGTACGTAGACAGCACCTTAAAAGAATTCAATTTTTAATTTAGTGTTAATAAGTACATTGCTCACGTTTCAAATTCCGTAAAACCCCAAATAATTCTAAAAAATAAGTTGTGCAAGTTTAAGCAACCATCAAATTTGTACAACTGATTTAACAATAGAATAAAGTAAAGGGGATGCTGTTAATTTTGATATTCTTATTCTTATAACATTAAGAATAAATATTATGTTTACAGAGTTTAAGTTTTGCAGTATTTGCAATATTTGTGCACCCAGAATCAAACAAAGTTATGACAGCACATGATACGTGCATTACTGTACATATTTGTTATTTATGCTTGATAGATAAAGCATGCCTTTCCATTTTGAGTCAAATCCAATATCTGTCTAAGTAAGGACAATATTACGGTTTTACTTTCACTCGACTGTATTGTATTTTTATTAAAAATATAATTTAGGATGTACTTCGGCAAAAGGACGTACAACTTTCATTTTATTACAATGAGTCGTTGAGTAGTAGAACACTAAAATGTTTTTATTTCTCAGCAGTTATTAAAACACTAAATTTTGCTTTCGGGTTTACAAATTTCTTACGAAATAAAATAAAATCCTAATTCTTGATTATACCACTTCTAAGTTTGTTAGAAGTAATTGTGCATCACAGTAAAAAGACATTAAATTAAAATAACAATAATCTAGATGTTTCGACAAATAGGTACGTTAATCAAGGTAACAAAGTATAATTCTATGAAATTTAGCGTGCAACAACGTTTAAAAATTAAATAAGGTTAATATTTCTGAATGAACATCTGCGTCTAAATTGCTCAAGTATCTTAAAAGTATTGGCCATAAAAAAATAATTCCCTCGGTAAGAATCATTTCATTTATTCTTTAGTAGGTATTTGCGAAACGATGTATTTAAAAACAGTATAACTTTCGTTAACTTGGCAAAGTGTGAAAATTTTCAGCTTCTGCCTATAAGCATATGTTATTGATGCTAAATTATCTTTAAAAAAATAAAATAGTAGATTATTGTGTAAGACGTGTAAGTTGATCATTATTGAGCGAAATATTGATCAACTTACGCGTCGAACGCAATATACTACTTTGTCTTCCAGAGACTAATAAATATTCTTCGGAGTGATGTCTGATGACAAGTGTACGTCATTCTGACAGATTGTTTCTATCTGAAATGTTCTATCAAAATCACATTGTCCTAGCCTCATTATTAGTTTCAACTTCAGTCTCATTATTAGGTTGAAATGAATAATGGCGCAAGGCGCACGTGATTTGAAATACACAAATAAAAGACTACTTAAACTATCGAAATTGTCAGTAATAATGACAAGTTTAAAGGTAACTATTTTTATTTATATACCTAAGTAAAAGTTTGTAGGGGTTTATACAGTGTTTGCTATCGGAAAGTGGAAGTAATAATTTTTTATTTCCTACTCAAACATCTGACGTTTTATGTTTATGAATAACGCATTGCAATGACCGAAAGAATATCTAGAACCGCAAAGTAAAATGTTATTAACGTTATGGTTATTAAAGGCCGATATGTGGAAATTCACGGGTGCGGCTGAAGTTTGTAAACAGGCAAGTTGATGCCAAACATTCTGGAGCAAGTAGATTAGGCCAAAATAATGTTATAACTTTGTTTCATACGAGTCCGCGTTTCTGAGTTATAGGCGTCTAAAGTTGCGAAATAAATACTTTTGTTTAATTATAATTTTTATACAAGGCGAGTCAACGATACAGTAATGTGTGCTGGTGTTTTATGGGTAAACTGTGCTAATAAAATGTATTTAGTAACTGTGCACATTTTAAAAGTATTCTTTACTGTACAAAGTGTTAGTTAGTATTTTTTAATGAAACACCCTGTATATCACTACTTGTTTCATGTATGTGTAACTTTATTAAGAAGAAAACTAATGGGGTAAGGTCGTACCGCTTTGGGGCCCACTGGACAAAAGCTCGCATGCAATCCATTTTTAGGATAGTTATCATCCAAACATTCACGCACTTCACAGTGGTAGTGCGCAGGAGCACCGTCCTATTGCAGCCACATATTCTGCCGTTCATCATTACTAAGTATTGAAGGGGATTAGACGAAACTTTTTGGAAGAATTGAAAACAGACCAGTCAGGGAAGTGTTAAAAAATACGGTCTATATTGTGGAAAATTCCACACCAAACATTTGTAGACCGGTAGTTTTGGAGTTGCATTTGTCAGATCCAAAATGGATTGTCTAATGCGTAATAGTGCATATTGTGGCGTCGAGCAGGATACTTCATTCTGTATAATCTTTGAGCACATCTCCCACTACAAAAGAAGTTTCGCAGGTTTGAACATATACACCCTGTAGCATTTATCTATAATATTTCTTCTTCAGAACATAGGCTTCAGCTTGGCCTTTCCTTAATCTGAATATAAAAGTTTTCCTAACAAAACACAAGATTCCTGTAAATGCGATTTTTTTGGATAAAATTCGAATTATTTCAAAAACCGTAAATATTACATGCATAAAACCTACATAAATACAGTTTTATAATTGCACGTAGAATCCAAAAATTGAATGATATACAGGGTTTCTGTTACAAAATACTCTGTACAGTCAAGAATAATTTTAAAATACGCACACTCACTAGCCGTACGATTTTATTGGCAAAGTTTACCCATAAAGCACCAGTTTACTTTACTCCATCGTTGACTCCACCAGTACTACACGTTGGAACAGTATAAAATTTTAGTGGTTCAAAACCTATATCCATGTTCTATTCGACGAAAAAACCGATGCATACATTTATTTAGGTAATTTTAACAAATTATTCATCCTACTATTTCGTATGTCCCCATGACACAAAAGAAGATAGAAACAATCTAGAACGTTGCGACTACTTACATAAATTAATGACGTGCAACTAAACTTACATGAAATTTCCTATATGTTTGAGGATTGAATGAATCCTACTCTACTCTCAGAAAGCCTTGAGCGGCTTCAGCTTACTTGTTAATAACTCGTAATTTTGACAGGGACACCCTGTACAATCCCTAAACACCAAAAATAAATTATTTAATCGATTTACCAACAAAATTGTACTCTTGTTTAAAATGGATAAAATTATTTTAGGAGAAATTTACATTTCAATATCGAAATCAACATTAAAATAAAGAACAACGCGATCGGATCGTTTCCGTCCCTCATAGTTCGAACTCTAAAAATATTAACTACAAGTCAGAAAATTCCAATACATGATTTGCGATAAAACAGTAAATTATCGAAATTAAAGTACAAGCAACTTTTTAATCCGCGATTGGATAGTTTCCGAATACCAGCTAAAATGTTAACCAGAGCAACTGGAACTCGCAAATAGTTATTTGTATTACAAAGCCAGAAAATGGTTACATCTGGAAATATGAATCGTCAGAACTGTTCTATTTCAAAATCAAATTTTCATCACTTTGGAACATCTTCATCCCCCCCCCTGACGTCTATTGACGGATCGGTAGTTGCTGATTCTGTAGACAAAGCCAACGTTTTTGTGGATTTGTTTGTATCAAACTCGTGTCTCAATGATTCTGCCCCTAGCCAACTCTTCTTCATACGCTATGAAACCAATTCATTTTCGGTACAAGCTCTTGGAATCAATCATCAGTAGGCTTGATCTCAATAAGGTGACTGGCCCAGACGGTATCCCTGCTATTGTCTTAAAGAAATGTTCCCCCGAACTAGTACCAGTCCTATCTAAGCTCTATACGATCTCTATGTCTTCTGGGGAATTCCCTTCATCATGGAAGTTAGCAAATGTTCAACCTATTCCCAAAAAAGGCGGTAAGACCGATTCCTCAAACTACCGACCAATTGCCATCACTTCCATTTTGTCTAAAATCATGGAAAAAGTCATCAATCAGCAACTGCTCACGTTCCTTGAAACTAACAAATTCCTTAGTGACCACCAATATGGGTTTAGGCAAAGTCGTTCAACAGGCGATCTTCTTTCATATGTGACCCAAGTTTGGAACAATACAGTAGAGCAGTCCGGTGAAACAGTTGTAGTTGCTTTAGATATCTCAAAGGCATTTGACCAAGTTTGGCATAAGTGTTTACTTGCCAAACTCACCTCGTTTGGGTTAAACGATATGCTCATTAACTGGGTTTTTAGTTTCCTTGATAAAAGACGAATACGTGTCGTAGTTGATGGATTTCTTTCAAAAGAAGTTAGCATTAACTCGGGCGTACCACAGGGATCCGTTATAGCGCCTACACTATTTCTACTGTACATAAGTGACCTTATTTCTTTAACAACTAACCCCATCCATTGCTTTGCTGACGATAGCACTCTTCACTGTAGTTCATCTCAGTCCACTCATAGTGACAATCCACCTTTTATGTCAAATCAAGAAACTAAAGCTGAAATGGCAAATTCAATCAACAAAGACATTCAACGTATTCTCGAATGGGGAAGCAATAATCTAGTTAAATTTAATGCTAACAAAACTCAGTGTTACCTTATGTCCTCCAAAAAAGATCGATTATTTCCTGTTGTAAGTATGAATGGGCTCAGTTCTTAAGTTTTCAGACTCTATTACTCTGTTGGGTATGAATGTATCCTCAAATCTCTCATGGGTTGACCAAAACAGCTGCTCGTAAAATAGGCTTTTTGTACAGATCTAAGCAGTACTTTACCTCTCGACAACTCCTTCTGCTGTATAAGGCCCAAATTCGGCCTCATCTGGAATATAATTCTCACCTCTGGGTTAGTGCTCCCCAATACGCTCTCGACATCGTTGATCGTATTCAAAAGAGAGCGATTAGGCTTATAAATGATCCGTCCTTAACTTCTCACATACAGTCCCTTGAGCACAGAAGGATAGTTTCAGTTCTTTCTTTGTATTATCGTTATTACAACGGCTATTGTGCTGCTGAATTGTATTCTTTGATACCATCTCGGGCTATCTTTGCGAGAAACAATCGGTTCGCTCATTCACATCATCAGTATGCAGTACAAATCTCCACTTACCAAACGGGCGTAATCCACATTTTTCTACACGGCTTCTAAACTCTGGAATGATCTTCCTAGTTCTTGTTTTCCTCTCACTTATGATATGAGAAAATTTAAGGTAGCTGTTCATAGGCACCTATTGGCAATTCATTATCCCTCTATCCATCCTCCTAAGTGTTCCTGAGTGCTATAGCACGATAGGCCTAATTTAGCCTGTTTAGGTCCACAATCATAAAAAAAAAATTTACAATTTTTCTTTCGATGCCAGTCTTTATTTTATTTATCAGTAACCTTAAGATACACACTGAAAAAATATTTTTCATTTTGAAGTAGAATGTGAAGCTTTTTTGAGATTCAAAATCGGGACAGATAATTAATGGAACTATTTGAACCCTTGCATGGTACAACAAATCTCTTCAAAGGCAAGCTAGAACTCAGAATTACGAAATTTCAGATGGGAGCGTTTTACACGCCCATGATAAAGGTGCTTTATACGAGCCCAAAATATATCTGGAATCTCTTAACATTAGATCAAAAAGCATACATAGCGTTTTAGTTCAGTTTTAACCTTTTAGAATGCAAAATTACACGAACGTAAGAATACCGACTACGTCAGATCTTTAATACAGGGGTTTGATCATCATTTAACGTTGCCATGCATCTATCAGGAAGTATTATGTCTTTGTGGCTCTAACACTTCCCCAAACAGTAATATTTTGGTGGTGTCTACGTTCTTAGAAAACTGTTTAGGGCTTTTTTATGTCCTAGAACTGGCACTTGATGATTCAGTCCTCCCTTGAGTATGACCACTAATGATTATTTGTTTCTAAAAGTCGTCCTCGATCCGTAAGTATCAATTGGATCTAATGATGTTTCAGCCAAATTGTTCTTTAACAGTAAAAATGCTTCACGTAATGTTGTCACATACAAAGATCTTATAGATTATGCCGTAAAAAGTTGTCCTAGCGTTATGACGCATGTTGTGGGCAATGTAGGATGACCATAATCTAATTTAACTTTACAAATGATTGCAAAGATGCTATGCATTAGTGTTATTATTTTTAACTGTATATCAATGTGATGCTACTTTCAGACATGTACCCTTCACTATGAAAAGAATAGAGCACTTCCTACGGTAGCGTAGTAGGGCGGTTTTTATCCCATGTGTGATACCGATAATCTTTCAAATTGTTTGTTGTTCAAATTGTGTTACTAAACAATAATAGCGTTGCCACATTTTTCACAGCTAGACTATAAATTAAATTTTACGTGTAACACAACCTCAATCATAACCCTAATTATTAGTAATATACATGCAATAATTACATTTCTATTGAAATCTACCGAATCTCAAAGTTATTTCAAGCAAGGTAATATTGGAATTGTTAAAATCTGTGATAAATGCCCTTAACGCCAAAAATAAAATTACCAGCGTAGCAATAATATAAAGCGTATGGAGTTTTGTATTTGGTTTAGAAACAAGTGTGCAGGCGACGCGCAGTTTCAATTTAAGGTGCTTTGGACGGACGAAAGTAGATATACAATTTGCGGGATTTTTAATAGGCACGAGCATCTCTGGTCACAGTCAAATCCGCGTTATGTCGGAGAAGGAAGACCACAAATTAAATTTGGGTTTAATGTCTCTTTGTCCATACGTGTTTGATGGGATTTTAACCGGCGAGGGTTACCTTCATTTCCTACAAAATTATTTCGAAGATATAATAGATGAGGTAAATTTGGAGACATGCAGTATGTTGGAGTGGTTTCAACACGATGGCGCACCACCCCATATCAATTAGGAGTGAGAAATTATGTAGATACAACTCCCGACTGGTGGATAGGAAGGAATGCACCAGTTAAACGGCCACCTCGATCACCCAACCTGTCTGTTTTGGATTTTTATTTGTGGTCGTATGAAGCAGTGTAAGATCTTATAGAAGCCGTTCTAGAGATTTTGCTAGTACTAGTAGGCGTTCTTTAATCAAAACCATAAATTCTGTTCTAAAAAGGTGTAACTTCTGTCTCAATTATAATGGTCACCATTTTGAACATATGTAAAAATATCTTTGTGTAATGTTTTAGTTGTTAGCGAAAAGTAATATTTAGTGCACTATATTAAAATACAATTACTTTATTGTGTTTTATTTCAAGGTTGATTGAAAAACCATTTCTATGACTACTTAATTCACAATTTGTAGGTTAAATGTCTTTATTGACCCAGACTCTTTTATCCTTATGTCTCCACCACTTCATGAATAATAATTATTATTTTAGCGAAGTTTTTTTTCTACCAGATATATTCTGGATACCTTGCTTTGTGTAATTCATGTTCAGTACAATTTTGAATAGTCTTTTTAGTTTTTTACTGTTTATGTTTTTGTCACAGCCAATTCTGTTAGTCATGGAGTAGTTTTTGTAAGTTCTTTGCAGTTTATGTTTTTGTGCTCTAGTCAATTTTGTTTATTAACACTTTTTTAGTTGCTAAATAATATTTTTAAATGTTTTCAATTCACGTTGAGCTTTCTCTTCATTTTGAAAAACCAAATGTAATGATTATTCAAAGCGTAGTGATACGATTTATACCGGTAAATCAAGTTTACTTCCATGGTTCATCATATTACGATGTGCATTTGTCAATCAACCATGGTCTACCGTACTAACAATTCTGAAATTAAACCGGAAAAATGGCCGTATTTCTTCAGTTTTTCAAAACAACTATGTCCCATGTTAAACCGCCTTTCTATCTTCTCTTGTTTGAGATCCTCATAGTACCCACTCCACACACAGATACACACACACACACACACACACACACACACACACACACACACACACACACACACACACACACACACACACACACACACACACACACACACACACACACACACACACACACACGAACACGCACACGAACATACACACGCACACGTACACGCTCACGCACACGCACACGGACACGCACATGCACACGCACACGCACAGGCACATGCACACGCGATTCTAACAGCACTGGTTTTTATGATTTTGTTCCGGTCTTTCGTTTTTTGAATCCGTTTCTTGTTGTAGAAATTAAATCCGTATTTTTCTTTGTGTTGACGGAAATCGCCTTAACCTGTAAGTGCTTACCCTATTTCTTGTTTCTTCTAATAACCAACATAAAGAAGTCTTTTATATTACCTGAAAACTATTCCTAAGGGCAATTTTTACGTAAGGTTCGGTTTCTAAATCGCCCTAATTTAGGTTATCATTATATGTCCGCATAGTAGGGGAATCGATAATCTTCCCATCAGAAATGTAGCACAAGTCAGTGTACAATTCTCCTGTAATATTTTGTAGCTCACTATGAGGTTCCTGAGGAGAATCCGATTCAATCGTTGAATAACTTTGATGTATGATTATCGATTTCTTCACAATCTAGTCGTATTTCACCACTACTATCTATCTTCTGTATGGAATCATCACTAAACTGTCTTAAGTCCCCGACTGACTTCTTATTGCTTCTTTGTTCTCTAGGAAAAACAACTATATCTTTAAGGTCCTGCAGGATGTTATTGAGAGCTCTAATTCCATCTAATCTTTGTATAATATCGTTGATACTGAAATTAACTACAGTTGATATTGTAGATGATATTGATTTTGTAGTCCTAAATATTTTTTCGCAGCTTTGGCTGCTAAACAACTACGGAAAAAACGCATCGCTTGTCAAGTGGGGATCTCACGAAAGTTAATGACTATATTAATGAGAGCATGTGCGTTCAGTTCCAGACAGACGTAACAATTACTAGAAATGAAAGTTTCTCCCAGTTTATAATTATTAATGACAAGCCATTTGCGCCAAATTCGCTAAGGGAAAACACTATACCATATGTATGAATTTTAAAAATGCTTACGTACCCTGGGTTTCGGACACGCGCTCCATCAATTTAACCACCTTATAAGAACAAGCCTTTAAAATTGATTTTATCTTCAGATTCTAACTCTGATTGAGTTAACACATGATTATCTTTCGAGGTGTTAGCTATCAGTTGTTCTAACTAAGAGAAAGAGAAGCTGTAAATGAGCCCATTATCATATTTAATTTACTCATCCTCATCCTAAGTTTAGTTATAATGTGCACGGTGTCTTGGACATACATTACGCAAGTTGGATTATTTTTAACGTTACCTAACTGAAACCATTCCCATCCACAAGTTTTATTTTCCCTCGTTGTTTCCCATATGAACAGGTAACTGTGCACGCAGTCTCATTGCCTTTAACAGGCGCAAGTGTCGCCGTCGGAAGAAATTTTTAATATAGTTATTTTTATGTTGTCTCATCGGTGCAAACCGTCTTTGGCGGTACATTTATTGTCAGTACCGAAAATAGCTAAGCAGAACGCATAATTTGACTTTGTCGCTTTTGAAGAGTGATCTTGAATTCTACAAACTTATCTAATGTAGATAATGCCGGCAATGCATCTTTTAAATTTGCATGTAAAACTTCGTATAAGAGCCTACAACCGACGTAAAAAGTAAACTGCACACTTTTTTAAGGTTTCCTTATATCATTGATTGAAAACTTATATGACATGATGAACTTATAATGATTTTCTACTCAATGGTTGTACATATTTTTATTCTTAGAGTTTTTTTGAAGTTTTAATTGCAACTTCCATTAATCAAGTTACAAGTTTGCATCTTGAGATTCAAAGGTCTTCCTCGACTTGAGTATAATGCGTTAATATCGAGGTTAAAGTGGCGTTTATGTGAGTACCAATGTCATTTTCAGAAATAACTTTTTCAACAATGGTATCCATATTATGAAGCAAAGGGAAGAAGGTAGTTATGACAGATTGATTTTCACAGTGCTTCTCTCGTTTCCTTTTCGCTCTTTCAATTCGTTCATAACCACTTGGAAGTTGATTTAGAAACGTCTTTAAAGCCAACTGACGAGTTTCATCCGTTAAATTAGTAAATACGTTTATTGCTGCAAAAATAAAATTAGGTATAGATCACCATGGTACTCGCCTCGGTAACATTATTTTCCTTACATGTATTGCTACTACATATGCAAACACAATAAAACATAACGTAAAATAGATATGCTTCGCGCAGGATAATTAATGTTTTCACAAGTTTTTTATCGCGTACATCACTCCTATTACTACTGTTTTGCAATGAACCAACATTTTCAGTGGTGATACGATGTTCGAAGTAATCTGAAATTATTGAAATCATTTTTCTTGGTCCTGGGAGGAACTTAAAACGAAACGGGTCCTTCTTCAGAATGCCATAATATAAAAGTAACTTTTCATTTGGAATCAATGCAGATGCGGTTTCGGCCATAAAAACTTTAATGCTACGAGGATGTTCTTCACACATATTCCCCATGAGTCGTGGTTTATCGAAACTATTCAGTTTTAAAACTCTTTTTAGCTGGTTTTCAATATGAATGCCCAATGTAATCTCCACAAAACGAAAGCAACATGAATCTTCTACTACGTTTTCGAAGGGATCTGGGTCAGTGCTCGAATCACTCATTCTTCTTCTGAAGTTGAAGCACAGGCAATAGATAACAAGATTTGCGATTATAAAACTTATTTCTACTTATTTTTATTCTGTTCTGTATTTCTTTAAAGTAATTGTCAGATTTAAATCCTGTTAGCTAATTATCGCTGTACGTATATCCAAGATTCTTGTTAATTTGAATTACTGATACTTAGTAGCGGAAACTCACGCTGAAAAGCGTTTCTTTTGGTATTTTTGAAAAAGTGATGCTACGAAATAGTTTCAAACGAATTTAAGATACTAATATTAACTGGATAAGAACTTGCCTTTAAACTTGATTAAAATAATAAAATGGAAAACGAAATTTAAAATCATTTTAAGGTTTCGGTATTTACTTATACCATTTTCAAATAGTACATCATGCTATAAAGCTAATTACATTTTATAATGTACTTATATTAATAACATGACTTTATGAATTTATGGCTACCTAAAATTCATAAAACAACTTCCCTTCGACCCATCCTCAATCCAATTGGTACCCGAAACTTCCTTTTAGCCCAACATCTTGTTCCTCATTTGAAGACACTTACTGAAAATGAATTTTCAGTTAAAGACAACTTCTCTTTTGCTAAAGAAATAGTTTCATCCAATTTACACAAGGACACAATCATGGTTAGTTTCGACATTGAAAGCCTATTTAGTAATGTTCCATTAGATGAAACAATAGAAATCATAGTTGATTCCTTTTCTTGATCCAACTAGTAAAATTTTAAATCTTGGAAAGAACAAATTTAAGGATCTACTCACTCTTGCCACAAAAGAAAGTTATTTCCTATTTAAACAAAACCTATACCAACAGATTGATGGAGTAGCAATGGAAATCCTCTAGGTCCAACATTTGCGAACGCTTTTCTAAATTTCCATGAAAAACAATGGTTATCCAATTGTCCTCCTAGATTCCAGCCCTTCTGTACAGAAGATACATTGATAACACATTTTATTATTTAAACATCAAGAACATATTACGGATTTTCTGAATTATTTAAATCAACAACACCCCAACATCAAATTTACAAATGAAATTGAAAAAGATCACGTCTTACCATTTTGGGAATAAACATAATTCACGAATTCTGGCTTTTCTACGTCCATCTACAGAAAACCTACATTTACAGGACTGTATCAAAACATAGACAGTTTCGTCCCTAATAAATACAAAATTAGTCTCTTAAATATATTACTACACCGTGCATACATGTTATGTTCCAATTACCATCTTCTCCATGAAGAATTTTACAAGATCAAGTCGATTTTCATGAAGAATGGTTTTCCTCTAGGGTTCATGGATAGATACACTGGACGATTTCTTAATAAACAACTTAATCCATCAACTAAGCCCCGAGAAGAAAAACATATTATATATACAAAGCTCCCTTATACAGGTCTTCATAGCCTACAAATACGTCGTATCCTCAAACAACACATTAAAAAATATCTTCCGGAAGTTGAATTACGTATTGCCTTTACAACCATTGAACGCATCGGTTCTCTTTTCGAGTCAAAGACGCACTCCCAAATGACATATCTTCGAACATCATTTATAAATTTAAATGTAGTAGCTGTAATGCTACTTACGTCGGTAAAACCGTCGTCACTTTGCTGTTCGTAGATGTGAACACTTGGGTATTACTCCTCGACTTGGTAAGCGTTCTCTAACAATACCTGATTTCGCTATCTTTAAACATAAAATTGAAGAAAACCACATCACACATGATGACTTTACAATCTTGGACAGAGCCAGTAATTTATCAGATCTGGAATATATATATATATATATATATATATATATATATATATATATATATATATATATATATATATATATATATATATATATATATATATAAATAACCACCCTTAAATGTACAACATGACATGCCAAATTTAAGGTTGCTTTGACAACTTTGACGTTGAAGTAAACTTTAAATTTGTAATGTCATGTTATTAATATAAGTACATTATAAAATGTAATTAGCTTTATAGCATGATGTACTATTTGAAAATGGTTTAAGTAAATACCGAAACATACTAATATTACTAGTAATAACTATTAGTTGGTTACACGGTGCGTTTGCGCATGTTTTTTAGAACACACATGCTTATATATCCCATAAATCCTAAAAGTTCTCGTACATCCCGTACCTCCCTGTACAGGGTGGTTCATTATTGATGTTTTCTTATGAGAAGTGCCCTTTCTATTACAGATAGATAAAAAGTAATATGGGCTCCTTGTGCTCGATTTTGGTGTTAATATTAAGATCCAATAGTCATAATCAAGATATCTCTGACCGTTATTGCGCAATTAGCCAAAATTGGAAAATGGAGATTTTGAAAAATTTGAATAACTTTTGATTTCTAAATGTATCGACAAACTGTAAAAACATTGTTAAGGCACTTTTTAAGTAGGCTCCGTTAGTGCATTCACATTTTGTGCTTTTATGAATTTGTAGAGTTATATATAGATAATGGTGTTAATTGTGTAAAAGCCACACGAACACTTTCTTTTAACTCATTCACAGTATTATTAATTCTTTTGTATATAATGTTTTACAAAAACCCATAAAAAAATTTAGAGGCGAAAGATTAGTGCTGTCGTTCCCATCCAGCTATTAGGAAAACGTAAATTTAAGTAGTCACTAATTACACGGGAATTATGTGCGGGAGCTCCGTCTTGCTGAAATATGACATTGGAATATTGTGCTAAAGGAAGACTCTCTAGAAATCCTCCAAATGAATTCGTAGAATATCGAGATATTTCATTGAGTTTGATGTTCCTTCATACATGTAATAATAAAAAGTCCGTTTTAATGCAGCACTACTATTTATTCCAAATTTCCTTGCCTCCTGCGGATAACGCTGACATGAGCGTTAGTATCTGCCCAGTAAGGTAAATTGTGATTATTAAAAATACCACCACTACTGATGTGCGCCTCGTCTGACCATGCAATAGAGTTTGAAAAATTAGGTATATTTTGGCACTGACTTATATACTAGTTACAAAACTCAGTAGGCCGCCTTTTGTAGTCCATCGTCAAAAATTTTCTTTCCGAAATCTACAGCAATGGTATTTGTGTTTGTTTCAAATTCGAAGGGCTTTGCTTCGAGACACACCTAGATTAACCATTTGTCTAGATGAAGTTGTTGGCTCTGCTTCGACTTGTCCTAAGACGACCATTGAATTTCGTTTAAAGCAAGTTTTAATTTTTAAAGAACCGAATTCAATTAAATTTTTCTGTAACCTACAATTAATTAAGATATTTAATTTTAACTTATAATAATAATAAATTAAGATATTGTTTTGAGCTAGCAAAAATGTTAATTTCTATTAACTATGCCGTTAAAAATATTTTTATTTGACTGCTGCCTTTCAGGAAAATTTTCTAAATATAATTCCAATGCCACATTCTTATCACCTTCGGATAATAAAAAACACTTTAACATGCAAAATTTTTCTGAATTTGTATAATTAGGCATGTTAATAACTAAATTCCAAGATCACTTTGTTGCACACTTCTAATTTTTAATTTATTACTTGACATCTAGGTATCATTTGTTTTTGCTTAAATAAATCTCAGCTTCCTATGCCATTGCCAACTACGGTTTCCATATAAAAAAAACACAACTTTATGTCATAACTTTTTAAATTAAGGAGGTATTAAAAATGTGAATGCACTAATGGATTCTACTTAAAAACGTGCATTAGAATGTTTTTACAGTGTGTCGATACATTTAGAAGTAAAACAGTTATTCAAGTTTTTCAAAATCGCCACTTTTTCTATTTTGGCTAATTGCGCAATAACGGTCAGAGATATCTTGATTATGACTATTGGATCTTAATTAACACCAAAATCAAAATCGAACACAAGGACCCTATAAATCCCTGTACATCCTCGGAAATCCTTAGAAATCCTCTACCCTGTACACCATAAAGCCCCAGTCGTTTGCCCCTCGGCGTGTGTTAATTTTTAGATTTACTATGTATTCGTTGTTTTTCCAGGTTCTTCTCGTGTGTTCATATTGCAGTTCTTATACAAACTATATTTGTAGTTGTGACGTTTCGACAAAACTCATTTGTCATTATCAAGCTTTAGTTACTTTGTTCAGCTTCTCGTTACTCGAATTGAACTACCCTAAAAAAGGAAAAGGCCATATTTCATTCCCTCCCAAGAGGAGGGCGGTCTCTCGAACTTTCCAAGCTCCTTCAGCCACAATCTTGGATTTCCAGCATATACATACATACATTACGTATATATGCATGGGTGTGTTAGGAACGGAGATAGGGTTCTGAGGGGAAATACTACCCCAGCATTTGCCCAAGTAGCCGCACATGGTGTGCATGTACGCAGTGACTGTGCCGCTACATGTGTATGAGGAAAACCGCCTAAAAAACATCATACAAGGTAGACGATAGCGGAATCGAACCCATTATCTCCCGAATGCTACCAGCTCGGTACGTATATGAGATAACAATAACTGTTGTCAGTAGTAATATCACATGAGAGTGAGAATAAATTGATAATAATTTGACAGATTTTCGAAAACCTTTTGACGTTACAATAACAAACACGTTTTCAATATTAACAAATTAAGGCTTCTGAACTTTCAAATTGATGGCAGAAGTCAAATAAAAAAATACGTCGTCAAAATATTTAAAATTATTCTCGCGGTAATAATGTAGGTAGATTATTCCCACTATAATAATGTTTTGATTAGCTAAACCGTACACACATAACTTAAATTGAAAGTTTTATTGGTTCTTAGAAACGTCAAAAAATAATCAAAAATAAATTTAATTATATTAATGAAATCAGACATTAGAATGTTAGTATGGTTTTAATATTATTCCACCTTTTTTCAACACTTTGAATGAATAATTGGAGTGGAATGTTAGTGAATAAAGAAACATCAAAACTTTTCTGGTAATTTTTTGTTAATTATAAATTCAGCAAAAGTTAAAGAATCTTATTTTTCTTGTTAAATCTAAATGTCTGTTATTTTAATTTAGCCTTAATAAAGAAAATAATAAATTTTCGAAAGCTTGGAATAGCATAAAATAGTTTAAAATTAAAATTGATGGAATTCCTAATAAAAGAAATAATTCAGATATATACGCCGCCAAGATTAAATTAATTTATGGTAATGGGGTTTTACCAAGAAGTACAGCGTATATATGGTATAGCAGTTGTAAAAGAACAAATTGCTAACAGTAATAATACCAAATTAGCATCCATCAACAGATGAGTTTTTCTTACTAAATGTATAAAAGAAGGATTAATATCAATTCACATTATTAATAACATTAAAAACATATTTCAACTTTTTGAAGGTAAGGCAGTAAATCAAATACACGATTTTAAAAATAACTTAGTTAAAAAAGTTTTAAATTTAGAAATTTCTGTTACATACAGTAACATTTCAAAATTGAAAAGATCGCTTGAATTCTTAAACAAAAAATTACAGAAATTTTACCATTTAATATTTTTAATAAACTTACTCGTAGACAACAACAAATTTATAAGAAAAAAACAATAATATTAAAAAAAACGTTATAGTTTAAAATCCAAGCAATAGGTACGTAATTATTCCTAATAAAGAAAAATTTATTAAAAATATTTGAGATACTGAAATTCCATTAGATATTAAACTATTTTTAGCATTAGGAATAAAATTTCATTTCTCACCAACTAGTAAGTAATAACATACCTATCAAAATTTTTTTAGTAGACATTGAATCAATATTAGATAAATTTGATTCTAACAAACAATTAATTTGTCGATCATAAATTATTAACATGTTAACAAATTTGTTTCATAAGCCAATAAGTAATAGCTATTTGTAAAATATTTTTATAAAAACTAAAAAGTACTTTAAGAACACCCTGAATTAATTTTAACTAAATCTGACGAAGGTGAGATAACAGTTATAATGAATAAACCACAGTATTTGGACCTTCCGGATGATTTACTTTTAAAATATATTATATTACAAAACTTCAAAGAGACCCAACTTCAACTATTCAACAAAATTCTAATAAGATTATTTCTAATTTAAAAAAAATGTCAATTTATTACGGATGAATTAGCAAAAAGTTTAAATATATATAATCAAATAACACCCAGATTTTATGGTTTACCAAAAGTAAAGTGCATTTCACGAGTAATTAGACCTCTGCATCATAGCCGCCATTTAAGTGTCACCAAATAAAACCAAATAAAGCGCGGGAGCACTCATTGGTGTAGTACCTTTTGTCATATAAAAAATGGTAAACTTTCAGAAATTCTTAACAATAATGATATTTGTTTGGAACATTCTTTTATTTTAACGATGTTCATTTCTTACAATAATTAATTTAATTGAAAAATTTTCAATTTTACTAACCTAAGTTACTTCTCCGCTACTGAGTTGGCAAATAATATTTTAAGACGTTTGAAGGTCGTGTTTGTTATTATATTTGTCTTTTGCTATTATAATGTTGTAGGAAAGGATGGAAAATGCGGTTCAGAGTAGCCAACTGAAATACCCCTTTCATTACAATGTTACATTTATAGCATTTTAGTTATTTTATAATTGGATGTTGTTCATAGTGGAATGGCAGCCATATTGTAGAGGTCTAATTATTTGTGAAATGCACATTACACAAAAGTATTTTATCTTTAAGACCTATTATATCATCTATTAATTCTCCTGTTAGTAAATTATCAAAATTTATTACAGATATTTTAACAAAATCGTAAATTTTAAAAATGATTATTATGTTTCATATTCTTAAATTTTGCTGAATTTATAATTAACAAAAAATTACCAGAAAATTGCGTATTAATAAGTCATGATGTTATTTCTTTACTTACTAACATTCCAATCCAGTTATTCATTCAAAGTATTGAAAAAGGTGGAATAATGTTAAAAACCACACTAACATTCCAATGTCTAATTTCATTAATACAATTAAATTTATTCTTGACAGTTATTTTTAGTAATATTTATTACAAACAAATATTTGGTACTCCTATGGGTGCCATTATATCTCCAATTATAGCACAATATGTCATGGATGACCTTTTAAATGAATACATTCCAAAATTAAATTTTAATTTACTTTTTATAAAAAAATTCCGAAAAATTCTTCAAACCAAATCTTAAATATTTTTAATTCATATAATTCTTTTATCCAATTTACAGTAGAAAATTAAATTAATAATAGCGTTCCACTTTTAGACTTTGATCTAATAAATATATTTTACACACTAACTAAAATCAAAAGGACACACAAAGTAAAACAGTAATACATCAAAATTAACAAATTTCATATTAATTATTTCTGTCAAAAAAGTTATCCTAGCCTCCTACTCATGCACACATATACACGGTTCACAACAACGTCTTCACAACACGCGGAAATAATAATATCAAAGCAATATTTATTAAAACAGAAAATAAAATTGACACATTAATAATTTCTGGTGACATTGGACAAACCTGTAGAGTTCTTAAAGATCGATTAACACATAAAAGTGACATCAGGTTACACAAAATTTCATGTACACTAAGTCAACATTCTATTGATAAAATTCATTATCTAAATTTTGCAGAAATTAAAATTTTACAATTAGAAAATGATAATGATGAATGTTTAATTTTAGAAATGTTTGATTAATTAAAACTTAAAATTATATTAATAAGAAACGTGAATTTCAACAATTTGTTAATAGTTTTAACATAGCTACTTAATTTTTTGATATGTCATTTTTATAACCTATTTTTTAAATTATGTGTTAACCTAAAATTTGTGTCATAACATTTTTTTAACCTATTGTATAAAACTTATTTTTAAATTACTCTTGACATAAATATTTTACAAATGAATCAAAATTTATAAATTTGACAATTTTTCTGCCTTTCTCCTTTTGTTAACTTTTTATTATTTTATTATAATATAGTTTTAATGAAATTAGTATTTTATCTTTGTGTTCATTAACTTAATTTACATGTAAGTTTAATTATCTTATTTTTCTTGTTAAATCTAAATCTCGGTTATTTTAATTTAGCCTTGATAAGAAAAGAACATTTTCGAAAGCTTGGAAAACTAGTTTAAAATTAAAATTAACGGATGCCCAATAAAATAACTAATTCATATATATATATATATATATATATATATATATATATATATATATATATATATATATATATATATATATATATATACATACATACAGAGTGCCCCTAATTTATCTAAACTTGCCTTAGTCCAAAAGTTGAAAAAATAAATCACATTTCCTTTCATATCTTTCGACTGCTTTGAGCTAATTTTATACAATTTCTTATATGGGGTTTCTTGGGATGATAAATTCATGTTATCATTGATTTCGGTGTATTTCCTAGAGGGCGCTACAGGCGACCATTAGGACATGTTTAATAAGCCGCTACAACTTTTTTGTGCTACATTGTAGGCCCTTTTAATATGGAATAATAGTTTTTTCTACATTTTCTGCTTAAAAAAGGTATACCTTCTTTATATCGCTAAGAGCACCGGTTTATCTAAAGCTCATGATGCATACAAATTTTCCAAAAGCATCAAAATAACTTATTTGACTAAAAAACTTTAGCCGCCTTTACTTTTTAATTACCATATCGACAGTTGAATTTATCAAACGTTAGTTTTTTTCTGTTGCTTTTCCGTTGATAAAGATACATATTTATGGCTCACAGTTTCACTAATTCTGAAACGGTGGATATGCTTTTGGTCTATGGACTTTGCCATTGAAACGGTCGAAGAAGTGTACGAATTTATGGGGAAAAATATCCTTTTCGTAGAGCTCCAAATCGGCAAACTTTTGGTAATATCGAGAGACGTCGCCGCAAAAATGGCAAGTTTCAACCAAGCCGTGTAAATTCTGGACGCAGACGGTGGAAATAGAAGAAGAGATTTTGGAGACTGTTGAAATAAATCCAAAGACCAGCACACGACGTGTAGAATTACAATTGGGAATTTCGAATTCATCAGTTCATAGAGTTTTTCAAGAACAATTTTTCACCCTTTCGTATTCGAAAAATTGAAGATATATTGCCCATGGATCCTCATCAACGTTTAGCTTTCTGTCGATTTAATATTCATAGAACAATCGAAAATCCAAATTTTAGTAAAAAAAGTTTTGTTCACGGACGAAGCTACTTTTACGAGATGCGGTATTTTCAATGTTCATAATGGACATGTTTATGCTGTTGAAAACCCTCATGAAAGGAGAGTATCTCATTATCAGCATCAATTTCAAGTAAATATCTGGGCTGGAATTGCAGACACTTTTATTATTGGTCCCTTTGTACTGTCAAATCGGCTGAATGGAGATAGGTTTATGCATGATGGCGCACTTCCTCATTTTACTTTAAATGTAAGACAACAATTAAATGAGGTATATGCAAAGCGCTAGATTGGAAGAGGAGGTGACGCACTTGCAAAATGACGGGGTCGATCACCCGACTTGACACCCTGTGATTTTTCTTGTGGGGTGCCTTGAAATCAAAAGTTTATGCATCCCCAGTTAATACGCAAGAAGAATTGTTGGCAAGAATAATTCATGAAGCTAATTAATTGAAGAATAGTCCTGAAGTATTGTCCAGAGTACAATGTAATTTTTTAAAAAGAATTAACTTGTGTATGCAGGAAAATGTTGGACATTTTGAACATTTGTTGAATTAGCAAATTAAATACCTTCCAGAAAAGTCCGTCAATCGGCTTCACGAATTATTCTTATTATTATTATACTTTTCGGTAATTTGCATGCATCATGAACTTTAGGTGCATTTTTCTCGGAAACCGGTGCTCTTAACGATATCACGAAAGTATACTTTTTTTAAGCAGAAAAGGTAGGGAAACTATTATTCCATAATAAAAGTTGTAGCGGTTTAAACATGTCCTAATGGTCGCTTGTAGCACTCTCTAGGACATAACCGAAATTGATGATAAATTTGAATTTCTCATCCCAAGAAACCCCTACATAAGATATTCTATAAAATTAGATCAAAGCAGTCGAAAGATATGAAAGAAACTGTGATTTATTTTTCAACTTTGACACCCTGTATATATATATATATATATATATATATATATATATATATATATATATATATATATGAAGAAGATGATATTCTAAATAAACAAATTAATTATGAAAATTGGAAAATAAATAACAAAAATCATTATTTCTACTATTTGATCAAGTGTTCAAATAAATCTCCGTTTGCAACTAAATAATATTCTTCAATTGTGTAATAATTCATTTTATAAACAAATTTTTCAAGTAATAATCTGTCCCAAATAAAGTTTTAATGATGAATGAATTGTTTTGAACAATGAATGATTTGCAATGACAATTAATAATTATTGTTAGCATTGTCTGTCTAAAGCAAAGCAACCTTGACCAGTTACGAAAAAGCCCTTAAGTTTTTCCTAAATTTCTCGAAAACGGATGAACCAAATGTAAATGCAATTGTAACATAAGAAGCAGCCTTTTTCCTTAAGAAGCTTTACATTTGACATTTTACTTAAAATAATTAGGGAGCCAATATTTACAATAGTTTATTTTAACATGGGAATTCCTATGTCCAGAAATTCAAGTGTATTATATATATATATATATATATATATATATATATATATATATATATATATATATATATATATATATATATATATACAGGCATGGAAAAACATTATTGCGGGTCTGACTTATAATAAGCTAGAAAGAAACCCAATAAGCATTATATGAGTGTGAGAGACATAACTTTACCGATGTTGCCACTTGTACATATTTGCATGTAGGCACAAAATATGAACTACTTAAGTCTCTTTCAATCTAGCTTCAATATTTCTGACGAAACCAAAGCAATTAAGATTATGTTGAAAAGTCGTGTGTTTTTGAAACTATTAAGTAAATACTTTACACTTAAACATTAAATGATAATACCTCAAACATTCAAGATTATTGTAATTGCGAATTTATGACATGGTTCGATTACTACTCGTAAGAAGAACCAACAAGAATCTTACGAGCTACAAACATTAACATTAACATTAACATTTACATTGATAGTATAACTAAGTTTAAGGTTTAACTTGAGCATTATAATTCTTATTGAAAAACCAACTATTTTTAAAATGAACAGAATACACTTTTTTTCAAAACTCTACTTTATAAGATTTTCGAAAAGGCCTCCACCTTGCGCAGGGAAGTAAGCCAATCTATGATAAAATTCAGTTCGAGTGTTTTCTAACATTTCTTGGGTGATGCTGTTTAAAGAGTCTGTAATTTTAACACGAAGTTCGTCCAAATTGTTAGCACGTACATGTCAGTGCCTATAAATTTGCTGGGATACGTATCCCCAAACAAAAAAGTCGTTCGGCGCGAAATTAGGAGTGCGAGGAGGATATTTAATAGTACCTTTTCCACTAATAATACGGTTAGGGAACGTAGTTTCCAAAAACTGTTGAAATTATATTGCAGTATGAGCAGGACAGCCATCTTCTTGATACCAAATGTCATAAAAATTTATATTAAGGCGTTGAACAGCTGGAACTATCTGATTTCTCAACAGTTCTAAATATTTGTCCGTATTCAAGTTTCCGTTGATAAAAATGAACTATTTATGGAATTGTCTAAAATTCCTGCCACACATTAACTTTTGGGGGATTAGGTATACTAATGTGTTTGTTTTCCCGGAGTAACAGCGACAGGCGGATTGTGATGGCTATGTAAGTTAAAGAACACTCGCCGGCAAATAAAATATTTTCATAAATCTTTCGTTTTCATTAGTCCGATTCATCATATCTTCACAAAATTCCTTACGCTTTTGATGATCTTCTGGTAAAATTTCTTGTGTAGTTTGCAACTTGTAGAAACGGTATTTATTCCTTTCAAGATATTGCGAACTGTTCTTGGTTCAATATTCATTTCTTCAGCAATTTTTGCACTACTGCACGGGAAATAAGTTCCTTTAAACGATGTATTTTCTTATATATTCATTTTCACAAATCTTAACGCTAATACGATTTTTGAAGTGTGTTCTCAAAAATAACCTTAGCAAATTATAAAAATTGACTTTCAACTGACAGTTCTGTTTGACATTCTGTACCCGCTTCTGAGCATGCACAAATGAAATTCGCCGAGAAAACACTGCTATTGGCCTGTTTTCAAAGGAAAACCAAATCTGCCGTTATTTCTTGTGCAGTGAATAATACCACTTAACAATCTGTATTTTTCTTCCATGGAATACCAGTATGTCAGACCGCGATATTTTTCCATACTTGTATATATATATATATATATATATATATATATATATATATATATATATATATATATATATATATATATATATATATATATATAATAAATTAATATTTTAATATTGTTGGCAATATTATAAACAAATGTTTAAAATAGCACCTCCAATATTCGACTTAAACATATTAGTTCTGTTTTTACTATTGGTACAAATTCCGTTTCATAACAATAAATGTTTAATGGATGTTATTGCTTTAGTAGCAAATAAAAGTTTTAATAATATTTATTTCAAATGAACTCAAACAGGCAAATATCATCCTATACTTTTATTCAATATTATGAAAATTCACATACAAGGTGACAATTGTAATTTACTTTTTTTCAAAATTTTCAACATAAATACACAAAAGAAATAGTATAACAAAGTCCTTTCATAAGACGTTTTATCATTATCGTGTAAACTTGGACTCGTGCAATATAACGTATTTTACAAAACTAGTTTCTTAATGTGCTATTACAATATTATAATATTACTCTGTCGAAATTTTTAGTAGGTGTATTCTCTTCTTATTTTTTAAGTGAATTATGATTAATAGCACTAATGTTTTCCATATAATATAATTCCACAATTTCTTTAATATAATTATTTATTTCTCGACGGGGTTCAATACCGCACGGATCATTATCAAGAAAGAATACATAAGTAAAATAACAAACAAGTAGTTATAGTAACAAATCATTAAGGTAAAACAGCAAACATAATTCTATATTTAAAATATCTGTTAATGGGGAGTCTATAAAATCAACCCGTTCGTTCATTACTGGTACCTTCTGTTTATGTTTATAAATTTCGATTGCTTTAAAAACATCTAATTTGACTTTTTTTTACAAAAATGTAAAATCTAATGTTGTTTTGTGAAATCATAAGTTGATTATTTACTATTAAATATGTTTGGCATATTTTGATTTCTTTATATGTTTATATTTGTAACAATGTCGTTAGTTGAATCTTTATAATATAATAATAATAAACATTGATGAAAAAGTGGTCAAAAAGACTGTGGAAAATATTTTCAAATTTGCAAGGTGACCGCCAGGGGACGTAACCGCCATCCTAAACATTTAAAGTGATTTTTTACTGAAATTCACCTAGTAAATGTACCAAAAAATTATATGCTTTTTAAAGCTCAGCTTTATTCGAGTAATTTTTGTTTGACGTATATATTAAAATAAACTGGGGGGGGGGGGGGTGATTCAGTGATTTTTTAAATAAACAGCTGTAACTCCTAAATGACTGAACTGATTTTAATAAACTTAGTCTCGTTGGAAGAACATTTATTGCCCCATCAAATTCATCTTACCTGTGATGCCGCTAGAGCGCGTTTTTTGATATATCAGAAAATTGCAAAATTCTCTAAAAAATTAAATGCAACAATATGAGTTTTTTTCATAAAAATTGAGAAAAAAAAATGTCTAAAATCAAATTGTAAACAAATATTAAAGTTTGACAGAAGTAAGTCCTTAAAATGTCTTTTACAAATGATGAAGCTGTTGATATGATTGCGGTATATTTTGAATGTCTTCTAATGCGGCATTGGATAAGAGAGTACACTCGGCCCGATATCTAGATCGGAGTCTACGCGATGTGAGAATTTTTACGCATTTATTGCGGTATTTGCGTAATACTGGAAACTTTCGACCAAAGTTGCGAGGAGACTCGGCTAGAAGAATGGAAGACAATATTGTTATTCTCTTAGCATATATGTCATTGAATATGTCACGAACTACAATTCAAAGCATTTTAAAGGATCATAGGTAAGTTCTTATGTCACTGAAAATACTACTGTACATGTTTCACAATGTGTTTGTAATTTCAAATTTATAGAATGGTCCGTATCATATGGTTTTACGTCAAGCCTTACGTGACGAAGACTTTGACCGACGGATAGATTATTGTCATTGGACGTTGGTCATGATCAGGGAAAATAGAGGATTTTATCCGAAATTCTTCGGATGGATGAAGCCACTTTTAAACTTGATGGAAACGTTAATTTGCATAATATGCATTATTGGTCTGACACCAATCCTCACTGGTTCCACAAGGTCCAATATCAAGGCCGTTGGAGTGTTAATGTGTGGTGGGACAGAACTATTATAGGTCCCTATTTCTTTGCTGAACAACTAAATGGTGCTGTGTTTCTTGATTTTCTGGTAAACCAATTGCCTATTTTATTAGAAGATGTGCGCTTGCAATTACGGCAAAATATGTTTTTACACCTAAATGGTTGCCCAGCACATTTTCAATAAATGTGCGAGAGCACTTAAATGTAATATATCACCAGAGGTGGATTGAACGAGGAAGTCCATTTCCTTGACCACCCCGATCCCCAGACTTAACCTGTTTGGACTTTTATCTATGGGGTAGGTTAAAAGATATTGTTTACGAAGCTCCACCAACAACGAGAGACGACATGAAAGTACGAATTCAAGAGGCCATTCGTAGCCTGTCAAGAACAGAAGCTGAAGCTGCTGTAATGTCCACGCATGAGCGGCTACAACAACGCATCGAGGCCGATGGGAGACAATTTGAGCATTTAAGTAGGTATTAAATAGTTACTTGATGCCTACTTAATGCCTACTTAAGTAGACATTATTGCACATCGGTCCTTTTTAGGATCATAAATAAAATTAATAAAAAGAATTCCGCAAATTTGGAATAATACCTTTCAAAAATAAATGTTATCAAATTATTACACTTAATTTTTGAAATTATGAAAACTTTTATTATTTAAAAATTATAAAATGATGAAATTTTTCATTGAATCTTGAAAAAAGACAAATAAATAACAATAAATACCTGTGTAATGTCGACTTTTTCAAATTTTATTATAACTAAATTTTCTTTCTTCAATATTTTAGGGTATGAATAAGATATTGAGATGCGGTTTTCACTAACCTATTTAGGGATGATTTCATCTCACTTTTATAAAAAAAAAGTTATATTGTTACATTTAATTTTTTAGAGAATTTTCTGATATAATATCAAAAAACGCGCTCTAGCGGCATCACTCAAAGTTAGACATATTACAGGTAAGATCTATTTGATGGAGCAATAAATGCCCTTTCCAACGAGACTAAGCTTATTAAAATCAGTTCAGTCGTTTAGGAGTTACAGCTGTTTATTAAAAAAATCACTGAATTACCTCCACCACATTATTTTAACAGATATGTCAAACAAAAATTAGTCGAATAAAGCTGAGCTTTAAAAAGCATATAATTTTTTGGTACATTTACTAGGTGGATTTCAGTAAAAAATCACTCTAAAAGTTTAGGATGGCGCTTGCGCCCCCTGGCGGTCATCTTGCAAATTTAAAAATATCTTCCGGTCTTTTTTGACCACTTTAGTAATAAAAATTTTTACCGCAACTCTCTACGACGAATAGTTTCCGAGAAACAGCACTTTGCATTCTTTGCTTTGCTTGACCATTTTGTTTTATAATTGATATTCCTTTGCTGAAATTTGTTTAGTTCAACTGCAATGACATTGCGCTATGTACTAATGATCTACATCCTGCTAACTTATATGTTGTATGGTGACATGAATCGTTTGTAATTGTAATGTCTGTATGTGTAGATTTTCTGAATATGGAGAATTCAAACTTGTTCTGTGCATTAACTGTTATGTTTAAATCTAGAAAATTAATGGCTCTATTTTGTTCTTTCTCTAGTGTAAATTTTATGTCAGGATGTAAATTCTTAATATTAATTAAGAACTCATCAATGAAATCTGATGAACTATCAAAACATGCTAAAATATCATCAGCATAAGGAAACCAAAATACTACAACGTGATCAATCTCAAGTGTACTGTAGTGGTATGACAAAAATCCCTAGTTGTTAATATTGTTGTGTTTTGCAGTTGGCTGCTTTGGATTTTTAGTGTGGTTTTAGTTTATGTCAGTTTATGTCATATTATACCTTCGTTTTTCACTTTTGTATTTTCTTGAGTGTGATAACTAATGTGTACCTAAGGAGTTAAAAAAAATTTGTAAAAGACGTTGTCATTCCATAAACATGTACTGTAAATTTTATTTAATTATAATGAAATTATAACATTTAAATACTTAAGATTCATTATTTTGTAATGATTTAACCAATCATTAAATAATATTTTATGTATTTTGTTGTATTTTATAGGGATGCAGTCTAATCAAATACAAAATAGTCATTATTTAAATTAAGATAATATTTTATAATATGTATAAGTTAATGACCTTCATACAGATTTGAAACTGATCGTAGTTTCTACTCGAACCATGTTCTAGAGTAGCTAGAGCAATACAGCTTCTTACCAACCTATCAGTGGTACCAACTTAAATATTTTGATCACGTGGTATACATTTGAGATTGATCACTCTGTGGTTTATCACGGACATTTAATTTAAAAATTTGATCTTTTAAATTATCCATAAAGATATTAGCTAAAATGGGTGAAATTGAACTGTCCATAGGTAAACCATTTTTGTAGATAAATTTTATTATTGAATGTGAAATAATTTTGATTAACATAGAGATCAAATAATTGAACTAACTCCATTCTTGTAACTAATTCAACACTATTATTACAATTCCAAACGATTCATCTCACCATAAAACACATGAGTTAGCTGCATATAGATCATTAGTACATAGAGCAATGCCATTACCGTTAAACTAAACAAATTTCAGTAAAGGAATATCAATTATAAAACAAATTGGACAAGCAAATGGTTATACTTCAAATATAATCGACACTTACGTTAAAAATCAAAAGTACAAATTTTCTATCAATCGAATTTACCCACTTAACACAGAACCGACAGAAAGTATGAATCTCATATTTTGGAAAAATATAAGAAAAAGTAGCTCACATATTAAAGAGAACAACAAATACAAAGTAGCTTTCAAAACTAATCCAATGTTCTTAAATGTTTAATTAATGCCAAAGATTCAACAAACGACATTCTGAAGTCGGGTATTTATAAATCAAACTGAACATTTAGGAATTCCGTTTATATTACACTTAGGAACTGTGAGAACACATTAGATGTTACAAACGTAAACAGCCAGACAGAACAGACTATGCCAAACGTTTAATAGTAAATAATCACCTTATGACTTATGACAAAACAATATTAAATTTTAAATTGTTGTGATAATAAAGACAAATTAGATGTTTTGGAAGCATTCGAAAGTAATAAACATAAACAGAAAATACATTTAATGAACGAACAGGTTGATCTTACAGATTAAGCTTGAAAAGATATTTTAAATATAGAATTATAATTAAGTTTGCTATTTTACCTTAATGATTTGTTACCCTAACTACGAGTTATTATTTTACTTATATGTTTTCTCTTGATAATGATACATGTTGTATTGAAACGCGTAGAGAAATAAATAACTATATTTCCAATATTAGCTTGATGAGCTAATACCAATGTATAAATTTGGGACTAACTGATATTATTTGCTGTGTTTTACCTAAATTTGAACAAAACATTAAAAATTTAAAATCTCTGTAGGAGAGCGAATACTTAGTTTTCCCAACTGGGTAACGAATCAATTCTGCCGTTTTTGATTACTATAAACCTAACTTCTAATGTTATATTGAAATCATATAATGTGTGAAATAATAATAATGATAATGATAATAATAATAATAATAATAATAATAATAATAATAATAATAATAATAATAATAATAATAATAATAATAATAATAATAATAACTGAAAAACATAAGGTATTTAAATTAAAACAAATTTATGGATTAATAGTGTATAAGGAGACTGAATTTTGCCATTGGTAACAAAAAGAAAAAAACGGTCTATGTTTACAATGTCTACTTCCCACAACAAATTCACAAATTGAATTATTCATATTTTTAATTCACTTCTATTCAGTGATTATTGCATTTGAAATGTAAAATTCGAAAGTTTTTACAACTTTCTGTCAGTTAAAGCATGGCTTATTTACTTAATAAAAATGTACATTTTCTCTTGAAATAAAAAAGAGTGTTTTTGAAGTCGTAAAAAATGTAGGAAATAGAGTTAATACGAACCACAAATGATTACACAAAGTTCATTTGTAATTTATTACTTGTGGAATAGCAGTCTTTACTGAACCTCGCCACGTACAGTATGTCCCGATTTCGTTGTTTTAGTTGTTTTTTAAGGATATCTTTGTTATTATCAAAGACAGTTGTTTGCAGTTTTTATATTTATGTACTACGTTGTTGTCATGGCAAAATCAAAAATTTAGTATCTTGTTTTGTTTTCGACTTATAGCCAAACCTCGATATTTCTACACTTTTTTCAAGGTCTTATACCTCGTTTAATACTATTATACTGACATATTTCGTCAACGGTACTTATATATTGCGAAATGCCGAATTCAGTGGCGTGTTTAGAATTTTTCTGGAGGGTGCGGTGTTTGAGCAATAATATAAACTTGCATTTTTTTAAATGAGGATCATAGTTGGCTTGACAACTATCAGCTGCAGTTCTTTCTTAGCTTTTCAAAAATATAAATATAGACATTCCTGAAAAACATCTTCCAAACATTTTTTTCAACAATACGGTGCTCCTGCCCATAATGTTTATCTATATAAATATATCAGTATAATACTGTTAAGCGAGGTATAAGACTTTGAAAAAAGCATATTAATATCGACTTTTGGCTATAAGTCGAAAACAAAAGGAAATACTAAATTTTCAATTTTGCCATGAAATATCTAGCTCAACAAAGTAGTAGGTGAACGTAAAAATTGCAAACTTGTATCTTTGATAATAACAACGATATCTTTAAAAAACCACTAAAACCAAATCGGGACACACGGTACTTGCACCTCGTTCACTTTATTTTATTTTTTAGGTTATTAGGATAGCAACCTTTTAAGCCCTCACTTTGAAATCAGAATTAGAATTTCACATAAGTTGTTTTTGCCTTTTAGCTTGTTTTGTATAAATACTTAAGTTCATCAATAAGTTAATTAAATAAAAAAAATTTGTAGTCATTTCACAGTGTTCCAGCTAAAGCACAGTTGTTTGAACTACTCACAATTTACACTGTAGCGTCCCCCAAGTACCCTATCTTGAAAAGTGTAATTTGAACTTATTTGCAAATGCAAATTCAAGAACAAAACAATCGCTAAGTGATTTATCTTGAGTTTACTGACTGCAATGTTACTGTTACTCAAATTAATTGCTTGCCTTACATGGATTTTCCTGACAACAACTAAAAGATTAGAATTTATTTGCAAGTCTGATATTTAATTACTCGCAAACCTCAAATCTGACCAAACGAAGTGGCCGTCTAGTGGTAGGTACGCTGTGCTATTTGAATTAGATAGGCTGGATGAGGTTAGTGTTGCATCATGAGGGGCAGGTAACCAATGAAACTACTCAAATTAAAATTAACGAGCTTTGCACAATGGTGGATCAGCCCGTTAATATATTATTGTGGGAAAGAACCACCCATAAAACCCACTTTATTCATAAATAAGCAATTGCACAAGTACATTAATAATTTAAATAACAAAAAAAAACAATGAAAGGGTTAAACATATAACAAAACATCATTAAATCAGGTTAAAGTGCGGACAAAATTATAACATTAAGAGAAAAAATAAATAAAAAGTAGTTTAGTTATACATAAATACAATAAAAAAACCAGGTGGTCACGCCCACAATTGTGTCAAACATAATCAGAATAAAAATTGTAATACGAAACATGTGGCCCTTTTAAAACCAATCATGCCGGTCTTTAAGTAGATAAGCACATTAAACAATAAAGCAAATTACAGCACATACAAAATGCAACAGTAAAATTGCACAGGTGATAATAAGATAAAGGCAAGGACAAAAGAAAATACACAAGAAATTTATATATACACAATTGTTTAATGACTACTAAAGCATAAAATACATAGGCACAATTACAATAAATTACATATAAAGAGAAATTAGCTCGCAGGCAAATAATTTTACTTAACCGACTAACAAAAAACTCATTAAAACAAAGCCTTATAGGGGTAAGTTATAAATAAATCGTAACGTCGTGACCGATATACAAGTTTGAGTGCGTTAGAAAAAATACATCGCCCCTTTCTCAGGTTACGCATTCATCTATATAACAATAAAAACAATAAAAATAAAATTCGAGGTGTTTAATGGTTATCTGGACCCGGGAGTGTGTACCCACTTGGAAATTGTCTTTACAACTAATAACCAGCGGTATCATGTACCCGTGCACCAGCCCACCTCTACAAAAATATAAATATAAACAACAAACAACAATGCTAATTCATACAAATACAAGAGTGAGGGAGCCCTGCACTGTTTTTTATTTTAACAGATTTCAGCTTAATGAGCCCGCGTGTGCATACTTTTGCATGGCAATGTTCGATTCTTAATAGGTTACATAGGCTTGTATAATTATCTGCTGCTTTCCTTAATTTATATAAAATTACCTACTTACACTTGAACACTTTAATTGATCACGGACGCAAATCGTTAACATACGCGGTTTAACTTCAAAAAGGATAACTGTTATTTATAGATTAATAACACATTACAACTAACACCCGAAAGAAAAGACAAATTAGTGTTGGCAAATTCAAATGAAAATGTACACGCACGAAATATGTTAAAAAGAAGCTGTTTGCAATGGGAGTTTCTAATTAAAACCTATCAAATCATCCGGCTCAATCAAAATTTCAACAGCAACTGCCTTACCGTTCAACAGCAACTGCCTTACCGTCTGGTTTCCACTAAACATGTCTACTCTCAAAAATCAACCCCGTCTTTGAAAAGTGAAAAAAACAAGAAACATCATACGTTGGAACAGTTTCATATTAATTATTGCACATCTTTAAAAATATGCATTCGTCCGTAACAAACCCATAATATATTTTTCTTATTTTACGTTGTTTAACAATTTGAATTATTTTAGTCCATTCACACATTCAATTTTATTCTATTTCTCCCATTACTTTTTAACCGAACTCCATAAATTGTGTTCAGATCTCTGCTTTGAATTATGATCTGAAATGTGCAAACCAACTTGTCAGTCTGATAAAAATTTTGTTTAAGGGATTTCGCAAATAATCAATTCGTATACTGCTATCCCCACGTGCATTTCTCTTGTTACATAGACCAGAAGTTAGGATGACAAACAATTTTTTTCAGTGGGTGCCGGTAACTCAGCAGACTACTAAAAGTGAATACTATTCATAAAGCACTTAGTTACGTGGTCGTGTAGCAGTGAGGACAGCGGGAGGTAGTTTTTGGACTTTATCAAATGTAATTGAAACCGTAGCATATTTCAAGAATACAAAAATACAATCACACAGATTAAAAATCTGCCAGCAAAAAATTTTTGCACTACTCGTGCAATCTTTTTCAACATATTAATAAGGATCAACGTTATGGTAAGAAGTCTAGACACCATTTTTGAAAGATAATGGAATTTTACACAATTTTCCTTTATAACATTTCTTAATACAATCAAGCCTTAAAAAATTATTATCTTTGAACAAAAATTTAAAATGAGTAAACTGTATTTAGAATACTTTTCACAAGTGGACGGCTTAGGATTTTTTCAAGTTGGCTTCTAAATTTCAATTAATGAGTAACTGTCATGCAGCTTTAAACGTCTGTCCATCTGATATATATTATTATTGCTGTTTTAACGACGTTGGCTATTTCAATTATGAAATTATTACAAAAGAGATTGCATGATTATCCTGAAAAGACTTCGTTATTTCATTTCTTTTAATTTCCGCTTTGTAGGTAAAAAGGCATTTAATACCATATTAAGCAATGCACTGTATAATTTATGGCATATTTGAATTCTGAAGCGTAAACATCGCCGATACACGAGCTGTAAGTTCAATTTCAAGTACATTAGTTGATAAAGCGGCCGAGGTTTATTTAAAGTTATCTTTAGCAAGAAAGAAACACATTTAAATTTTATCACAATGGTTTCATAGGATTTGGAACTGGCTTTAACTATAATTTAAGCCAACCCCCATTTCACAATATACAGGACCATCCTACAACAAATGTCTAATTCACACAACCTCCAAACACCTACCAATCTCAACCTTTTTTAAATAGTCAAACATTATTATCTTACTCTACACAAGCTGGTCAACCTCCACCAGGATGTAGTAATTACTTTACTCCAAATCAGGAACAACTTATACAAAATGCAGCCCTCTGGTACTTACCTGTCTCAATTACTCAGATTGGTCTCAACGATTGATGACGAAATGGAAAATGACACCCCCCTCTAAAGACAATTCCTCATCAAAAGAAAATCCCTGGCAAGTATTTAAGACTACAAAACGAAGGAAAATTAGAAAATCACAAGACACGGCATGCTCAAACCTTGCTGCTCTCCAACAGTTACTCTGCATTAGCAAGTTCCCAAAATCCAACCTCCCATAATAATACAGCAGAATCAGGTAACGCCTCCAAAACTAAAATACCAAAATCCGACAAATCCTCTAAACTCCCTCCTATATTTGTTTTTCTTTATGGAGACCTACCAAAAATGAAAAATAAACTTGTCGATGTAGCCGAAGAGCAATATATTACCAAAAGTCTGGCAAATAACACAATTAAAATCTCGACGAATACTTCGGATACATTCCGGAAACTGGCTCAATTTATGCGAAAAACAATATTACACATCGCAGTTACCAACCAAAAGATGAACGGGCGTTTAGAGCAATCATTAAAAATCTTCACCATTTGATTCCACTCGAGGGCATAAAAACAGAAATCACCAACCAAGGACACAAAATTATAATTTTAACCCTTACATTCAAGCTACTCTAACTGCATCCACAAGAGAAATTTCTTTGCAGCTAAACACCTCCCAGCAAGTAGTATGGAGAGTACTTAAAAAACACAAATACCATCCATATAAAATTCAAATCACTCACACATTACATCCTGGGGATAGTGTTCGACGAATAAAATTCTGCAGATTTGTGGCCGATCAGTTAGCTCTGAATCCTAATTACCTTAATAACGTAACTTTTAGCGACGAATGTTAGTTTACTAATTCCGGTTTGTTTAATCGATATAACGAACACATTTGGTCCGTTGAAAATACACGGGAGCATCAAAACCAGCGTCCACAAATGCGCTTTTGACTCAACGTGTAGGTTGGCTGATTAGGCGGCCAGATTGTTGGACCATACATTTATGAAGAAAGTTTAACTTCCAATCTGTAGTTATAATTATTACCTACTTTCTTGGCTGATTTTTTAGACAATAATATTTGCCTCGATCGGCTGAATAGATTATGGTACAAGTAGGATGGTGCTTCCCCACATAATGTTAGAAGAGTTGTTGATTGTTTATCAGAAATGTTTCCGGGGAAATTGATTGCTAATACTGGTGATGTAAGATGGCCAGTCAGGTCACCCGACCTTTCCCCACTCAATTATTTTGTGTGGAGTGCCATGAAAAATTATATTTACAAAACCACACCCGGTAACATCGATGAGTTGCAAAGAAAAATTATCAATACGTTGAGAACGAAAATTAGAAGAAGGGATGTTTTAAGAGCTATTCAGAATTTAAAAAAACGAGTTCGTTTATGCTTATTTATTATTATTATTATATTATTATTATTATTATTATATGTAGTTTAAGCTAATTTATTATTATATTATTTGTTACATGTTATGAAAATGCGTTTTGTAGAGTGTAAGTGACCTAAGTTAAAATCTCGGTTAAAACAATCTGTCATATTTAACAATTTTCCCTATAAATAGCTCGATTAAATATTGTCTGGATTTATTGATTTTTTACCAGAAGCCTTTAAAATTCGAAGTTTATACGAGTCTTTCAACTTTGTAGAATACGAAAAAGATTAAATATAGGGACGTACTTACTTAAATCAATAATGATTGGAATATATTACCGAAAAACTTTTAAAAGCATTAAGTGTCATATGTCGTCGAATGGAAAATAAAAAGTTGTTTTAGAATCCAATTTAAAAAACACAGGGCCGTATTTAAAAAATGAAGTTGATCATCGGATTTGAAATATGATAATACCACTGTGTAGAAGGGAAAAAGTGGTAACGAGAAAGTGTTTCTTTGTTTTTAATTATCTCTTCAAATAAGTTTAGAAAAAAATAAAAACGTTTTTAAAAAATTTCGTTCTTTTCCAGAATCAAGATCTCCATGCTTAAACTCGAAAAACGGTCACCCCATATATATATATATATATATATATATATATATATATATATTAATATAGTCCGTCTAGAAAGTATCCGGAATTTTATATTTTTCTAATTTATATATATATATATATATATATATATATATATATATATATGCTTTTGTAGCATTCTAAGACACATGTAATGAATCAAGTAGGTTGTCCCTATAATAGACTGTGGCCAAAATTGACAACAAAATGACAACATCATGTGTCAAATATTGTTGATTGTCAACAGACTTAAGATTTGTGAAAAAATGTTGCAAGTAGAAAAAAGAAAAGGTAGAGTATTTGTATAGAAAAGGTTTTCGAAATGTTAAAAAATTAATGCAATTGACTGAACTAGGAAAAAGTGCAGTTTATCAAACAATCAAGAGGATAAAAAATGGCACAGATATGGGGCATAAACCAGTTTCGGGAAGATCGTGTAAGATTGTCGGAAACAATTTAAACGCTTTAGTGGCATTAGGACGACAAAATCCTCGCCTAGGGTTTCGAAAATTGGCTAACAGATTTGCAAATCAACGAAAAATAAAAGTGTGCCCGGAAACCATCACTGAAAAGACAAGGCTACATATCAAGGAAGCCAAAAAATCCCTGTAATGACACCTCTACAAAGACAACGAAGATAATTTTGGTAATGTTTTTATATCTGATGAAAGTTGTTTCCAGCTTGGTGCAAATCATCTAAAAATCCTTTTAAAAGAAAATGTTACCGTTCAAATTTCCAAACTTTCCACTAAAATAATGGTTTGGGGAGCATTATCTCAGCGTGGTTCTACACCTCTCTGTATAGTTGATTGCACTGTTAAAAGTGCAAAATATTGTGACATTCTAAATGGTTTTCTTCTTGAAACGGCTCATGCTTTATATCCAGAGGAGTGGCGTTTTCAACAGGATAATGCAAGATTCCATACTTCTGCCTATACTAAAGCTTGGATACAAGAACATCAATTGACAGTAATTCCGTGGCCAGCAGTTTCACCAGATCTTAGTCCCATTGAAAACATATGGGGACTAATGAAGATTGAAGTTGAACGAACAGCGCCACGAAATAAAGAAGATTTGATTCGTCACACTAATATTAATGCACTTAAATTGGATTAAGTAGATATTAGATTTTATTGGCTATTTACAAAAGATTCTCAAAATGGACGTCATTAGCTTTAATGCACTTTTGACAACGTTTAGTTAAATTTTGTCTAACATGGAAGAATGACATTATTTCTTATTTCTACTCTCATTTCCAGCTTCTCGAATTTTTTCTTGACAATTCCATTCTATTGCCGTTTGATTGTTTATAAACAGTGGATTTCATATGACCCATATGAAAAAATCTAACGGATTGAAATCTGGACTTCGCGGTGGCCAGGGATGATCACTCCCATGTTCGATCCATCGTTGTCGAAAGTGATTATTTAAATAATTTTGCACATTTCGAGCGTAATGGGCAGGAGCACCATCTTGCATAAACCGCATATTGTTTCTAACGTTAAGCGGAACATCTTCTAGTAAGGTGGGAAAAGTATTTTCAACAAAGTTGAGATATGATTCTGAATTCAACTGAGTAGGAAGTTCACATGGTCCTATTACAGAATCCCCGACAATTTTACACCATACGTTAATTAAAAATTCGTGTTGAAAATGCTTCATTTTATCTATATGGGGATTGCCTTCACTCCATGTATGAGAATTGCGGGTATTAATTATGCCTCGACGGGTAAAGGCTCACCAATAAAATTCACACGATTAAAAAATGTCAGGTCATTATTTTGTTTATTACGCAACTACTGACAAAAATTCAATCTTAGTGGGAAATGAGTCGGCAACAACTCCTATACATTTAAATGGTGATACGGATGCAGAAGTTGGGCACGAAGAACTCTATGTATGGACGTCCGGGGTACAGCTGTAATTGCAGATAACTGCCGAATACTGATTTGAGGATTTTCTTCAACTCGACCTAAAACATCTTCTTCCTCCCCAACGACAACGCGTAGAGGAGTTGGAAGTCCAGCATGGTATCTCGCTTTGAAGCTCCCGTGCTCTTTCAATCGTTGGAATAAAGTTTGAAATAATTTTCTGTTGGGTTAGCGACGATTTGGGTACAATTCATTATACCGTCTTCAGACCGGAACCAGAAAAATGAAAGAAAACTTTAAGAACAACAATAAACTCGATAATAACTCCGTAGAACAACAATAAAATGGTTTAATATAAAATAACTGACAGATTACAACTTGCAAATAATGTAACAAATGCATTAATATTAGTGTGACGATTCGTAACTTGATACAATCATATTTTGTGAAAAGCTTTAAATTAGTGAATTAAAATTGTAAAGATCCAGCTTAACTTTACTAAAATTTTTGTAATTAATTACTTTTTTAATTGCCATACAGTAATCAAGTTAGATAAAGTTGCATAATATTAAAACCAATTGCAAAAGATTTCGCGATATTCACAAATAATGAATTTTAATCCCCTCCGACGTAGATATCAAATGCTCTTACGTCAGAGAACCCTCAGCCAATCACAGCCAGAGGACCCCTGCATAGAATCCGGACCCACCCACCACAAATTATCTATAAAGACCGCGGCGCTACCGGAAGAAATTCTACTGTCTGCGCTCTCCGCTCTCCTCTTTTAGTCGCTACTCTCGCGTCTCCAGCATATAGAATCTAGAACCGAGATCCAGACCGCGCGCGCCTGCCGTACTTAGTTTCGTTGTATACGCCGCCGACCTGTCGATTGCCGCATCCGTTCATCGTGAAACGTCGTAAATCTTTAGTCGCGTTACTTCGCCGCCGTCACCGGTAAATCAGTGTCATACAATCAAGCTGCTGGTTGAGATACGCTAAGGTTAACAGCACGTAAGTTTTATTGCACTATTTTGTTAAATATTACACCAGACACCCAGAGAAACGACGGACTGCAGAGCAAGAAGTCATCTCACCGTTCCAGTACACACACCAGAAGTGCACGACAGGCTGTAAAGCCTAAAGTCACCTTCTGCAAACATACACACTAGAAGCCACGACAGGCTGTAAAGCCTGAAGTCATTTTCTGCAACCATACACACAAACCAGGACGTTGCTACTGCGGGCTAACGCCCTGAAGTCAACTTCCATTTACTCCAGCGGCAAGAAGGGTGTTCACTCGAATTCTACCGCCCCCCCGGAAGATCCCTTTATACAGTAGTCGACGGGCTGGACCCAGAATCCTATAAAGGGCTCTCCATTAAACATATATTACACCTACAATACACCTACCAAATCCTGAAAAAATTAGCAATACAAACAAGCGACACCAAGACCATACCAGAAGCCGTATTCTTAGAGATCACCCGCGTGATCCTCCAGTTAGATAAAGACGAACCCGCGGTGCGTTTACGTAATAAATTGCATCAAACGTGTTCTAGCGATTCGCGAACCGACTACAATTTGTTAGATATCCTTCTAATAATATTTCTTAATAAAGGATATCCGGTAAGTTAAACATTCCTGTATCGCGAGTATATTTTCACGCAACGAAAAACTATCCACTATTTCGTTCCCGAAGGCCATTTTAACCCCGAAAATAATCGTGTACTTAAGACACCTGCATTCCGTGTAAAACAATTCTCAGAATTGTTTAATTTAGTTCACGCAGTCCTAAAAGATCGTGTAAACCCGCCTCATATTAATTCGTTTACAACAATTAATAATAGAAGCATTTTAACAATAACTAACGTAGATAGACTCCGTCTTTCCTGTATTTAATAGGTAGAATAAGTTTCGCTTATAAGAAAGTTATGCGCGTTTAACAGACGTTTTCTAATAATAAAGAATTAATGCGTCTTATTTCCGGGCATAAATAAATGTTATGTATTAATCAATGTAAATACTTTCTCAATTAATTAAGAAATCCTGAGACCATCCAGATCAGTTAGAGTAAATAATCAAACGCGTACGAGCAATTTGCATTCAGAAACGTATAAATATTAACCTGTCCTTTGTGAAGAATTCCAAGTACTGAATTCACATCTATTCCAAATCACATATAAGAATAGTCATGCGCACCAAGGTTACTTTAAATTATTGATTTTCTCTTTGACCTGCTTAGAAACACCAGCGCGATCGTTGTCCCCTGCTTATGTAATACGGAGAATATTACACGATGCCACCTGATAAATACCACGCCACCGTTTACAGGGCCGACCTAAGCGTTCGTAATAAATCAAAATAAATTGAAATTTTCAGGATTTTTGGTCATAACACAGAAACGTCTCAGAAGCCAATAATTCCACCACTACCGTCCATGGGGGACCAACCAAAACGGGCGCTACCAGGAAGGACACTCCGGTTAACCTGATATAAGATTTTTCTTGTTGGTAATTTAATTCACCTAGTTTAGTATCTGATTATTTAGTTTTATAGAAGAAATAGGTAATATACGTTTAAAACATTTTATTGTAATCGTTCAAAGTGTACAGTGTTAAGCACCAAAACATGCACCACCCCCGTCTTGTTAAGACAAGACCCGATTTGAGCTAGACCGAAGCAAATTGAAATAAACCATTTTAATTATTGTAAGCAAAGTGGCTTACAGAATGTTTAGGTACGCTTTTCTTGAAAACGGTACATTTTGTAGATATGAAACAAGTACATCTTTATTTATGTAGAATTTGTTCTCCATCATAAAATTTACCCGCAGAAACGAAAGTGTTGATCATAAGAAAAATATAACAGACACATACGAAAAAAATCTGTCGACAGCGTCCTCTGCAATATGTAGTATGGCTCATAAACTGAGAATATTCAGCTTCCTTCGAATTGGATGTGTTTCAGTTTGATACATCTCATTTCTGAAGTATACCCGATGATAAAAGTATTTTTTGTTTTAAAGAACTGTAACTCCTTTAGGAAGCACATTTGTAGTAAGACATGTTTGGTTTAATCGATCCCATTTGACCTAAGGAGGCTGTAGTTAAGCTGTGTCCCTATTTCTGGAAATATTCATCTTCTAGATTTTCTCATGTTTATATCGTAAAATATTTATTTCTACATTTCAGAAACTTATATACAGGGTTATTACAAATGATGTTCCCGATTTCAATTATAAATATTACTGGATTAACCTGTTTTAAGACCATTTCAGTTGGTACCACTGGAAAGAAAAACTCATATAGTTTTGTTTACATTGATTTAAGTACGTATCAGCTATTTGTTAAAGTTAATTAGTTGTCAATTGTGTAATGGCTGAATTTGAAGACAGGAAAGCATTTGATGTGCTGGATTATCACATCAACCAATCAGTTATTAGTATGCAACGTTACTTTAGAACCAAATTTAATGAAGATTCTCCTAGCAGTACAAGTAGTACTTCAATTTTAAGAGAAATTGGTGCATTTGTAAAAAGAAATCAGTCAGTAAGCAATGACGCTGTAGAGCAGGTAAGGAAAGTTTTACGCGTAGTCCACAGAAATTTACTGTTAAATGCAGCAAACAGCTTGGTATACCACAGCCAACAGTTTGTAAAATTTTACGTAAACGTATAAATTTCAAGCCTTACAAACTTCAGCTTGTTTAAGCATTAAAACCAAAGGACAAAGTTCTAAGGCTTTCTTTTTGTGAGAACATGTAGGCATTGATGGAAAATTAAAACTGTGTAAAATGTTTAGTCTTTAGTGATGAAGCCACATCCCACTTGTGTGGTACCGTGAACAGACATAATGTCATAATATGGGGTTCGGAGAACCCACACACCTACATCGAGCACTTACACTCCGAAAGTTAATTTGTCTTGTACTATCATTTACAACAAAGTGTACGGACCTTTTTCTTTGTTGGACAAACAATAAATGGAATAAATCTTGGACATGATGACGGAATGGCTTCTACCGAAATTAGAACAAGAATCCCTAAACTTCATTCTGGACTTCAAAATCGGCTGCCTGGCAGATGAATCGGCAGTGCAGATCCAAGTGATGGTGCACTCTTCAACTGGCCTCCAAGATCTCCGGACCTCACCCCTGTGATTTTTTCTTGTGAGGATACATCAAACATAAAGTGTACACCACCAGAAAGCATACCTGAGATCCAACAACGGATTACCAGAGCTATCAAAACAACCGACCTGAACACTTAACAAAGTATGGCAAGAGCTTGATTACACGAATAACATCTGTCGTATCACAAGGTGTTCCCATATGGAACATTTATAATTCTTGGCACCTGGGATGAAACTTTTAAGTTTTTCTTAAAATGTGACCATTTAATTTTTTGTATAATAAATAAAACTAGATTTATGTGCACTTGAAATCATGAACATCATTTGTAATAACCCTGTATATATATATTTATATTCAAATCAATTATCTAAAATGTAAAATAGTCCCTAAAGGATACTAATTTGTAAAAATAGTATATTATTTTATACTGAGAAGTATGACTTTTCATGGCGCGCCCTAGTTTACCCGCCAAACGTAGTGAGGCGGGTAATACAAGGCAAGCCATGAAAAGTCACTTTTTCTCCAAATAAAACATGCTATTTTTTCTTCAAATGTTTTAAAATGTGTATTATAAAGCTACCAGCTCAGCTCTCGGTTTAAGCTATTGTTTAAGACGTACTTCTGCTACACTATTAATTGGTTGAGTATATTAAATCGCTAAAGCTTCACGGGGGTTGGAAGTCAAGTAGTGTAGCGGAAGGATATATAGAGGAGTCACTGCGAAATAAAAATGAGACTGCAAGTAAAATATTGAATGAAGTTATAACACCTAGTGTCAGTAAGACAAATGTTATGGAACCATCAGCATCTCATTTGATTACAAGAAAATTTAACTTGGTCTGCACGGACTCTTCAGTACTGCATGGTTTTAATTTTCAAAATGCTTCATTGACAAAATGCACGTTTAATATTAGTTTGACCAATAAAAATGACGTTTAAATTTATATTGCTTATTATTGTGTGTTATTTTAACGTTTCCATGGCAACACGTTTCCCTGCATGGAAGGAAAAGAAAAGTAAAACTGGCTTTCGGAGAAGTAGCATTTTTCCGCAATTATTGGACGTTTGAAGAAAAAAAACAATTTAATTAACAAAAAAATTGAAAACAGTATTAGTTCTTTTTAAAGTAATTTACTGCCGTTTACCATTATTTAAATATAATGAGGGTGCCATTAGAACAGACAAAATTCATTATGCTGTTTTGCGAGACAAGTTAATCATTTATTCTTTAATGCGGATTTGGTACCCGTTTTCATTTTTTTGTATCTTTAATCATATTATGTCTAGATACAATTACGAGATATGTAGTATATTCGTTTGCTCACGTTTTCGTGTATAATCCCTTAATACATGAATTTACACAAATTAGGTAGGTAGATGTTAACTGAAAAGACAAAAGTGATGAAAATCCAGTTTGCACTGTTAGTTATAAGAATGAAGAAAACATAATGACTTGGTCCTAATATTATCCAGAATTGTTTTTTACTAATACTTATAATTAAACTACAAATTCCCATTTAAAAATGTGAATTATTATATTTCATATTTAAATAATGATATAATGAAAGAAACGGCATTGACATATTTCCTATTAATCCCCTGAGACTGGATTGTGCTTGCATACAGCTTTACATTTATTAAGAGGCATTAGAAAAGTTTCAATCGATACTGATTAGTGCGGCAAATATTTTCGATTAATACTACGTGATATTTGAGTTTGTTTTTCTTTCAAACGATTCAAATAAACTAAGTTTATATGGTATATAGCTAAATTATAATTAGTTAAAATTTTAGGTTAATTTTGTTCAATAGGTGTATTATAAGTTTGCAGACGGTCACAATAGCTTATGCTTCTTTTAGAATATGAATTTAAAACATAATTATTGTGTTAAAAATGTAATATTAAAACTGAATAATGTATTTCTGAAATCTTGATTCGTAGTATTATTTACAGTTTTTCGCATTAAAGATATCTTTTTATTTAAAAAGTTTTCATTAATATAAGTCTAAACTTTTTCATATAAATACAACAGTAAGAAACAAAAAAACTATACAACACAGTTCAATCGAAGTAAATGCTTTCAAGGTAGCGATCTAATAGCGCAAGAACCTGATAAACAGCTGCTGGAACAAATGTAAACCTTCAATAACCTGTCTTCCATTTACATATATCTCAGTGGAGATAAGGAAAAGCCAGATCTACCTGTACTGCCCTGTTAAGCATAAGAGTCGTATCTCCATATTTGAATATTTTGAGAAAATAAGAAAAAACCTCTTGTCTTTCTGCCATCCTAAGTACTAATATCCTTTAAATTGTAATAACCTTAATGTATACATTTTTTGACGTAGAATTTAAATACAAACTTGTTTTTTGCAAATTAAGAGTATAAAACATGTTTTTGTTAGTTACGACAAATTTGCCTACCAATCAGCAACTAAAATAGTAATGATGATTAGTTTAACAAATCGTAAGTGACCATCTCTATAGAAAAACTACAACTTAACAAAGGTTAAAATGTGAAAAACAACTAAAAACATTATTTGTATTTGTAACTAAAACGAAAACTCTAACTTATATCCAATAAATACAGAGCAATATTATGTCAACTGAAATTTTGATTATGATTAATAATTTATTCATCTTCAGTTACAGGATTTTCAGATACCGGCAAATTATTCCAAAAGTTCATTCTGGTAATGGGAATAATTCCACGAAGTCGGTTTATAAGGGTGTCCTTCCTATTTTGACTTATGCCGCGATAGTCGGTCTTGCATTTAGGCTTTTCCAAACCATTCTTTTGGTGCTTTGCTACTAAAAATTCACAATGTTCATTAAATTTGCATTTGTACGACAATGACTGATTTCCTCTTTCAAAATCAACCTGCACCATATTGTTTAAATATGGCCGAGGATTTATTCTGCTTAATTTATACTGAGAACTTTTGTCTTCCCAGTTGAAAAAATTGTTAATTTTCATTTCAATTAATTTCACTTTGGACGAGTTAGCTTTTTGAACAGCATCTTTATAATCTTCGAAATCAAACACCTTTTTCATTTGCTTTAGGGACTTTTCTACCTGGTGGTGAAATGAGTCCGCCGACATAAATGTATGTCCCGGTTCAAAAAATTTTAGAGATAAAGATTTTAAAGCGACGTCAGAAGAATTTACCAGATACACACAGAAACTAAAAGCCCAGTTTTATTTTGGGCTGCACAGTTGTCCAACCACAAAATAACATTTTCCACGTCTTTGTTATCCAGAAAAAGGCATAGAAGGCACTAATAATGTCTTCTTTAGATCGTCCGGATATCGCTTCATGCCAAACTATTGCTGTGGGGAACTTGTGTTTTCTTCCTATTGGAACAATACTTTCATTGAATGCTATAATACGAGGTACGAAAATCACCTCCTTAAACATTTCGCACCGCGGCAGCATAATGACCTAAAAGAAACATTACTTTGGGAGAAGAAAACAATATAATGTGATTAAGGCTGTCACGACCAATATTAAGAAACATGTTATCGAAACGTCGCGCCAGGAATAAATTCAATTTACTGTAACTAGCATCGGAGATGGTAGTTGCAGTCAATTGGAATTTACTGCAACTTCTAAAGTAGCCGCCAGCCGCCCATAAGCCCAAAAAAAAATATGTTAAACATTATAATATTTTCTTACCTTCTGAGGATCCGCTGAACATGCCACTGTGTTGGGATTATCCGCTTTAGCATCAATTTGATATTGTTGTCAAGCTGAGTTTGCCTTTTCAATATCTTTATTTCATGAATCACACTCGGCGCAATCATTTTCAATATTTTCAGGATCATGGTTGGTGTTATTTTTATGGTTAAGTAAAGCACTCTTCATGTCCAAGTGCAGCGAATGAAATGCTCATTTTACTGACGACTTCCCTATATAAATAATAGGAAAAATTAATTGTTGGATGTTTCTCCTTGAAGTCGTTGTACATAATCACTATGGTGATATCACTTGGAAGGTATCTCCTATTTGGAGTGTGCTCCCTCCGGTAGTGTGAAATTAAAGGCTTGAACGACTCTATATGCTCTCTGATTATAGAGCGATCTATCTTTTTCGAGGAACTAGCGGTACCTCTTTGGGATTTTTCTGCCTTTAACTGAGATGTAGTGGAAGAGAATGCACTTCTGATAATTCGATCATTGTTTGGGAAATATCCAAGGGAGGCCAAGAAAAATATTTTACATACTTCCTGTATTTTACCGTTATCATCTTTGAGCCTATAGGTAAAACTCATTGACCGTCTTGAATTTAAAGATACTTTTCTTTTCGCATTTTTCTTTTCCGTCATGTTTAACACAAAAGTTTTTGCTCTAAATCCGTTAACTGCCAAAATTTAAATGTATATTTGCACATTGTGCTTCTGAATTTTTAGTACAGCATTTTTGCACTTGCTTCCACATGGATCTTTCAGTAAAACTTATTTTCTTGTCTTCTAATTTTGTTTTTTCTGCTCTGTAAAGACTAAATCTTCTTCGTTTACGTAGCTGTCCTGATTTTGTATATAAACTGGCTTTTCGATTTTCGGATTGCTCAATTGCAACATCAATCATGTTATCGACAATTTCGGTAACCAAGTCGGTAACATTTTCCTGGTTATTGTTATTTGAATTTCTATTTATAGTGTTTTCAGGACGAATAACTATGTTTTGTTGGATAATAATCGAAGGACATCTAGGTTCCTCATTTTCTGTTTCTGAAGTTGATGAACTAAGCGACGATGGAATCACAAAATCTGGATCATTTTTTTCGCAATTTTTTGTTAAGCGGGTTTTAGCGTTTTTTTCTTTAAATTCGTTTAATTTACTGGCCAGTTCTTTATTTTTCCATGCTAGCTGCAACATTCGCATAGATCTGCTATTAGTATTAGCAGCCATTGCCCTAAAAATAAAGGCTAGTTTACCAAACGAAAAGGCTACGAGTAAAAAAATAATTTCCAAGAAAATAATTGTTGATATAGATCAAAATATATTCAAAATGGTTTTTCTAGTTATAAAGTGTCTGACATTAAATAATTGGTCCCTAAATAATATGTTTTTTATTTTTTATCACAACATAGATCATAAGTATGGATAGCTACCAATTTACGTCAAGAAAATGTTATTATATTTTGGTTCATACTGTGGTATTATTTTCTGTTTTACATTGTAATTACAGTTTAAAAACTTATCTTTTAGAAATGAAACCCCGTATCTCCAGAATATTGTTTATTTACGTAAGAAAATCATTAAACACAGTAGTAATTATAATTAAATAACCCTAAATATTCTAATATACACAAAGCTTCTTCTGTAACATTTACAATTTTGGAGTTACGAGGTATTCGCATGAGGCCGACGAAATGACTAGCTATTTGGAATAACAATAAATTTACAATTTACTCACCTTCTTTTAAAGTCCTCCAAAGTGTGGGTATCACTTTAACAATATAATAAGGGTAACGTTTATTTGTTTCTAAAAGAACAATACTCACTGTCCCAATAAAAGCAAACAAATAGATTTTTGAGATTATATCAATCGTCAAAATACTAGCAAAGCCGGTGTTAAATCAATTTGACGTATCTACTTCATTGTTAAGTAAATATGTCGCATGTACGCTATGTTAGGTTTATTTGTCGTATTCGAACTGCAAATACGACATATATACCTAAAAATATGCAGTTTGGACAATTTTGTTTAACAAAGAGAGCATAATTTCACATACGACAAAGAAATAATATAGTTTATTGGCCAGTAATGAATGTTTTACGACATTTTGATCTAACAAATAGATGTAAAACTTTGATATGATATGAAATACCAGAAAATCTCAAAATTGCCAAAAGGTGCAGATACGACTCTTATTCTTAACACGGCAGTGTAAGTGATGGAGTTAATAGCTGCAGTGCAGCCACTCAGTCAAAGTGTATACTTTATTCGTAACATATTCCACGTAGTATAGAAGATCATATATTAATATAACGGGTGCAGACACCCGAGAGCGAAATTTCTGCTCCTCATTCATTCTTAGGCGATGGGATTTTAATGGATAAAAGCAAATTTTCTTATTTGTTAAAATAATTTTAAAACTTCTGAGAATGTATGGGGACCAGGACTATCCAATGTACACTTAGTAACTAGAGAGAATGTTGACGTTCTAATAAATGTCAAAATATTTTGATGGTTTTGATGGCAATGGTATTGACAGTAACATTAAAGAACGGGTTACACAACTTAAATCTAAGTGTATGCAGTTTCCGTTAACAGAAGTGTATTTTCTTAGGTCACACCTTGTAGGTCCACATCCGGTATAATCGATGTGTACTTGGACAAATGTATTTGTAGATATCTATTATTCAAGTTACAGTGCCTTAAAATTGATTTTATAAAGATGCCGCATCACTTTATTTATTCATCAATTTCAAACACATCGCCTCGATGAACAAGAACTAAATGTTGTTTCGTGAGGAAAACCGCCAACCCCATTGCTTTGATCCACAAGAACTAATTTTCTTCTTTTACAGTGCTGGTCATCATTTGGATGACTCATATTGTTTCTTTTTTTTTAAATAATTGTGGCGTGAACAGATTAAGTTTGGCTTACCGTGTTAAAACGCTTAAGAGGATGGCTAGGGGGATATTGAATTGCAAAGGAATGCCTATGAACGATTACCTTAAATTTTTTCATGCCATAAGTGAGAAGAAAAGAGGAACTAGAGAAATGATTCCAGAGTTTAGAAGCCGCGTGGAAGAATGTGCATTGCGTCCATACTGCATATTGATGATGTGAACTAGCGTACCGCGTGTTCCTAGCAAAGGTGGCCCGAAATAGCATAAAAGAATTCAGCAGCGCAATAGCCATTGTAATACAGATAATACAAAGAAAGAACTGAAATGATTCTTTTATACTCAAGAGACTGTACCTCAGAGGTTAAGAACTGGTCAGTTATAAGTCTAATCGCTCTTTTTTGAATACGATCAACGATATCTAGAGCGTATTGGGGAGCACCAAGCCAGAGGTGAGCATTATATTGAAGATGAGGTCGAACTTGTGCCGGCTTTATACAGCTGAAGGAGTTGCCGGGAGGTAAAAAACTGCTTAGATCTGTACAAAAAGCCTGCTTTACGAGCAGCTGCTTTGGTAGCTGACAGAATAGGTCAACCCACGGTAGCTTTTTATTTACAACAGCAAATGATTAATTTTCTTTTTGGTGAGGACAAAAGGCAATTCTGAATTTTATTAACATTAAATTTAACTAGATTATTACTTCTCCATTCGAGGATACGTTGAATGTCTTTGTCGAATGAAATTTCCATTTGAAGTTTAATGTCTTGATTTGAGATAGAAGGTGGATCACCATAATGAGTAGACTGAGATGAAATCCAATGAAGAGTGCTGTCATCAGCAAAGCAATGGATCGGGTTAATCGTTGAAGAAATAAGATGATTTATGTATAGCAAAAAAAAGTGTAGGCGTTATGACTGATCCCTGCGGCACGCCCGCGTTAATGCTGCCGTCTCATGAACAAATCTCTCAACTACGACACGTATTCGACTTTTATCAAGAAAACTACAAACCCTGGTGATGAGCATTTCATTTAACCCAAATGAGAGAAGTTTCTGATTGATGGCTTTTTCCACGATTTTATACAAAACGGAAGTGATGGCGATTGGCCGGCAGTTCGAAGGATCGGTCTTATCGCCTTTTTGAGAAGGTTGAACATCTGCTAACTTCCATGGTGAAGGAAATTCCCCAGAAGACATAGAGATCGAATCTTAGATAGGACTGGTACAACTTCGGGGGAAAATCTCTTTAGGACAATGGCTGGGATACCCTCTGGGCCAGTCGCCTTATTGAGATATAATCAATTCTAGGAGCTTGTGCCGAAAATGAATTCGTTTCATAGCGTATGAAGAAGAGTTGACTAGGGGCACATCGTTTCCAGAATCGTTGAAACAGGAGTTTGATGGAAATCAATCCACAGAAAGATTAGATTTGTCAGTAACTACAGATCCGTCAAAAGATACCATAGAGAAAATAAATACGTTTTTACTGATGGCTTTAGCTAAACACCAAAATGTATGACTGTCCAATGCTAGTTCATTGCATTTTTCAAACAACTTTTCAGCTTCAGTGATAACACTTTGCAGGTATTTTTAGCAACAACGTAGTCTGTATGATTCTCAACCGTTTTCTTACATTTCCAACACAAATCTTATTGAACCAGGGTTGGGTACTAGAATCACCTATACGATTTTTTTTCTATGCCCATGACGATGACTTCAGATATTGAAAGAGCAATGTCCGAAAAAGAGGACGGCCATATAAAGGTTGCAAAGAATTTCCGTAAATCACAAAGAATTTCCGTAAATCACTTCATTTAGCTGACTTAAAACACTACAAGGTTCTAACAGTGTTGCGAACAACAAAGGAATTAGGGTCAGTAGAATTTATTTCTATTAGACAATGGTCAGATAGACCTAGAGGGAAAAAAACAGAAGTTTAATGAACAAGTGCGTTTGATGTAAGAAAGAGATCTAGTTGTGGGTATGGTTAGGGTCATCAGGATTCAGAAATCATCTGTGTGAGATCACATGAAATAGCAAATGTTCCTTCACTATAACCAGCAGGATTAGTAGTAGATGAAAATTGGAACCAATAAAAATGATGAACAATAAAAGCTCTCAGAATTGAGATATCGCATATCTTATTAGAAGACCTGTATACGCAACAGCATATCTTATTAGAAGACCTGTATACGCAACAGTCGAATTTTTTATTCCACAAAGCAGTAATCCTCTTTCAAGCGATGTTGTCCTTGAGATAGGAACTTACGCCTCCTTTATATCAAATGTAAGAGTGAATATTGTATTGGGGAATATAAGTCGGGTGAATAGAAGCTTTCAGAGGAGATTTGTATTTCAGATGGAAACAAAATATCAGGTTGTAATTGTTCAAAATGTTGCTGAACAGTATTAAGATTAGACCTGATACCACGAATGTTGCAATAGTGTATCAGGAAGTGAGTACTTTTGATGCCCGAGGTCGCTGGGGCTTTACCCTCCCGGACATCCGGATGAGATAGGATTGTACCCAAAACTAAGGAACCCATGGTAAGGTGGTATCTTCCCGACTGGCGTGGGGTGCACATGCCTCCCATCTTTATATACCTTGTATACATAGCTTTTGCATTTTTGTTAAAACATTCGACGTATTGAGGAATACCAACCCAGAGGTGAAAATTATACTGTAGATGAGGTTGAAGTTGAGCCTTAGATTTGAACAAAAAGCTTGTTTAGTAGCTGACAAAAGATGGTCAACTCATAACAGATTTGAAGATACAGTCATTCTCGACATAATAATAAAGTCTGAAAACTTAAGATCTGAGCCATTCATGTTTACAATAGGAAATAACCGATCTTTTTTGGCCACACTAAGTTTTATTAACATTAAATTTAACTAGAATATTACTTCCCCATTCAAGGATACGCTGAATGTCTTCGCTGATTGAAATTGCTATTTCAGTTTTACCGTCTTGATTTGAGTAGAGTCACAAAATATGTATTTATAAATTATTGTGCTTGGAAAATGATGAATGGGAATTGGTTTATGCAACAAACTTTAACCTTGACTTGAATGCATTTATTGATTTGATTACACCTTGGTTTTCACCTTTCCACCTATATCTATATACATATAAAAGGCTTTGCAATATACATTTCTTTCACTATCGTTAAATCGCCTGATAACTTCACTTTACGGTATCACAAGGAATCGGCGCGATCGGTGGTGATACATCCGTGTATGTAAGCGTACGCGTGCACGCGCGCGCGCGTGTGTGTGTGATAGATGTCTATTAATCTCTATCTGACATAAAGTTTTAAACGTCTGTTTGACATAGGTTATTGTTTTTGTTTTTACAATGTTGTCTATTTTATTATTGTAAACTAATTGAAAATTTTGTGTAACACAATGCTTTTTAGTTTTAGTTTTTTATAAAAATTTAACCTAGTGTTACAAATACCTTAAAATAACAAGTTTGATGAACAGTATCTTCATTATTAAGACGAATGATCAAAACTATGTACAATTAATTGTTCAAAAATACTTTTAGAAATAAAACGTTCTAAAATTTGAAAAGTAACGGCTTGCACAGAAATCAGCGTATAGTACTAATAGTGTAATGTATTATGGAAAACCCATACTGAATACATTTATAATGCAAAAAACTTACCCTTGAAATGTTACACCTATTTTTGTTATTAACACCGCTTCTACTACCATACGTACTTAGCACCCGCGAGAAAAATTTTATACATAGAGTGAAACCTTAAACATTAATTTGTTAAAATACAGCTCACTAACAAATTAAAAGGAATTAATGAACAACTGATATTTACTGACACGACTTGACGGATTTGTCATACCAACATGGCAGAGGTGATACCTCGTCTTTTCTTGATATGTCATCTTCCCACCTGCACTAACTCAATGTTTAGTATTTTATTAACAAATTTTAAAAAGAAAAACTATGTAAATTAATTATAGACACCTCTATATTGACAGGAATTAAGATGGAAAAATTTTAACGAACACTCCAAGTGCATAAATAGAGGATTGAACAAAATAAATTTACTTCAATTTCACCTTAGGATTTTTTTTGCCCTCTAATTACGCGTGGTATAAAAAATTGTATAAATCATAATTATTTTATAATTTTAAAATAGTTTGAAATATGCAGCTGGTTCAGAAATATTTAATAAGCGTTAAAATTAAATAATTAGCAATATTCTATGATCATAGAAGTATGAAATTTGTCGTATAAAAACCGTTTGATGTTAAGCAACTATTGATTTTAAACTTAAAATTTAACTACTCCTATAGGGCCCTAATTACGAATTTTAAACACTTCTACTGATTAAGATTTTTCGAAGTACAGTTAACTTGTTAACTTGTTTACATACCGTTCCTCAGCTAACGTTTATCCATTATTATCGTATTTATAGATTGTTGGTACAAAATTAATTTCCCTCTCGTACGATTGTCATTGAAAACTGTTTTAACTAAGTTACAAATTCCTATGAATGGTAGATGTGTGCTCGTTGAGTACAGACGTGTATATAACTTGCAATAACTTTTAAACCATTTAAAGTGCTAATTTAGTTTAAATAATTGCCATAACCAACTATATAGACATATGTTATTAAAATCTTACACTTTTCAAAATTAGAAATGCAGAGAACAATACAAGTTTGTCGGATCGATCTGACTACAGGGGGCGGTCAAGGTCGAAACAGACAGGCCCCGTTGCTGACGACTGTGTGTGAATTTAAAATTACAAATGTAATGTACGAAAGGAAGCTTAGTATTCTGTGTGTATCGGAGACAAAGGGCAAAAGAAAGGATGCTGTGGAGATGGAGAATGACAGCCTAACACAATGGTCAGGAGTTGAGACTGAAGTACGTGGCGCAAAAGGAGTTGGGGTGATTGCAAGTGAAAGAGAGAAAAGATGTGTTAAACAATACTAGTACGGGTAATGTGGGTTAGAATAAAAGTGGAGTTTCGAAGAATTTGCTTATTGCAGTACTGGTGAATGGAGAAAAAAAGCAAGAGTCTGAGAACTTCTGGAATGATGTACAGAACGTGTTGAACGTATGTAATCCAAACGAAGGAGTGATGATAGAGGTAGATATGAACGGATCGGTGGGTGTACAGAGAGAACATACTGAACGCATTGTAGGAAAGCGGGGAGACCAAAGAGTCAATGAGAATGGTGAACGCCTGGTGAAAATCTGTGTGGAGAGAAGCCTGTTTGAATCAAATACGTGGTTTAAACGTAAAAATGTGCATTTGTATACATGACAAAGAGGTGAATCTAAAAGTATGATTGACTTGATAGTGTATGTTGAACGACTTAGAAACCTAGTGAAAGACACAAATATAATGCGCGAATTGAAGTGTGGATCGGACCACTTTTTGTTTGTTTAGAGTGTGTTTAGGGCAAAAGTAGGCCTGGAGAAAGAAAGCAAACGTAGTGCGAACGACCAGAATTAGGGTAGATAAACTAGTAGATTATGGTGCCAGAATTAAATACGCAGATGCTATGAGTAAAAAGTTAAACGTGAATGAAGCAGTGTGGAAGAGGAGGTGATGGCTGTGGAAGGAGAGAAAATGCAGATTGATTTTGAGGGAAAGAAAAAACTCTTCTGTAAATGGGTCAAAAATACAAAACATGGTCCAAAACAGAACGCTGCAGCAGTGACAAATACGAGCAACGAAATAGTATACGATGATTATGAATTGAGGAAATACAGGAAAGAATATTTCGGAAAGCTGTACAGTAGTGAGGAAAGTAAGACTGAAGGGTTAAATTAGGAAAATGTGGAAGGAATGGTGAATGAAGCTGAGAAGGATGTTGGGATAAATGAGGTAGAGAAAACTGTAGGAAGCTTGAAAATCGGCAAAGAAGCAGGCGTAGATGAATTCACTGGAGAAATGCTACAGTATGGTTGAGCAAAGCTTATACGTAGATTGTGTGAATTATTCAATGTATGCCTTAAGTGTGGAAAAGTGCCGAGGGATTGGAAGAGTGCGTAACATTGTACCACTATCTAAGGGTAATGGGAACAAGAGTGATTGCAAGAACTGCAGAGGAATAAGTTTGCTCAGTGCACCTGGTAAAGTATTTGGAAGAATACCGATTGATAGAGTCGGAGAAAGTACATAAACTAAGATTTGT